>OZ020167.1:4073802-4437422 GCA_963971145.1 Sussaba pulchella | reverse complement strand
CGTTGCAGTAGGGTCACCCGAAGTTACGAAAATCAAATAATAATATAAGAAGAGACAATTAACAACATTTTATCACAGACGAATATTATTAATATTAATGATTTTGTGGATTAAATTTTTATTACTTAGAATTTTCGATTGCAAATTACTGTACATTTTTTAAGTTTCATTCATACGACACGCGGAAGAAAAAGACGTTTATCGGGCAAATGCCCGAAGTAGACTAACCCCTTGCTTCTTCCCACATTCTTTGAAACACACAAAAACTGGAAAATCGACAGAGGTCATACCAATGTCGCGGTAACACCACGTACATGGAAAAACAGAGGCAGTTTATATTTCAGATCGTAAGCAACCATAGTAAAAAATATCCGACTCCGACGGAGAAAAATTCAAAAAACGACACAGCGTTAAATTGAAACACGTTATTATTGTTATTATTATTATTATTATTATTATTTTTATTATTATTATTAAAATTATTATTATTATTATTATTATTATTATTATTATTATTAATATTATTATTATTATTATTATTATTATTATTATTATTATTATTATTATTATTATTATTATTATTATTATTATTATTATTATTATTATTATTATTATTATTATTATTATTATTATTATTATTATTATTATTATTTTCGTTGTTGTTGTTGTTGTTATTATTATTATCATGGTCTAGGTAATAAAAATTTAATCCACAAAATCATTGAAATTAATAATATTCGTCTGTGATAAAATGTTGTTAATTGTCTCTTCTTATATTATTATTTGATTTTCGTAACTTCGGGTGACCCTACTGCAACGCAATCATTCGTCATTTATCTTGTCAAAGCTCATTTTCATCGATTCACGTTCATTCGATAAAGAAATTATTGCGCCGTGTTATTCAAATGTAAACTTTTATTTATTTTAAAAAATCGAGGCGACCCCTTAAAATAGTCGGATCAGACTTAATTCCGCGCGGAATGCTACGGAGCCAAAAATGACTCATACAAAAGTTGTAAGTATTGACGAGAATTATTTTTAAGATTTTTGAAACATATGGTTTCCATTTTAAACCAATATGTTGTTCCCCATAGCGCTGCCATTTTGGAATTTTTGGAAAATTTATTTTTTCGGATGTCCTCCTTCAAACCCTAATTGAACTTCTATTCGATTCGACTCTTTTTTTTTCGTGGAAACCTGAAGTAAAAATAAAAATGCGACACTCGGTATGTCTGTACCTGAAAAGAACAACATATTTATGGAAAAATAAAATTATCGACGGAAGTTGCAATTGGATCACAAAGTTCCGCACGTCATTTTAATCAGTTTTTCAAGCGCTTTCAAATGGCACTAGCCGGATCAATGTACCTATAAAATTGGCGGAGCTACGATTTTTTGAATGGGAACTTGACGCCCTTCCCATGTTAATCAAATGGGAAAACTAAAAAAATCTTGCGCGACCCCTAAAAACAATCCGATCGGGCTCATCTTTGGACACAATTCTCTTGATGGAAGATACTTTGGCGCGAGTGTATTTTGGTTGAAGAAAAAAAAAAAGTTTTTTTTCAAGCCGCCCTAATGTATATATTGTTCTGTATATTATTAATTCTACAATACTATATAGTAAGTAAGGTACATGCTTCATCGTTTGTAGGGTTTCAAAAAGAAAGGCAAACTTCGTAAAGATGGCAAAAACCAGCGAGCGAATGAGCTTTTCGAAACTTTTCAACTTTCCCGGAAGGATCGAAGCAATTAAAGTTTCAGCTCTTCGGATCTAAGCGAATCGGAACCACCGGAGAAAAAAGTTTAAAAAAATAGTGAAGCGGTGAAAATTCCCTTTTAATGTTCAAAACTGATTTTATATTTATATCTAAGCAGTGTTGTGACTACCCATCAATATTCCAGTACGAGTATTTATTTTTATTTTTTATAAAACACGTTACATCGATTGTTTACTTTGGATGCTTTCTACCATTCATAAAAGAATGTCTTAATTTTCGATTTGCAAACATAAACTGACTTTATGACACGCTGTGCGTAAAAGTGCGATTTTACGCTCACTTCGTTCGCGTCAAACCGCATTTACGCACCTTGTGACATAAAAATTCGTACGATACTCGTACGAAAAACGTTTTCTGGGCTCGTGTGATTGCAACACTCGCCTTCGGCTCGTTCTGCAAACTCACACTCGTCGGAAATTTTTTTTTCGTACTAGTGTCATAATGTACTATTCCACGAAACTTCCCGAAAACAGAGCGTAAGGGTAAAACAATGGAACAAATTTTCCTGGGAAATCAGTTGATTTGTTTGTGAACCGCAAACTTAATCATTTTATTATGAATGGTAGGAAGCTTTTAAAGTAAACAATTGATGTTACAGATCTCATAAAACATAAAAATAAATAGTCGTTTGAAAATTGATGGGTTGTCACAACACTGTTTCTAAGACATAAAAAATTAATTTTTACTTCAATAACTACAGAATTCTCACGAGACCAGCGATGATTTATCGTCGGTTGAAGATAGAGAGGAAAGCAAGAAAGACTCGATTCCTCTGGTTACACTGAAACGGAATCAACAACTCCGCCATGACAATGAAAAACTCCGCCGAGAGAATGATTTTTGTCAAAGCTCTTCATACTGACAGTACCTTGTGTGTGTAATTTTGAATCAAAATAAAGATACATCTTTTTTACAGGAATCATTATTGCAGGAGAAATTGCTTCCAATTTTGTCAGAAATTTGACCATGATTCAGCAAGCTAAACCTCTTCAAGAGTTCCCTCTATCGATCGAGTACCAGATTCCAAAACACATGCTATTGAAGCCACCTGGACAAATCGGAAACTTTGGGGACGAAGACAAAAATGAAGAAACAGAAAAGAAAATCCGAGGAGAACTCAAAGTCCGTCAAATTGAAAAGCGAAGTATTGAAGAAATTGAGAAAGGAACAATGATCTTAAAACCAGAATATGAAGACAACGTTGATACACAGGATAAGGAAGAGTGGGATCTTGAAAAAACCGGTGAGAAAGTCACCGAGGGTGCAAACGAGACTGTTCAAGAAAGAGCATTAAGAGATCTGAATAACGGCAACGATACTGATATTGTAAGTAATGTAGTATTTTTATCTACTGTGACACCGGTTTTTACCCGGGCACCTTCGCCGCTCCTGTGCTGCGCATGTTGGGCGCCAGCCGCCACCAAACGGCCCTGAAATTTGTTCCCGGGGCGAACCGGGACCGACTAACGTTTCGCGACAGCACGGAGCGATGCGGGCTCAACGGTAGCTCAGCCCTACACGGGTAGAGGGGCGTAGGCCAATACGGTCTAATGATAAGGACAGCACAAACTGGTAGAAATTGATTTATTGGCGCGACCGGATAATCGTCCGGTCGCGATTATCAAGCGTTTCGAGCGACCGAATTACAACGTTTATTTAATTTACACGGGTCCAGCCCGGCCAAAATAACAGACAGCATTTATTTAATAAGACTTCGGTCGTTCGTGGTATAATTTTCTCAGCGATATGACAATTTCTAGATTCGCTCAACAAGACGTGATCCAATACAACAAGACAGCGGACATTTACTCGACTTCTCCTCGAGAGTAAGTGAGCGACAGTTCTCGAACAATTTTACGACGTTAACGAATTTGAGCGACACAGCTTAACAAATCTAACGCTCTACTCTAACCACTCCTCTCCCACATGGTCTGACTGATAACTTTATCAACACGACTAATCCTTCAAACTGATTGCTCCATTCACACACGCTATCCGGTAAAACCAATGTTACATTTCCAAATATTTTACCGAGTCCCTATCCCATTCACTCCATTCGGGTCCCTCTCGGGCTTCGCCCCGACCTTCTCCTTTTCCACAATAATCTCTATTCCCACTCATTGACACATTCCTAACGCTAACAACAACAATAATTTACAATTTACCCTCTTTTTAGGAGTGGGCCCTTCCCGCCAGCACACTCACCTCCGACAGCACGCGGTAAAGCGTATGACAACCGATTCTACTTGAATTGAGTGATAGCGCCTGCTCCAGGAGCAGTTACGTCGAACACGCGATAGCCGGACGGCCACGAGGCCGTAGCCGGAGCGTGATACTCCGAATGATAGCCGACGAAGTATTTCTGATGGTAATTTTTCTTTTCGATAATGTCGACAGCAATATCTAACTAACCCCAATTTAGAATCGATTTCTGTGGCTTACGCATGGGCTACGTTACTCACGGCACGCCGGATCCGGTCTCGCTGATGTTCGCTTCCCTTTCGGGAGGTATGGTGTAGTAGTCTGCTGGTGTGGTCTACCACCGACGAAAGCTGAACGAGAAGAGAGCGACTCGAGGCTCGCCGTGCGGGGCCTCGTCCGAGTGATCCCCACCCCAAGTCGCTGGCTCGGCCGAGACGTGCTCGCTCTCTCGGCGACGCTGAACGTTGGCTCGCTCCACAAATCCGCAGCCTCTTCATAAGATAAAATGTCGACAACACTGGTATCCTCGGGATCCCGATCTCGTCCTTATCGACGGACGACTATGGATCCCGCAGTTGGGCGACAGCGTGGTAAATGCCCCTCAGGTGCTTGTAGACAGCAATTTGATCTCGCCTCCGCCTGCGGTGTTAGACACCCGGCCCATGCTGCGTCCCGGCGATACAGCAGCGGAGAGACGACAGCATCCTGTGATCGAGACTCCACCCGATGGTCGATGGAGCGGAGGGTAGCAGGGGCGGCTCCGAAATGTTTAATCCTCCCATCTGAACCGGGCAACGGGCCTTACGGCAAGCCCCGATACCCGGGCGGCACGAGGCAGATGCGTGGACCCTCAATTTTGGCCCACCGCAGCTCCTGGCTTAAGGTCCGGATCTTCAGGGCGGGAGAATGCTCCGTCCTTGGATCCGACCGCTGATGGCATTCTCTCCATCAGACGGTAAGGCATTCTGCAAACCGATCCCGGTCGCCTCACTTCCGGGGGGCTATGTCGTTCCTTGACGGGAGAAAGGAACGACGTATGACAGCGGCTGTGGAACGAAACCTCTCGAATCACTGATGTAGGCGGTGGCTCCGGTCCGACGTGCGTGAAAATACAACATTTATGCCAAGATATAAGCCCTATTCTTTCTAACAAAACAAAATTCGGTATTGCTGTCGTTTCTTTCATCTTTAGTAATTTCTCTGATTTACTTTCGCAATTTCTTTAATTTTCCAAATTTCTTTAATTATTTTCGCAATTTCTTTAATTTTCACAATTTCTTCAAGTATCGTAATTTCTCTAATTTCCCGCAATTTCTTTAATTTTCATAATTTCTCTAATTTTTGTAATATCTTTGATGTTTCGGAGTGCTGCCGGAAGGAGGGTCGGTGGTCGACAGCTGACAGCGTATGATAGCAAGCGCTAAAGCGCAGTAACGGGGTGCCTCGAGAAGCACCACGTTACAATACCTCCCCCCCCCCCCCCCCCCCCCAAAAAGGACGACCCGTCCCGGCTGCCCCGCAGCCCGATACGCAGCCATACGATTCGGTAAAATTCTCAAACTCAGAAGACTTTATTTCCGGCTTTCCTTTACTTTTCTTTAATTCAATTTGCTCCGGTATTATTTTTTTATTTCAATTACTATGGTTTCTTAATAAATTCTAGTGTGTTTTCAGACTTACCCCAATGCTGGTGACTTACTCGCGGCTGCCGGTGAAGGTGGTGTGACAGCGTGCTTCGGCTCCACTCCCTGGTACTCTCGTCCCCCCCCCCCCCCTGTTTCCTCTCTCCTAGCGGATACTTTCGTCTCTCCTATATTCTATTCTACCTAGGGTTTCGGGTGCAAAATAATTTTTCGGTGGACAGCGTTCGATTAGAATGGTAACGTTTATTTTAAAATCTTTTCATCGATAGCGGTGGATATGGTAGTGGTAGAAATTTTTGGTTGACAGCGAGTTCTCTTTTTATTTTCCCCACCCCCCCCCCCCCCTCCTTAGATGATAGCGGCGACAGCTGGCTACCTTCGATGTTTTCGGGCAATATGGACGAGGCCAGGGACGTAGGCGCCCTGCTTCCTCCAACCCTCGCTGCAGCTAGGGCAGGTCTTTACTGTGACCCCCAACCACCCGCATCGGTAACAAAAGTCCGTTTGCCGGGGCAGCGGACACGGTCTTCTAGGATGCGCTCTCCCGCAGTTCCAACACCCACTCCGGCATTGGTAAGCGGGTGGTCGCTCCGCCGGAGGGGCTGGTTTTTGTTTTACCGGAATTCCCTCGGCCACGTCCGGTCTCACCGGGACTGGGCACGCCCGTTTTCCGAGGTTTGGCGAAGGTGGCCGCAGCAGCCAGCCTCGACCGCGGGGAGTCGGCAGGCGGTCATAGAAGTTGTGCGCCATTACCGCGAAATCGCGGGACTCTTGCGACCAGTCGATGGGGTCGCCTGGATGGTATCGATGTTCCGGTGACGTGGGAGTATCCGGTGGTGTCTCCTGTGCGGGTTCGTCTGTCTGAGTGGCCTGATCGGCTGTGAGACCTGGGGGTGTCTGGGTTTCCCCGTCGACAGCTGGAGGGATTTCGCGGATCACCGCGCCCCTCGTCGTGACCCGACCCTCATAGAATAGTCGGTGACACTCCGTCAAGGCTTCAGCTAGGCCCGGGTGTTCCCTACGGACCGACTTGATCGTCGGGGCCCACTGCTTCAGTATCTCGTCTAATTCCTTTTGGAGGGCGGTGAATTCCTCCATCCTTTCGTCAGTCCAGTGGGTCTTGTGAATGCTGTGCAGGGACAACGGGAGGGGGTCGATAGCGTTTTAAATCTTGTATTGATACCTTCCCCATAGGCTTTTTGTTCTCGGGGTTGGACAACTCGTACACTACGGGTGATAACACCTTGATAACCTGGTACGGGCCTTCGAAACGCTTTGACAGCTTAGCGGCCACGTTTTGTGCGGCCGAAGACAACACGCGATTTCTTTTCAGCACCCAGTCGCCGACTTTATATTTTTCGTCCCGGTGCTTTAAGTTGTAATAATGTGCCTGCCTATGGTACGCTTCCTCTAAGTTTTCCCTTACCCAAACGCGGATTAACTCGAGTTGTTGTTGTCGTCGAAACCAAGCCTCGGGTACGGATGGTTCGATGTCTCGCGGTCCCTCGAGGCGTCGACGCAAAGATCGAGATGAGACGGGTTCGCGACCGAAGTTTAAAAACGCGGGGCTAAAATTTGTCGAATCGTGGTGAGCGGTATTGTAGGCGAAACGAAACTCGCTGAGATGGCGGTCCCACTCGCGGTGGTCTTTTTGCAGGAACGCGACGATCATTGTCTTTAATACTCGGTTAACGCGTTCTACCGGATTCGCTTGTGGATGGTATGGAGGGGTGGTAGTGTGACGAACCCCATATTCGACAGCCAGTTCGCGGGTAATTTTATTAACAAATTCCGTGCCGTTGTCTGTCAGTAACACGTCCGGCGTGCCCCAACGGGAAATTATAAGCTCTTCGAACGCTTCCCGAATCTTCGCTCCGGTGGCTTTACGTAACGCGCAACACTCTACCCACTTAGTGAACAGGTCTTGCATCACGAGAATATAAGCGTAACCTCCGCGACTGGGGGGAAACGGTCCCATTATATCCGCGGCTACGACAGCCCAAGGTTCTTCGATTCGCCGATGGCCCATTAATCCGGCCGGTCGAGATTGCTCGACTTTCGATTTTTGGCACTCGGTGCATCGGCGCACGAACTCGACAACACTCTGGTGCATGCCGGGCCAATAATATGACAGCGTTAACCGACGGTAGGTTTTATCTACTCCCAAATGTCCCGCAGATGGCTCGCTATGGCATCCCGTTATCGCGGCGCGGTATGAGTCGGGTGGTATCGCTAACTTCCATTCGTTCAAATCATCGGTCAGGGCGGATATTAACGCGTCGGGTCGGTGGTAATATAATCGGTCGTCGACTAGTTTCCATTCGGGGAATGAATCGGGATCGTCGACTACTGCGGTTTTCCGGGCAATGTACCAGTTTTCTCTCCCTACTAGCGTGGCACAGAACTCAGTTTGGTCCTCATACATTCTCGACAGCGCGTCCGGGACGTGGTGTTCCGCTCCCTTCCGGTGTTCGACGGTATAATCGTACTGAAGCAGAGTCAGCGCCCATCGGGCTAAACGTCCTGCTGGGTCTTTTAGGTTATGCAACCAGCGTAAGGAGCTGTGATCGGTAATGATGGTAAAATGATAGCCTTCTATATATGGTCGGAATTTATTGACAGCTCACACGACAGCCAAACACTCTTGCTCGGTTGTGCCATAGTTTTTCTCTGCCGCATTTAACGTTCTACTCGCGAACGCTACCGGGTGTTCCACTCCGTTAATGGTTTGAGTGAGGACTGCGCCGAGCCCAACGGTACTCGCATCGGTTTGTATTGTGAACGGTAACTTGAAATCGGGGCAGGTCAACGTCGGAGCGCGAGTTAATTTATCGCGTATTTTCTCGAACGATTGTTGCTGTTCGTGGCCCCATTCCCAGGGTTGTTGTTTCCGCAAAAGACGGGTGATCGGTTCCGTGAGGGCCGCAAACTCAGGGATAAATCGTCGATACCAAGACGCCATTCCGAGGAATCTTCTGACAGCTTTTATGTTTCGAGGCGCGGGGTAATTTAATATCGGTTCGGTTTTGTCCGGGTCGACCTGCACTCCCGCGTGATTTACGAGGAAACCGAGGATTTGCAAAACTCGCACTTTTTTGGATTTATTAACAGCCCGGCCTCGGTGATTTTGTTAAACACCCGCCGGAGCCAGAGTAGATGCTCCTCGAACCCTTCGGTTACGACAATAATGTCGTTGAGATAAGCAAATACATTTGGCTCCATGCTGGCTCCGATTAACCGATCTTGTAAGCGTTGGAACGTCGCGGGGGCGCCGGTGAGCCCGAACGGCATTCGCGTAAAGTGGTATGATCCCCTCCCCGGGACCGTGAACGCGGTGATCTCTCTACTGTCTGTCGACAGCGGAATTTGGAAGTAAGCTTGGCTTAAATCGATGGTGGAAATATAACGGGCTTGACTCAGCTGATCTAAGATCTGACTCATAAATGGTAACGGGTACGCGTCTTTCTTGGATACGGCGTTTACCGCGCGAAAATCGAGACAGAAACGGCGGGACCCGTCCGGTTTGCGCACCATAACGATTGGGCTGGACCATTGGCTGGACGAGGGTTCGATAACGCCCGCCGCCAACATTTGATCAACCCCTTCATCGATAGCGTCTTGAATAATCGGCGTCACGCGATGATTCCGCTGTCTTATCGGCGCGTGACCACCCACGTCTATTGTGTGTTCGATGAGAGTCGTTAACCCCGGATTATTTGTTAATTTCGGCAATTGCTCCCGTAGGAAATTTTCGAGTATAGCTGCCTCGGAGGATGACAACTCTTGTAGCCCGTGACAGCTCTCGGCAGGTTCGCGGGTAATTACTCGGTCGAACTGGTATTCAATATTCGGTTGGTCGTCGAACCACCAGCGATGGCGACGGAAACTGATCGAAACCCCGAAATGGTGTAAACTATCTAATCCAAGGGCCAATGACAGCGCGAGGTCGGGGACTATGCGAGCGGTTATTTGGCTCGTCCGTCCCCTTAACGTTACGGGAATAATTGCTTCTTCGCTAACTTCCGAGATTCCTCCCGTCGCGTTGCGTACGGTGGTATCGGCGGTACGTATCCTCGAAATCTGTAAATTATCTATAATTTCTAACGCCCCGGGGCCAAGGAAAGTCCGATTTGCGCCACAGTCCACGAGGGCTAGTAGCGGGTGTTGAGAAATTCGTATGGTGAGAAACAACAAAGTGTTGGCGATATCCGGGTTGTACGCGGTGTAGCTGCGCTCCCATTCGAGATGACAGCTGCGGGTGAAAACTATTTTTATTTCGGTCGAGACTCCGCTCCCCGCTCCCGCGGGCCTCGATTCGGGTTTCCCGCACAGGTGGGGCACGTGGGTCGTTTTGCTCCCTCCCGTCCGCAACCGTCCGCAGTAGGTGACGCGTGGCTTCGGGCAGTCGTAACCCCGATGCCCGGGGAGTCGACAGCGCTGCGATCGTTTCGGGTTCGGGGAGAAACGGGTTCGTCGACCACGGAGGTGTTGAGGCGCGGTCCGGCTGGCCTTCGGACGATTCACGTATCGCAACGGACACACTCGTCAGTGCGGACGGCCGGATCGGACTCTCCCTCGGAGGGGAAGGCCAATGTTCTACGGTGCCGCATGCGTGGGTTTTGCGCGGAGGATGATACGCTACGTCTGGGAATAGGGATCTCTCCGGCGTCGGAGGGGCCTTATACACTCAACCCAACAATTGAAGGAACAAGAAATTTTTCCAATTTTTTACGTGTTTTTTGCGTGGCTCTAACTTTGCGAAAAATGGTCGTATTAAGATGAACGAAAAAGCATTTTGAAGCTTGACATTTCTAGTTTTGAAACCGTATGATGAAACATTTTTCTTGGCCATTGGTCATCTCACAATCAAGAGAAATGTCGCAAAAAAATTTTTTTTTTTAAATTTCCGTTTTTCAAAGTTGCCCATGGACTCCAAAAATTTTTTTCTGAGGGCACCATCAATACAGTCATTTAGCCTGATTCTTAACCTTCAATTTGATTTTTTTTTGTTCCTGTACAACAATTTTTCGCTGAGATATCGGCCGGTGAATGAAAAAACATCTTTTTTCGTTTGATCATCGATATCTCATGAACCGGTAATCTCATAGCAAATCTACTGGCAGTTTTGAAAACTCAAGTGAATTGCGTATGAGCTCCAGTTATTCTTTTTGAAAAAAAAAAAATTTTTTTTTCACCCCTTGCGTTCACTTGAAAAAGTGGCAAAAAAAGCAGAAAAAGCTTTTTCTGGTTATTTAGAAAATTCACCAGTACGTTGCAAATATTGTGGCTAGAACAAACGTTAGTGCGTCCGCACTTAGCTTAATGTATCCCCAATAACCCTATCAAATTTCAAATTGATCCGTCCATCCGTTTTTCTACCCCGAATTTTTTATTTTAGGCTTCACTTGAAAAAACGCCTTTCTGGCTCTTTCAACATCATCGGATGATTATTTCGATAAAAGAAAGAAAAATTCTCTTTTTTTCTCAACATTTGGCATTGAATACTTATCAAGATTGTTTTTGAAGTTAAAAAAAAAAAAAAAAATTCCGCCCAAGTCCGAACATTCTTTATGAAATTTATCATTAACATGTCATAATTCTTCGAATAAAGAGAAAATGCATCAATTAGTGGCTGCCCAGATTCCGCGGAAATCGCGCGTCTGCGAATGGCGCTGTTCAACCGCGAAAAAATTCACCCTTCACACACTACTGCGCAATGTACGCAGCTGAGGTCGTCGAAGAACAAGGCGGACTTAACGGGGATCAAAACGTTTGTCGCTCGATCTCTCTCGCTCTGCCGCGAGCGCCGGTAGCGCCCTCTCTCCCACACTTTCTCGCGCCCAAGCGTTGTGCCGGATACGCTCGGTAAGTGGCGCCGGTGTCTTCCTCCGCGGCCGCCGCAAAGCCACGGAACACTCCACGGGTTCCACAGAAGCATAGCCACACGAGCGCCGTACTTGAGGATTCTCGTCGATCGACAGACGGCAGGCGCACCGCTCTACGGACCGCGCTGCAAGGTCTCACTCATTAGGAAAGAATAAGCTCTGCGCGATTGATCTTCGACATCCACAGATTTGCGGTTTCCGCGATCTTTTTTTACCCACATCCAAACCCATCCCTTTTATGCTAAACATTTTTCAGGCCTTAAGAAAACTCATATGCTACATTTTCACACATACGTTTATTCAAACAATTTTTTTTTTAAATTAAAAAAACTTTAATTATTTGTACTCAATCATGGTGAGACGGAATTTGACTAAGCACGAAGTCGCTCGGCTCGTGATTCTTGTCGAGGAGGGCTCTACACGTATCGTATCGTAGGTGAGACGATGGGCGTTTCTGCATCTGTTGTGTCTCGCGCCTACAATCGGTACCGAGAAACAGGGGAATACGGTCGTCGGGTGGGTCAAGGTCGCCACCGTGTGACGACCCCTCGTGACGACCGAGTAATAATCCGACATTTTAGGCAAGAACCATTCGCTCAAGCTATTGCTCGAAATTACCCGAATCGACAACAAGAACAAGAACAAGAACAAGAACAAGAACAAGAACAAGAACAAGAACAAGAACAAGAACAAGAACAAGAACAAGAACAAGAACAAGAACAAGAACAAGAACAAGAACAAGAACAAGAACAACAACAACAAGAACAACAACGAGAACGACGACGACGACAACAACAACGACGACGACAACAAGAACGAGATCTCCGCTCCGGGAGTCCGGATTAAGAGCCAGGCGTCCCGCTCGTGTGCCTATGTTAATAATTAGACATCGCCGAGCTCGTTTGGCGTACGCCTGCCAACATCTCCAATGGAACATGAGGCAGTGGAACAATGTTTTGTTCACTGATGAATCCCGGTTTTGTTTGTGCAGCGATATTAGACGGCCACGAGCTTGGCGTCTTCGTGGAGAACGGTTTGCTCAAAGCTGCGTTCGCCCGGTTGTCGCATTTAACGGGGGATCGGTGATGGTATGGGGTGGCATATCGCGATTCTCGCGTACTCCTCTCGTCATCATCCGTAACACGCTGAATGCCAGACGCTATATTGACGAGATTCTGCGGCCTATTGTACTGCCCATTCGACAGGGTTCTAGGGGCTTTATCATAATGCAGTATAATGCTCGTCCTCACACGGCTATTCTCACAAGACAATTCTTTGAGGAGCATGACATCACTGTGGTGAGGCATCTAGCGGTAAGCCCAGATCTAAACCCCATCGAACACATATGGGATATAATGAGTCGTCGACTGCGACGGGAGTATCAACATGTTCCGAGCTTAGCTGCCTTAGAGGTAGCACTTGTGCAAATTTGGAGGACTATTCCCCAAGCACTGATAAGGCGATGCATCAATATGCCAGAACGATTGCAAGCGGTTATGAATGCTAGGGGTGGCAGCACGCGTTTTTGAACACACACACACACACACACGCACACGCACACGCACACGCAAACACACACACACACGCACACACACACACACACACACACACACACACACACACACACACACACACACACACACACACACACACACACACACACACACACACACACACACACACACACACACACACACACAGACACAGACAGACAGACAGACACACACACACAGACACACATACAGGCAGGCATACAAAATTGAAGACATTAGTTTGGAGTCGTTAAATACCGCGGAAGTGACGAGCCGTGGGGTCTCTTGTACTCAACAAATGCACGCACGCACGCACACATCCACACACACACACACACACACAATAAGCGTAAATCCGGTTGTCCAACCTCCACGTCGTACACTTCGGGTAATGTTAATGCTGGCGGTAAAAAATTGGTTAGATCCGAAAAAATGATTTTTTTTTTCATCTTCGCGAAAAATCTTAATGAGTATTAAGAATGTTCGGACACCGTTTACATCGATTTTTTTTTAAATTTTCAAACGAGAATTTTTTTTTCTTTTTAAACTTCAAAAACAATCTTGATGAGTATTCAATGCCAAATGTTGAGAAAAAAAGAGAATTTTTCTTTCTTTTATCGAAATAATCATCCGATGATGTTCAAAGAGTCAGAAAGGCGTTTTTTCAAGTGAAGCCTAAAATAAAAAATTCGGGGTAGAAAAACGGATGGACGGATCAATTTGAAATTTGATAGGGTTATTGGGGATACATTAAGCTAAGTGCAGACGCACTAACGTTTGTTCTAACCACAATATTTGCAAAATACTGGTGAATTTTCTAAATAACCAGAAAACGTGCTTTTTTTGCCAATTTTTCAAGTGAACGCAAGGGGTGAAAAAAATTTTTTTTTTTCAAAAAGAATAACTGGAGCTCATACGCAATTCATTCGAGTTTTTAAAACTGCCAGTAGATTTGCTATGAGATTACCGGTTCATGAGATATCGATGATCAAACGAAAAAATATGTTTTTTCATTCACCGGCCGATATCTCAGCGAAAAATTGTTGTACAGGAACAAAAAAAAATCAAATTGAAGGTTAAGAATCAGGCTAAATGACTGTATTGATGGTGCCCTCAGAAAAAAAATTTTGGAGTCCATGGACAACTTTGAAAAACGGAAATTTAAAAAAAAATTTTTTTTTGCGACATTTCTCTTGATTGTGAGATGACCAATGGCCAAGAAAAATGTTTCATCATACGGTTTCAAAACTAGAAATGTCAAGCTTCAAAATGCTTTTTCGTTCATCTTAATACGACCATTCTTCGCAAAGTTAGAACCACGCAAAAAACACGTAAAAAATTGGAAAAATTTCTTGTTCCTTCAATTGTTGGGTTGAGTGTAGGTCGTCGCGGCTCGATAACTTTTCTCGGCACGCACCGCATGGTGCTCGAGCGCATAAAAATCGACAGCATGAACCCGAGGTACCGCAATCCGCAGTTTCGGTAGCATATTCCGATACGCGTGATTCAGTTGTTCGTCCGGGTACCAGGGTGGGTTTAAACGGTTGAGTAACGTCCGGATGCACGTGATATAATCGGCTACCGGTTCGCGCTCTCCCTGCGTACGACTCAAAATCTCCTCTCGTAACGCGAACTGGAAATCAGGATCACCGAAACGCGACCTCCACGCGGACTCGAACTCGGGCCACGAGCGCCAGAAATGTCGCTCGGTGCGAAACCATTGTAATGCGATACCGGTGAGGAAAAATGGTAGACAGCGGATGAGAGCGTCGTCGTCGACAGGTAGCAGTTCGCGGCCCTCTGCGATACGGACGAGGAACGCCTCGGCGAGACGCTCGCGAACCGTGATCGAGTAAAGACGTGCTTACCGCTCTTTTTTCTCAATACAGCAACCGAGCAATCATTGTGAAAGTCTAGAACTAACTCGCTAAACTTTTTCTTTTATTTTCTTCTCGCACTCGTGGCAAATAAAGTGCCACAGTTGCGGCCGGAAACCCGCGACCCTCGCGGGTCCGCGATCGATATCAGAAATGGTAAAAATCAAACGCTGAAAAGTGAAACGATTTCCGAACGCGTCAAAAGGCCCGTCGAGAACAGCATAATGGCCGAGAAGACAGGAACCGTGGAGTCGCCAACATCCGAATCTTCTGCATCCCGCCGGCGATTGCCAAACAACGCCAGCACAGATAACTCACCATCGCCAAGATCGGTAAGAGATAATGAATCCCGAGACTCTCGTATCGACTCGTTAACACTCGAACGGCTATATAAAAAGACGCTAAAAAGTTTGAAAACCCCGAAGGTCACTCAAACCGTTAAGCCCAATTTGTCCCGAGCGCGCGCAACCAACGGCGCGGCAGCGACACCTATTAGCCCCGCCGAACAACCTCCCGGGAGCGCCACTCCGGTTGACAGTTGGGCCACGCAAAAAAACAAAAACAAAAAACGTAAACGCTCATCGCCGTTACCCGAGCAACCAAATCTAACCAGCCCGAACCGATTTGAGAATTTATTAAACTCCGACGCTGAAGAGCACGACGACCCGCCAGCAAATGTAAATAATAGCAGGCCACCAAAAACAAACCGACCTCCACCGATATACACGACCAACACGAACCTAAAGCAACTGATAACGCTACTTCTCGCTGAAAACATTTCGCAGAAAGCTTTTCTTATAATTGAAAAAGAACCCGGTTGTCACACTATCTTAATAAACGGCATTACACAATACAAGGCCATTATACAAGTTCTCGACCAACACAAAACGCAGTACTACACGTTTACCCCAAAAGCCGAAAAACCAAAATCTCTGGTATTAAAAGGCATCAAAGGCGATTTCACTGATGAGGAAATTTTTAGCGAATTAAAAAATCTCAACCTACCTAATGTGAAAATTGAAAAAGTGGCTAAATTCAATTTCGACAAAACCAACCTTAGTAAATTCCACCACATCGTGCAAATATCGCAAGACAGCCGCGCGTCGGAGTTTACCAAAATCCGCTCGCTTGCTTATCAGAGAGTCCGATGGGAACGCAAAAAGAAAAATGACATATTTCAATGTCGTAACTGCCAACGCATCGGCCACGCCAGTCAAAACTGCAAACTAGCGTTCCGCTGTGTGAAATGCTCTGAATCCCATACACCGGGAGACTGCCCAATCGCGACTCTCTCTGATAAGAAAGCTCTACGCTGCGCAAACTGCGGCGCGAATGGTCACCCCGCGTCATACAGGGGCTGCCCGTTCCTGAAATTCGCAACGGGACTGCAACAAACGAAAAAGATCCAACGCCTGGCCAAAAACCACCGAAAAATAGATTTCGCGGCACAAACGCGTACGGCGCCCTCTTACGCCGAAGCCACCAAAGCACCGATCTCTGCCTTACCGACAGCGCCCACGCGCCAAGAAATTCAAACAAATACACCGACGATAAGACAAAACAACTACTACATACCACGACACCTACAAGAGAACCAGCCGCCGATTTGGATTGGCGAACTGAAGAGCGAAATAACAGCCTTAGTTATAGATCTAATAAGACAAGTAACAACACTCGTTGCGGCAAACACGTCTAAAATCGATTTCCTTATGAACAGTCTTTACCCGTCAAAATAACAAATGGCAAATACGGACTCCGACGCATCCATACTAAAAATCGCGGCGATAAACGTAAACTCGATTATATCCAACCACCGCAGATATGACTTAACGACATTCCTCGAAAAACACGACCAAGACATAATATTAATTTCCGAAACCAAACTAAACGAGAAACACAAACTAGAATTTAAAGATTATAATCTAATACGCACCGATCGTCCGAACTCGATTCAAGGAGGGGGCACGGCCATCCTCATAAAAAAAAAATGGAAATATGTACCCATTGACTTTCCAACATCCGACAATAACCAACTACTTGAATACACCGCCATCAAACTACAGTATAACAACAACCGATCGCGTTACGTCATAAGTGCGTACGCAACGAACGATAACCGAAAACTTTTTATCGAAGAACTCGAAAACCTATTAAACAAACTTAATTTATTCCGACCAAACAAATATTATATAATAGCAGGGGACCTCAACGCGCGACGTAAAGAATGGGGGGACAGAGCCAGCAACGAACGTGGAAAATACATAGGAAAATGGGAGCAAAACAACGCGATTAACTGTAAACTAAACATATACACCCCAATCAAGCCAACCTATAAACCCGCAGACACGTACCTCGATATTGCGCTGGCCGACGCCCGCCTCAAAATTCGATGCAACCCTCACCATCAAGTACCAGTTATCCCCTATGATAGCGATCATAACGCCATAGAACTTATAATAAACCTAAACAATATGCAGGTTGAAAAGTCAAACCCGTTGGACACCACCGCTAGGCCAATATTTAAATTAACAAATTGGAAAAAGTTCACCACACACCTAACAAACAATTCCACATTAACTATCCCCGACAGCACCAACCTATCACTCACCGAAATCGACACTTTTCTTGAAACCATCGACACCAGCATCACTGAATCGATCAAACAAGCTACACCATTCTACAAACCAAAAAACTCAATACACAAATACCTTAACACAAAAATTAAACGACTCCAAAAAAGAAAATCTACACTTATCACACTATTACACAAATTACATCCTGCTGATCCCCAGGCACAACACCATATCACAATAAGGGCGAAAGCGGCCCTTGCCTCGCTAAAAAAAACCTTGATTGATGAATTCCGTAAAGCTTCCGACACTTACTGGACTAACCAGATAAAATCAATTGACCACAGGCACACATCCCTCTTCTTTCCCAAAATAAACCAGTCACTAAGACCGAAACCACTTTTACAAATAAAAAAAATACGCCTAAATCAAAATGACCAAAATCTCATCCGTCGCAGCAAGTGCAACGCACAAAAAGCAGAGCGCGCCGGTGATTGCTTTATTTTCTCTAACTCGACTGACAAACTAAATATTATTGGAGCCTATTACGAAACGATTAACTCGGCCCGCTACACAAACTTAGAAACCCGTCTCAAAGCAACAGTAGACAGAGAAGCCAACGAGATAAAGAGGCTCTTCGCTTTAAACAGACAAAACAACACCACTATCACGACCTTCACAAACAATAACAAAGCCTGCAGCCCTTGCCCAGAAAATGATCCCAGCCGCATCTTTACTAACCCAAAAGAAGTACTCACAATACTCAAGGCACTACCCAACAAAACTTCATCAGGCCTCGATAATATCCCTTCCATCATACTCAAATATTTACCACCAATAATAATTAACGCATTTACCATCATCTTTAACAACTCTTTAAATCACCACTATTTTCCGAAAAAATGGAAATGCGCAAAAGTATTACCAATACTCAAAAAAAACAAAAATCCGCTCGATCCTCAAAGCTACCGGCCCATAAGCCTCACGCCTTGCATCAGCAAAATATACGAAGCAATCCTCAACACCCGATTATCCAACCACTGCACACTACACAACATTATACCCAACAACCAATTCGGCTTCCGACACAACATAGCAACCACCCACGCCATCCATAAAGTCCTGTCAGACATCAACAGAGAAATTACAGACGGAAAACTAGTCGGCGCAGCACTGATAGACTTAGAAAAAGCCTTCGATTCGGTATGGCTTAATGGGCTACTCTATAAACTGAAAAAAAAAACTTCCCGAACTGGCTAATATTCAATACATGGGATATGATCTGCGACAAAACTTTCAAAACATGGGACGGCAAAATCCTTTCCACCGAAGAATTTGTAATAACCGAAGGACTCCAGCAGGGAACCGTTAACTCCCCCTTATTGTTTAACGTATTCACTTGCGACATATTGAATCTATTCAACCTCAACACAAACAACAATACATGGTCAGCCGCCTTCGCCGACGACCTTATCGTATCTGTATCGGGCACTAGACCAAACCTCATTCGCGAAAACCTCCAAGACCTCGTCGAAAAAATAAACCGTTGCTACGTCACATGGAACCTTCGCATAAACCCAACAAAATGTGAAACCATATTATTCCGCAAACCGTTACGCTACCTGTCAAAAAAGAAAAAAGAAGGGAGCAACCAATTCGCTGTAGAAACCACGGACCCGAATACCGGAGAAATAACGAAAATACCGCACAAAAAAGCGTAAAATATCTAGGTGTCTACCTAGATTATCTCCTCAGAGGCAACCTGCATCTCAAACACCAGATCGACAAAGCCCGCGCCGCTTTCTGGGCCAATAACCGCATCTTTTACAACGCGAAACTTACCAAACGAGCGAAAATTGTGCTTTATCTCCTGCTAATCCGTCCAATAGTAACTTACGCGGCTCCTATATGGTTCAACACCAATTCGTCGTCAATGGAGCAACTACGAGCGTTCGAGCGCAAATGCCTTAGAGTTTGCCTAAAGCTCTACCGGTCAGCTCACTCGGAATATCGCCACTTCGTTAGTAATGCAACATTATACAAAGCAGCTAACATCCCCCGAATTGATTGCTTTACTATAAAACTTACACGCGATTACTACAGCAAACTACCGCACATCGACAACCAACTAACAAAAGCGCTCGCCCAAATCAACGCTCAAGATATCGAGAAACAAAACCGAGCAGGATACATCACCCCTGAAGCCTTCTTATACTTTGATGCACAAGGGCTAATCCAAAATGCACAAAATGTACCGATCCTCTATCATTGGAAAAGGAACAAAGCCGACAAGCGAATCACAATAGCTAACCATGATTTCGAACTACACCGCGATAATTTTGTAGCCTCAATGGCGCTTCCCGAGATAAGCTACAACGACTTCTCGAGAACCAACACCGGCAAGTATTGGTGGCTCTCAAACCTGAACGATACCATCAAGGAGCTAATCAACAGGAAAACGCAACACAGAGAGCGGGCGCGGACCGCGACTCCACTCTAAAATGCGAAACACTAAACTCTACGAAAAACACTCGCCTCGGAAGAAGCCTCGAAGACAGACCTCTCCGAATCATCGAAACGAAACCGCAATTTATGTTCATAAAGCATAAATACACAGGCCACTGCTCACGCAGCCGCGGGCACCGTCGTGCCATTGTACATTGTGTATATATGAATATAAGAGGCCAAGCCCGTATATTCTGTACATAGTATTATAGTCGTAGTATTAAGTCACCGATTATTAGCCATACCGGGGTTTTTTTCAGTGTAGCACCCATTTTCCCCGCGGTAAACTGTTGCGTCCGTCGGTACGCCCCATGAAAGCGTACGTCGCCCCGGCGACTCAATGCAAGCGATCGCCCCGCCATACGCAAACAGATTAAATCAATTACCCGTATGATTGTGAGAGCCTTAGGCAAGAAGGCCATGCAACAACATTGTGTGCGCCGGAATGTGCGGACTTAAAGTCAATTGGGAATTTAAGTCCGGGTTAAAACTCAAAATCCTTTTCTACTCGCGATTTTACCCAATGCAAAATATAAACACGCCGAGATTTTATATTTTACCCGGCTTAAAGTCCACGACACGTTTACACTCGGATTTTACAACCTCGGGACTTTTTTTTGAGTGAGGAGCAGAACTTTTGGGTTAACTTCTGAGTGTCACAGCCTACGAGATTTTTGTCTGACGTGCGTATAGAAGTTTCACTTTAATAATAAGGAATAACATATAATAGTGTATAACATATAATTGGTTTTGATATCGCATAATTTGACTAATGATAATTTTATGTTGTCTAGATTGCTGGAGACCAAGGAATCGCTTGCAACATGGTGGGCCTTCAGGAAAAATTGAATCTAGCAAGCGATGTACCAAAGGAACCTGGTTGCAAAATACACAGTGTCTTCGCGGACCAATGTGAAAATTGCCTGTTCAATTATCTACAGCAACACTTTCACGACATACCATTGCCAAATTTGTCGTGGTGTGCTGCTATGAAAATTGATCGCTACATAGTATTTGCAAAAATCAAGGACGAGACTGGCTCGGATTTGAACGTAGTCGTTGAACCTGGTATAAAGATGAATGTGTTTTTCAAGGGAAAGCATATCAACTGGATACAATGCGAACCAAAATCGATCAGCAATGTGAGTGACACGCTTGAACAACTGGATAAAATCTGTTTTTGTTTGACTCAACAAAATTGAATTTTCTAATCAACGGACATGAACGAAACTTTATTGTTCATGAAGTATCCATCTAATTGTAAAATATCTATAATGACCGAGCAATATTGTGATTTCTTGCATTATCGCACCAGTCTTTTGAATTGTACAAATGATAACTAATGAATATAAAACTTTACTGCAATAAAGAAGGTTTTAATAATAAATATTTATAATGTTTGTATCACTAAATTTATTTTTTGTGCTGCCATTACAATCTTTCCTTTCTTTCAATCCTTTCCTTTTTTGTCGTTTTTCGAGCTTCCGACCAGCTTTACACGTTTTCGATGTTCTTGCTCTTCTTTCCTCTTCTCATTGTACATTTTATTATATGCTTTGCTAAGAATCTGTGCTCGAGCAAGAACATAATAATTGATTATTTTTTTTGTCAAACTTTCCTGATGATCTACGCACCCAACAAAAGTTATATTCTCAGCCGAAATATTATTTACGAATTATTACGGGTAATATAGACGTACCGTAGAGATCCTCGTGGGGGACTTGAACAAGCCGGGTCGATGCGAGTACCTCATTGGTCGGTCCCGCTGCCCCGCCGCGACCTCTGCATGCGTCCATATTTTGACTCGCTGTTACTAGAGGAGTTCGGTCTCCTGTTCTCTAGTCTTCTTGCTCGAACCCTACGAATGGATTCGTGTGGGGGAAATACGCGTGCGGCGGATCGTGCGCCGCGTCAGAGATTAGAAGAGAGATGTACCACGGAGCCTGTTTTGGTGGTGGATGTTTTTGCAGCGCCACTACCCGTAGCGGCGAACCGCGAACTAAAAAAGGTGGATGTGAAACAATCGATGCTGCAGATTCCGGCCTACCGACTTGTGGATGTAAATTGTCAATATTACAGTCCTCGCGAATGTGGACGTGAAAAAAAATGGCTGGCTTCCGGTTCTAAACAGCTGAGCCCGGAGGCTCCGCCCCGTGCACGTGGTGGACGAGATTTCGATGTTGTATATATATGACCAGGCCAGATTGACATTTCTTGTATTTTTATAAGATGTAAGATCGAATAAATGTCAGATGTAGGATGAAATAAATGTCAGATGCAAGATGGAATAAATGTAAGATGTAAGCTGAAATAAATGTAAGATGAAATAAATGTAAGATGAAATAAATGTAAGATGAAATAAATGTAAGATGAAATAAATGTAAGATGAAATAAATGTAAGATGAAATAAATGTAAGATGAAATAAATGTAAGATGAAATAAATGTAAGATGAAATAAATGTAAGATGAAATAAATGTAAGATGAAATAAATGTAAGATGTAAGATAGAATTAAATAATTTTTCATAATATTCGCTAGTTTAAATATATATATCGCGACACAACGAGGCATATGTGAGCATATACATGGACGCACGTTACTCTCGTACACATTCACACGCGTTGTCTCTCGCTCCAGAGCAAGCGCTGATAGCGCTGTCTCTCTCGCATTCGCTGATGTCGTCAAGGACATCGTAGCTCGTCCGGCTATATCTATATTGCACTATCGCCTAAGGCCGAAGGATCCCCAACGCTCGTCGGGTCTCGCCTCGGGCATCCACACGCAGTCATGCACAGAACGGTCTAATAGAACGCTCGGAATTCGCCGAGAGTTACCGAACGTTTCCGATGTGCTTGCGCTCGACCCCAGCAAAACAGAATTTTTCGATTCTGTCTCGTCCGCAAGTTTCACGACGCTCTCCCCCGGAACCGCCACCCCCCTGCTTCCCGTACCGCCTGTATAGCGGGGTCCATACGACTTGGGTCCATGTTCAAATACGGGATCCGTGCCGTTCGGATCCGTATGGAAATATCAATAAATTATTTTTGTTCAATAATTAGTTACCAATTCATGACCATAATAAATCATTGTCAACCATTGATCAATGAGAAATTTCTTCTCTTGTTCAAGTACTTATCACTTTTTTGCACTCAACTACTTGCATTGAATCAACTCGCAATTTATGAATTCATTATGTCATCGTTTCTCTGACTTACAAGGAAACCGCGCGATGTGTCTCCCTCCGATCTTGATAAAACTTTGCACGATTGTAGAGCAGGTCAAAATATTCGACACGTATTCTTTTTTATCTTCTGAGTCTCATATTTAGGGGGTGAAAACTGCCCTTGAAAATCAAGGGATTTTTCGTTTTTTGATTATAACTCGTGAACGAGGGGACATAGGAAGAAAGTTTCAATGAGGAGATTATTGCATTTAATACGCACTAGACATTCGGGGTAAGAATGATCAATTAATTGAAAGAATTGACCATTATTTATTCAAAGAATGGGTTTTTTAATATCTTGCATATTATGGGGGTGTGAACCACCCTTGAAGTTTTTGACGATATTGTATCATAATTGGTAATTCCATTCGTAATATTTACATCCTTTCATGTCCGTAGCAAGTGTTCCATTATAATTAAACAGTCAGAACTGCAATTTAGCTGACCGACTCGCTCAGAGACTGAAAACCACCCCTGAAAATCGTAGGATTTTTCGTTATTCGCTTATATCTCGTAAGCGGGATGAAACAGAAAAAAAGTTGCAATGGCAAAGTTACTGCATTTTACGCGCACTATACATTGGTGATAAAAACGAACAATAAATTTAAACAATTGGATATTATTAATTTAAAAAATGGGGTTTTTTAACATGTCTACGAGGGTTTTAGTTCGATCGGAATGTGACTTTGTGAATGTATGAATAATAGAAAAATAAAGCTCACGTATTTTTGGTTTCATTCATAACTTGCCCTTAAGGGTGTGTAAACCACTCTCGAACCTTTCGATAATAGTATACCTTAATTGGCAATTTCATTAGTAATACAAAACCTACAAAAACTGTATTTATCTCGTTGCGGAATTGGAAACGTATTCTGAGCTAGCGACAGCCCGTATCAAATGTACATTCGGATTATGCGTTTCCATATTAAACGAAAAAAATGTTAGACGCGATAATGTACAGTACTGGAGGAAACTATGAAGCCACTAAAGAAGCGCGTTCGCAAACATCACGTCTGCCTCTGAACGTCGAGAACTTCGCGACAAAGAAAGCTAGAAACTTTTCGTAAGCACCGTTCTAAAGCTTATAAATATCTGAATCTATTGATATTCAAAAAATAATATTTCTATCATTCAGCACTGATGATGAAAATTTTATTTCAAAAATATCAATGGATTCAAATTCAACCTCGCGAAGTTGTTGACGTTCATAGGCAGAAGTGATTATCACGAGCGATAAAATATAATCCGTAGAATAATCCGTTCGTGTTCTTTTCCGAAGCATTTTCGGATTTTTTCATTTACCTTTACGGATGCGTCATTTTGTTCACAATCAGTGTGATATATCGACAGAATTAAAAAATACGTCTGAACTGAATTTCGAGAAAACGTGGTTCTGGCCCTTCTGTAACCCTAATAAAACATTTTTCGCCGGATGGTTAATTTTACTGGATACAGTTTTGTGAGGTTTTGTATTACGAATAAAATCGCCAATTATGGTACAATATTATTGAAAAGTTCGACAGCGGTTTACACGCCCTTAAGGGCGAGATATGAATAGAGCCAAAAATATGTAAGCTTTATTTTTCTATCATTCATACATTGACGAAGTCACATCCCGATCGAACTAAAACCCTCGTAGACATGTTAAAAAAATCCATTTTTTAAAGAAAATAATATTCAATAGGTCAAATTTATTGTTCGTTTTTATCACCAATGTATATAGTGCGCGTAAATCGCAGTAACTTTGCCATTGCAACTTTTTTTCTATCTCATCCTGTTTACGAGATATAAGCGAAAAACGAAAAATCCTACGATTTTCAGGGGTGGTTTTCAGTCTCCGACCGGGTCGGTCTGCTCAATTGCAGTTCTAAATGTTTAATTATAATGGAACAGTTGTTACGGACATGAAATGACGTAAATATTCCGAATGGAATTACCAATTATGCACAACAATTACAATTACAATTTCATCGAAAACTTCAAGGGTGGTTCACACCTCCATATATGCAAGATATTGAAAAACCCAAAAACACGTAAACTTTATTTTCCCATCATGTATACATTGACTAAAACCCTCGGAATTATGTACAAAAAAAAACCCATTCTTTGAATAAATAATGGTCAATTCTTTCAATCAATTGATCGTTCTCATCCCGAATGTCTAGTGCGTATTAAATGCAATAATCTCCTCATTGAAACTTTCTTCCTATGTCCCCTCGTTCACGAGTTATAATCAAAAAACGAAAAATCCCTTGATTTTCAAGGGCAGTTTTCACCCCCTAAATATGAGACTCAGAAGATAAAAAAGAATACGTGTCGAATATTTTGACCTGCTCTACAATCGTGCAAAGTTTTATCAAGATCGGAGGGAGACACATCGCGCGGTTTCCTTGTAAGTCAGAGAAACGATGACATAATGAATTCATAAATTGCGAGTTGATTCAATGCAAGTAGTTGAGTGCAAAAAAGTGATAAGTACTTGAACAAGAGAAGAAATTTCTCATTGATCAATGGTTGACAATGATTTATTATGGTCATGAATTGGTAACTAATTATTGAACAAAAATAATTTATTGATATTTCCATACGGATCCGAACGGCACGGATCCCGTATTTGAACATGGACCCAAGTCGTATGGACCCCGCTATACAGGCGGTACGGGAAGCAGGGGGGTGGCGGTTCCGGGGGAGAGCGTCGTGAAACTTGCGGACGAGACAGAATCGAAAAATTCTGTTTTGCTGGGGTCGAGCGCAAGCACATCGGAAACGTTCGGTAACTCTCGGCGAATTCCGAGCGTTCTATTAGACCGTTCTGTGCATGACTGCGTGTGGATGCCCGAGGCGAGAGGGCGAGACCCGACGAGCGTTGGGGATCCTTCGGCCTTAGGCGATAGTGCAATATAGATATAGCCGGACGAGCTACGATGTCCTTGACGACATCAGTGAATGCGAGAGAGACAGCGCTATCAGCGCTTGCTCTGGAGCGAGAGACAACGCGTGTGAATGTGTACGAGAGTGAACGTGCGTCCATGTATATGCTCACATATGCCTCGTTGTGTCGCGATATATATATTTAAACTAGCGAATATTATGAAAAATTATTTAATTCTATCTTACATCTTACATTTATTTCATCTCACATTTATTTCATCTTACATTTATTTCATCTTACATTTATTTCATCTTACATTTATTTCATCTTACATTTATTTCATCTTACATTTATTTCATCTTACTGTGACAAATAAAACGTGTGTCACATCGTACCCAAGGTCCGCCGACTCGAGCGCGAGCGGCGAGACCGCGACGAAAAGAAAAAAATATTAAAATGTATGGAGCAAAGCACCGTAATAGACCCTGGAGGGGGGGTCTCCCTATACCACCTTTCCCCACCGAAAACAGTATGACCACGAAAATAAGAACACCCAACGGCCTTCGGAAGACCACGGCCAACGCTCCACATAATTCCGAAATTATAATATTTCGGAATTATTTCCAATAATATGTGAAACGCTACCTCGGTACACCAGACCACCAACAACACCCAGCGGCCTTGGAGGACTCCCCGCAAACTCGCGGGCACGTGCCAACGGCCGCGACACCGGTGGAGGAGGGATCTACAACCAATGAGCGAACGAAATCAAACGAGCGGAGGCACCCGAAATCATATAAAAAGGGCACGCCAAGACCGGCGGAGGACAGTCAAATTATTTGTTTCAGAACCTCCAGACCTCCAGCCATCGCCAAACCAGCCGAAGAACATAGCCATCTGAAGACAGCGTGGAAAAGGTGGAGTTCGTGGAAGCTACCGAGAAGATAGACGGAGGAGACCGAGGAATCCAAAGAGGAGGAAACAAGCCAAGCCGGAAGCAGTTTATGTTGGAATCAAAACGATTCCAAGTCCTTTCCCTTCTGCTAAATTTGTTGCAGCGTACAAACATCCCGGGGAGGCGCCACATAAGCGCAAGCAAGGGCATTAATTATCCATCCATCTCCGGCAGAGCGAGAAGCGTGCCCCTGCTCATAACGGGATCCGCTGACGGATCGATACTGGCGTATCGGCAACCAAAGCGCTGCGAGAACCCGATCAGGGGTTCTTATTTATACTTCAGGTTTCCACGAAAAAAAGGGTCCAATCGAATAGAAGTTCAATTAGGGTTTGAAGGAGGACATCCGAAAAAATAAATTTTCCAAAAATTCCAAAATGGCAGCGCTTTGGTAGACAACATATTGGTTTAAAATGGAAACCATGTGATTAAAAAATCTTAAAAATAATTCTCGTTAATACTTACAACTTTTGTATGAGTCATTTTTGGCTCCGTAGAATTCCGCGCGGAATTAAGCCCGATCCGACTATTTTAAGGGGTCGCCTCGGTTTTGTAAAGTCTACATTTGAATAACACGGCGCAATAATTTCATTATCGAATGAACGTGAATCGATGAAAATGAGTTATATCAAGATAAATTACGAATGATTACGTTGCAGTAGGGTCACCCGAAGTTACGAAAATCAAATAATAATATAAGAAGAGAGAATTAACAACATTTTATCATAGACGAATATTATTAATTTTAATGATTTTGTGGATGAAATTTTTTTCACTTAGATCATGATAATAATAACAACAACAACAACAACGAAAATAATAATAATAATAATAATAATAATAATAATTATTATTATTATTATTATTATTATTATTATTATTATTATTATTATTATTATTATTATTATTATTATTATTATTATTATTATTATTATTATTATTATTATTATTATTATTATTATTATTATTATTATTATTATTATTATTATTATTATTATTATTATAATATAATTATTATTATTATTATTATTATTATTATTATTATTATTATTATTTTCGTTGTTGTTGTTGTTGTTATTATTATCATGATCTGAGTGAAAAAAATGTCATCCACAAAATCATTAAAATTAATAATATTCGTCTGTGATAAAATGTTGTTAATTCTCTCTTCTTATATTATTATTTGATTTTCGTAACTTCGGGTGACCCTACTGCAACGCAATCATTCGTAATTTATCTTGATATAACTCATTTTCATCGATTCACGTTCATTCGATAATGAAATTATTGCGCCGTGTTATTCAAATGTAAACTTTAAAAAATCGAGGCGACCCCTTAAAATAGTCGGATCGGGCTTAATTCCGCGCGGAATTCTACGGAGCCAAAAATGACTCATACAAAAGTTGTAAGTATTAACGAGAATTATTTTTAAGATTTTTTAATCACATGGTTTCCATTTTAAACCAATATGTTGTCTACCAAAGCGCTGCTATTTTGGAATTTTTGGAAAATTTATTTTTTCGGATGTCCTCCTTCAAACCCTAATTGAACTTCTATTCGATTGGACCCTTTTTTTTCGTGGAAACCTGAAGTATAAATAAAAATGCGACACTCGGTATGTCTGTACCGGAAAAGAACAACATATTTATGGAAAAATAAAATTATCGACGGAAGTTGCAATTGGATCACAAAGGTCCGCACGTCATTTTAAGCAGTTTTTCAAGCGCTTTCAAATGAAACTAACCAGATCAACGTACCTATAAAATTGGCGGAGCTACGATTTTTTGAATGGGAACTTGACGCCCTTCCCATGTTAATCAAACGAGAAAACTAGAAAAATCTTGCGCGACCCCTAAAAATATTCCGATCGGGCTCATCTTTGGACACAATTCTCTTGATGGAAGATACTTTGGCGTGAGTGTATTTTGGTTCAAGAAAAAAAAAGTTTTTTTTCATGCCGCCCTAATATACATACCTATATATTTATGTGTATAAAAAAAATGCGTTGTTACATGTATATAAAAATCTATTTTGTTCTGTGAATAAATAAATGCGAATTCAATATATTAATGTGTCATAAAATTTGAAAATAAATCGTTTTCTTTGTCACATATGCTGTTTTTATTTTATGTTAGATATTATTCAAATGACTTAGGGGGAAAAAAGCTGCGATGCGTTTCGAACCACCGTCTCAGAACTTTAAGTCATCAGTACGTGCACGTCACCACTGAGCTATTTTGGTATGCGCGCACGGGCACTACATTCGGCGTACTTATGTTAGCGACCACGATTAGAGGATTTCTTTGAGGTTAGTGCAAGAGAGAAAGATATAGTGTGCGAGTGAGACACAGCATGACCAGCAGCGCCATCCCGTAGCCTCCCCCGGCGTAACTCGAACCTCACGCGTTCCATTGGAGATTTGCCCCCCTGCACAAGTCGGTCGTCCGGAATCTGCAACGTTGGCCGTTACATCCACCTTTTTTAGTTCAGGGTGTACCAACTCAATGTTAAAAAAGTGAAGAAGGATCAGCGCCAATCAGCGCCACCAATCAGCCGCACCTGGAACTAGAAAAAATAATCATAATATTTTGCCGCGCGTTGCCCGTACTATTGCCTGTCCGTTGCAAGTGTGTGAAAATTACGAAAATTGGATCCGATGATTCAAAAAGAGATGGAAGAGGGAGGAAGAAACAATAAGAACAAACGCGCGTTTGACGAATTATTTCCCGTCATATATTCATTGTTTCTTCCTCCCTCTTTCATCTCTTTTTAAATCATCGAATCCAATTTTTGTAATTTTCACACACTTGCAATAAACCGATATGTAGCAAAGTATAAAGATGAGTGACGGAATGATTTATTATTAATAAATGTTTTCGAGTCGTAAAATTGGTAATTCACAAATTTTATTTCTGCCACCGAGACAAAGTAAATACACGTAGTTAGCGCACGTAAAATATTTATAAAGAGCGTAATTGGTGTGCGAGTGGGAATCCGTTTATTTATTTTTGTAATTTGCGAACCATATTTACACGAGCGCGGAATCAATCGAAATTAACTGATGAAAAAGCCATGCCTCGAAAAGCCTGGGCAGTTCACTTCGATAACAGTTTACAAATAAATAAATAAATAAATAAAGGAACGTTGCAACGTAAAAAAAGAGTCAAACGTTGACGGAAAAAATCGTCGTCGTATTATTCGAATTATTGCGTCGTAACTTGCGACTTTCGATTTAAAAATCTTTTAATCTTTCTCCGTAATTAATTTCGAGCCACCGGAGAACTATCAAGTGTACGTTCAGGAGCCACGATTCCTGGCTTGACCATGCCAACGATGTTGTTCGAATCCCGTTGATGGGCCTTCTTTTTTTTTTCGAAGCATCGGACAGCTTCGAGCACCGGTGGAGACAATTTTTTTTTTCCGGGAGTGATCCTCCCATCGAAGACGCAATTGACGTACGTAAGGATTCCTTGACAGTAGCTCTCAAAGATAAATTTCTTAATGAGAGCGCACAGTAAATCCCTATGTTCATCACAAGTAATGAATGTCAAATTTATTTTCGGAGTTATCCACTGTGCTGCTCTACTGTCAAGGCCCTTTGCACTTAGTCGCGTAGGGAGGATCCTTCCCAGAATGCGCTTTGCATCGAGATGTGCGTCTTGGAACCGGGTCCTTCCTGGTTTTCTCAACGACGGTTCCTTGAGACTGCTGTTGCAATCAGAGCACGATTTAATTGAGGGCAAAGCAGTTTGCAAGCTTTTCAGCAGATCCCGAGAATTACTATACATGTATGCTTTCTCGGGAACTGGAAAAGCTTGCAATTCTTCGTCTTCACTTTCATCGTGCTCTGATTCACACACGTCGTCGTCTATGTCCATCTCTTCGGCGGTTGTGTCGGGGACGAGTATGTTCGCACACGAGGAAAGAAATTCACCGTTGTCCTCTTGACAATTATAACCTGGTGTATTTTTCGATGTTAAATTGGTTATCAGCAACGACTTAAAAATCGCCTCGAACTGGAAGGTGGTTGGTTTGTTCGAGCGGAAATCGTGGCTCTTGATCGTCCCAAAGAAGTTTTCCAGGGGATCTTGATTAATGAAGCGAGTACAAAAACTCGTTAACCCGAGTTCCTGCAATTTTTCCAAAGAATGCGGAAACCTTGCAGGGTATCGATCAAGTTGCGAAGGCACGGAACATTACAAGCGACGCGTTTCTTTGTTAGCGGATCGACCCATTGCATTTTTTTCAACCGAACGATTGTTTCGCCGAAAAAAACGTCGTGATACGAATCTTTCGTTAAGACGGGAACCACGCGGTTAAGTCGATGTGCATATACGTCGATTTTATATGCTTTTATGATATCATCCCATTGAGCGAACTTGCGCTTCTTTGATTCGTGTTCGAATTCCAAATCTTTTGTCAACAGATTATTTCGGACACATTTCAAAATATGCGGTGGATCGAACAACGGTACGAATTCCACGGCGTCAACCAGAATAGTCCAGTCTGGAAAATATGTACATTTTATATGAGGCCTTCCATACCAAATCTAAAAATTTATGTTTAAGTACATCTCATTTTACATATTGTCTTAACTGTTCATGATGAACGAATTCTTCGTTCTATTTTTTCTAAATTTGAATATTTAATCTCATGTGAAATGAATCCATGATGAAATAAAATATTCAAAATTAAAGAAAAAATAAAATGAAGGATTCGCCTATCATTAACATTTTGCACAATATATAAAATCAAGTGTAATATAACATATAAATCTGAAAAAAAAAGAATGTCTCCAAAACAATTGTTTATTTCAAAAGGTCAATAATTAAAACCATAAACAGTGCTTATAATTTTCGAATATTTTTTTTTTTTTTTATTATTTAGAGATAGACCGTATACTTCAGAAAAAAAAATGAATTCATGGTATTATTGACCAAGTTACAAGGATTAAAAAAAAATGCAAGATTCTTGACAAAATCCATAATGTTTGGACCGTTCAAAAAAAACATTCCAGAAAATCAAAAAATTCTCTCCTAGTTAATACAAAAACAAAAAAAATCAGCTCAATCAATCAGCTCAAAAAATGGTCCGTAAGAACCTTGTTGATTTAGAATGGGATGGTTCATACATTAAATTTGAAATGTGGAATTGTGGCTTGGAAAAACGAGTGAAAAACATTATAAAAGGGAAAACATACACTTCGTGAGGTTTTTCGTCTCTCTGACCCTATTGGTGTCAAATTGCAGCTGCTTGATCGCTTTTTGATTTGACGAGCCTTGGTCGCATACCGACGCCACGATATTAAATCCTGCTCGTGTAACAGCCCTCACAACGTCTTTGATGCAGATGACAAGCTGACTGGATGTCGTCTGACCAGCACAGAAATAGTACGAAAGGGGGATTTTCCATTTCCTGGTTACCCCTCGCAGCATGAAAACCAGTGCATGGTCAGCGTACTTTTTTGACCGGTGATTTCCCCAATCCTCGAACCCGATTACTTTTTTTTTCTCCGTGCTATACTGGACATGCATCTTCAAAGATACTTCGTCCCACATGATCATACATATTTTGTCTTCAGGATCTTCGAGTCGTTTCGCTGCATCCGCTAAAATGGCATGCATGGTTCCCGTAACACCAGTATCCAGTTGGATACTGATCAATATTTTTTGAAGCGTTGACGGGCACGGGAGCGGAAGAAAACTACTGAGGTATCTGTAAGCCGCTGGAGATCTCTTATAAATCGACAGACACAACAGTCTCTCATCCATCGAATATCGACGACCCCTGGCGTCTCTTTCAGCATTGCGCAGAATAAGGACGATGAAATGTCGCTGCAGCATCGATAGCTTCGAAATTTTCTTGGAAAACTCATTGGCCTTGATTTTTTCAAGAAGCAGCTTCTTCCGATTTGAATACCTAGATAGATTTTGGTTACTTGATATGTTCTTGAGAAATCCACAAAAATTATTATTTAACTTACAATTCTTTCTAAGAATTCGAAAGCATGATCAATAGTTCTACTATTAATAATATATATTCATAAACAACAGAATATAAAAATGCCCAATTTTAAAATTGAAAAATGCCCAAAATTGAAATTGAAAATAGAATTACGGAAACCATACCGCTTATTTTTTGTTTTGCAATTGTCCAAGGCTTTACGGGTTAGCAGAACGTGCTCGTACATTGCCAGAGTGTCTCCATCGAACGTTTTATATTTTCGAACTATGCGTTTCGAAGACGTTGGCTTGACGGTTTCTTTCACATTTTCCTGCGAAGGTTCGGTGTCATCGACTTCCTCATCAATTTTCTCGATTTGAACAGGATTTGGTTGTTCCCTGGCAGCCACGGCCTGTTCATTCGTGGTACTATTTTTAACCGCGTCTACAATAGCACATTGATTGCTTGGCGACGAAAAATCAATTGTCGATCGTTCTATCGATACCGCCGAAGAAACGGGACGAATCACAATGGGCAGTCGCACGGAGGGAATCGGTTTCGTTTTAAAAATGTAGCGCAACCCTGGACGATAATCTTCTTGCCGAAAGTGCAAAGTGCACACTCGGTATCCGGAACTATATATTTGTTCGTAGGTGAGTTTTTCCAAGAGCGGGTTATGCACTGCTTCTAACCACGCTTTTCCATAAATCTCTTCTTTGGGAAAAACGTGATGTTTCTCAGCCCGCGTAGAAAGGCAACCCGGAACAACGCACCGTCTTTTATCGAGCGTGATCCTCCGCGGCACCATTGCTTATAATTATATTACGATCTATTTATAATTAGGTTACAGGGATTGACAGGGATTCGTGGACATAGCAGCTAAATAGGCTAAATAAAAATGACTATCGATGCTTTTCTTTTCTTTAAAATCTTTTATTATAGTCAACTATACAATCATTTGTTTTACATCGGTTCATGGATTAACGGTTGGCGGGTCGCGGTGCGGGCGGGGTTGACAAGCAGCGCTGTCAAGTGGGCGCACCTTGAACTATACATCCTACTGCAGTCAACTGCAGTCTCGCCGGGGGAGTTGGTACACCCTGTTTTAGTTTGCGGCTCGCCGCTACGGGTAGTGATGCTACAAAAACATCCATCGCAAAAACAGGCTCCACTGTATATCTCCTTCCATCTCTGGCCGGAGCCAGGGGGCCGCAACCCAAAGGGGCGAGACGAGGCCCAAGTGTTGCTTCCTCCAAATGGTAGGTGCGCTGATGTCGCGTCTACGGCAGCGCCGCTGCCGGGCCGCTTGGCTTCTGCCTCTCAGTCAGGAAGGAAGAGGAAAGGAGACCGATCAGCATTCCAGCTGCTTGCCAAAACCTGCGTCGAAATTTGCGGCTCTTTACGAGTACCACATTCTGCCACTCGCAGTGCAAGTGTTCCACGCCGGGTCATTTGGCGGCATGGTGGGGGCTCGTTTACCCCTCATGCCCCTCATTTTGCGAAAGGTGTCTAATTGAAAAAATGTGTTTTATATATGGGTGCAAAACCGGTTACAAGTCGGAAAAACGAAAAAATAAAGACTTAGGAGTTAAAAATCCAAGTTTGTTCAAACCTTATACGGTAAGTTACCCCAGTTGTCGTATCCCCACCATGCCGCCAAATGACCCGGCGTGGAACACTTGCACTGCGAGTGGCAGAATGTGGTACTCGTACAGAGCCGCAAATTTCATCGCAAGTTTTGTAGTATGGCGATCGGTCTCCTTCCCTCTTCCTTCCTGCTCTCAGTTTCCATCAGGCCATGGACACTAAAGGTTACGGCGTGAAGTAGGATAGTCGCCACTAACGCCATCTGGCGAGTCCCCGGATCCCTAATTGACGGCCGTTGCCCCACCTTGCCGTAAATTAAAAAGAATGGAACACAGTGAAGAAATTTATAGAAAATCATACAGATATTTCTAAGTAGTTGTTTTACTGACTACTTATATATTTCTGTATGTTTTTCTATTAATTTTTTTAACAAAGACTATTTTATGAAGAAATGTGACACATTGAAAGTATGATTAATATCCATATTTATTGTCAAGTACAAATAATAATCGATACAAATTCGTCGTCGAAGTCTCCAGCTTGAAATTTGCAAGAATTTGCAATTACTTTAAGAGAAACGAAGGTTCCATCCTTCAGTTCCTTCAATGTTCCGCATAGATAATCATTCGGTCGAAAATGTACGTTACAAATCACGTAATGATTACTCCGCACTCTCTCGTACATTAAATCTTGCAATCCGTGGTTACCAGTGGCCACGATCCACTTCAGACCAACGATTGACGTTTTGGAAATCGATGAGACTTCACTTGACGAAAGTGACAATTCACGACACAACACCGATGTTGATCACGAGGTCTATTCATTTTCAACAAAAAATATGTTCCCACTCAAAAACGAAGTATTAACGACAGCAGCAATGATGACAGATGAATCAAGTTAAATACATCGAATGACAGACGCCAAGCCACGTGATAAAAAGATGCCGGACGTTCGTTCACATTCGTGGTTCTTCGTTGGTGGTCGGGATGCAGCGGGGTGAAGTAAGGGGAGGGTGGAAGTGAGCGCCATCTAGCGAGTCCCCGGAGCAGGATCAGACTATCTTACTTCACGTTCGCGTATACTAGTGGCCATACCCTGGTTTCCATTTGGACGTGGCTTCGTGAGGTTCTTACCGCTTGAAGTTTTTTTATTTGGAAACTTATTTATTATTTTTCTACACATACCATTCATCTAGGATACATCGGATAGTTTTTGTGGCGCGTGGATTATTACTGTGTCTTCAAAACACCAAGTATGTATACAGGATTGTTAACACTACATGTTTACCAATCATAACCTATAAATGTGGTTATGCCTTTAGAGTTTTAGCTTCAGTATAATTACTTTTTGCATTATAACTTCTAGAGAACTGATTAAATTAGCCTATTAGTTATATATAATCAGCTGCCAATTTTTTTCTCATTAGTACCAACCGTGGTCTGGAATTGTGCTGTGAAAGGCTGCACTGCGAGTGGGAGCCAACGGTTTAGATTCCCTCCGGTGCATACACAGAAAGGTCGATTTTTGAGATGGTTAGCAGCTACTGGTAATCCTGACAACTTGTGTTTTTCACCCGACAAACTCAGGAAAATGCGTGTCTGCGGGCTGCACTTCGATATCAAATACAGGCTGCAAAAACGCCTTACTAATACAGCGGTACCCACCCTACATCTGCCAGGTAATTTACTATTTATTTCAGACGATCTGCATAATATTCCAATTTTTTGTAGTAGATAGATGAGCATTCACACCGTGCTGTTTTGATTTATGCCCAGATGCAGTTGACGTCAGCAATTATGAAATACTCTTGAACGACAACAACAATTCTCTGGAAATGAGGTTTGATCAAGAATTTATAACTGTTGACGCTGATCGCATTCAGGAATGTATGGTGAATAGCACTGCAGAAGCAAACCCGATACTCCAGGAGGAGAGGGTTCGAGAATCTTCTACGCCAGGCTTAACTGTTCGGAATGACAAGAAAAATCAAAGTGAGTAAGTTATCTGTGCGCTGTTATTTGATTCTCTGTTTTGTGTTGACATTGATGCAATGAATATTCTCCTTGGATATCAAGGAGTTTTTTTTGTTCCTGTTCGGAAGAACTGTGCGTAGCTGTCCTAACGGATACATCAGCATCGCACAGTTCTTACGAACATTCGCAGTGACTTTGACAATTACAGCGATCTTAATCGCATGTCATAATTGTGGCAACGGAGCCATCGACATCACAGTTCTTACGAACATTCGCAGTGACTTCCACAATTACAGTGATCTTAATCGCATGGCATAATTGTGGCAACGGAGCCATCAACATCACAGTTCTTACGAACGTTTCGCAATTACAGCGGTTGACTAACCACTAGATGTAGTTGTAGAAAAAAAAGCGCAGAGGTAATGCAGACTGTCTAATTATTATATATCTTGAAGCTAAATCTTTTGGCTCCAATATGTATAAAAAACTACAGTTGATAATAGACAGAAGCAAATTTAAATGTTTTACATTTTTTTTTTTTTTTTTTTAAATGCTCTACTTTCTTTCTGTTTCTCAATAATTCTTTTTGTCTTTCACAGCAACCCCACTCAGGTTCTTCAATCTGTCAAGGAAGAAGTTGCTGTCACCGAAGCAAAAAGAGCTGTACACCACCTTGATGCAGCTAAGGAAATCAGCAAGGAAGGCGCAGAAAAGGAATGCTGCCTTGAAATCACGTATCAACCAGATGGACAAAATGATGGAAGAGGGTACCGTTGACGCCTTTTTCGAACTACCAGAAGCCAGCAGGATGTTCATTCAATCATATTTTCACAACCTGAAGCGAAACAAACACGCCCGTAAGTACACTAGAAAGGATAAGCTATTAGCTCTAGCGCTTTTTAAACGTGGGCCACGGGCATATAGGTTTTTGACCGAGATTTTTCTTTTCATCGGAATATTTGATATCCAATCGATTTTGTTTACTTTTAATTAACTTTGTTTCAGACGCGTATGATTATTGCGCCCATCGTGTTTATCAATTTCGCGGATTTCTGGCAGACCGATCAGCTCAACAGTCTCGTCACACCTTTAATCGATTTTCCCTTTTTGCTGTTTCTACATAACTAATGGAAATTGGCTGGAAGCCACCGAGACCACGCAGTGCATGTCAGGATCGTTATTTTTCCGACCGATCGTTAATTGCCTTCACGCGTGGTTTCGTTTTGCTCAGTGCATTCGACGTTATCGCGATTCCAAAGAGGCTTTTCCGCATTTGGCCAATGCCGGAAAATATTCCACATCTTTTCTCATCATAGCGACGACATTGAAGCAATATCGCTAGCCGCAATATCCAAATGTTAGCTGTATCATCAATTCCATCGTTAAAAAAGTTTTTCATTCGTCAGCTGTGAGTATATAGATTTGAAGAATATTTCAACCCACGAAGTACGATAAATCAAAATAAAGCAATACAAGAAGACATCAGTTACAAAATTTTGGCCTCGATTATTCTGAGATTTTTATTGAAGAAAAAATTTAATTATCCAGTGTTGTTATCAAATAATGATTTACGTGCGTAAAAAATTCTTTTTAGGCATGCAAATATAATACATTCAACATTATCCCTGTAATTCATTGTATTTTCAGGGTTAACCTGAGTCTTCAGGATATTTAATAAAAACAAAACTTATCAAATTTGTAGCAATCATTATTCCACCTTATTATTCATAGAAACCTATACATAACCTAACATAACCTATATGTATGAAATAAATGTCGGTATGGTCCGGGAGAGGCGCTGCCGTAGACGCGACTTGACGCCACCTACCATTTGGAGGAAGCAACACTTGGGCCTCGTGAAGCCCCTTTGGGTTGCGGCCCCCTGGCCTTCACGCGTGGTTTCGTTTTGCTCAGTGCATTCGACGTTATCGCGATTCCAAAGAGGCTTTTCCGCATTTGGCCAATGCCGGAAAATATTCCACATCTTTTCTCATCATAGCGACGACATTGAAGCAATATCGCTAGCCGCAATATCCAAATGTTAGCTGTATCATCAATTCCATCGTTAAAAAAGTTTTTCATTCGTCAGCTGTGAGTATATAGATTTGAAGAATATTTCAACCCACGAAGTACGATAAATCAAAATAAAGCAATACAAGAAGACATCAGTTACAAAATTTTGGCCTCGATTATTCTGAGATTTTTATTGAAGAAAAAATTTAATTATCCAGTGTTGTTATCAAATAATGATTTACGTGCGTAAAAAATTCTTTTTAGGCATGCAAATATAATACATTCAACATTATCCCTGTAATTCATTGTATTTTCAGGGTTAACCTGAGTCTTCAGGATATTTAATAAAAACAAAACTTATCAAATTTGTAGCAATCATTATTCCACCTTATTATTCATAGAAACCTATACATAACCTAACATAACCTATATGTATGAAATAAATGTCGGTATGGTCCGGGAGAGGCGCTGCCGTAGACGCGACTTGACGCCACCTACCATTTGGAGGAAGCAACACTTGGGCCTCGTGAAGCCGCTTTGGGTTGCGGCCCCCTGGCCGGAGCTGCTCCCGCGGTGCGATCGCGAACCCCGTATCGGAATTCATTACACGAATTAACAGCTCCTGCGATCTGCCAACAGCATTATGAAGCGGAAAGACGCATGTGGGCGTCGTAGAGCATTCGACTCGATGGATAACGAAAAGTGTTGGTGAAACCGGCAGGCAACCGAAGCGAGTTTTCTTATCTCGTCGAGCCAGCAACGTGCGACCGTCTCGCGGGGAAGGGACGCTTACGATATTTAAAGGTCCTGACGTGTGTTTGTTACAAGTGCGCGCGCAATGAACCAAGCCCCAGTATCGTGTATTCCAGCCGGGAAGATGTCAAAAGCTAAGAAGATCCTCGATGAAGCTCGGGAAATTCAAAATCCCGAGCTTGATCTTGCGGACAAGGGTATTTCGACGTTCGAGGAGGTACCAGGATTGCGTGAGTGTCGTATCTCTATTCGTATGGCGGTGTGCTGGTATTACCAAATTAGGTATCTTGTCGCGACCGGTTTTTTTTTTTTTTTTTGGTACGATGCGAAGCGCTGCGGCGATACGCGAACCCGTAAAGTAGTAATAGAAACTGCGCATGCGTGCTTCTTTACTCGCTTTACGCGTTTATTCGAATGCAGTGAACTTAATTAAGGAAGCACGATACTGTACAATTATGAGAAAATTGAATTTTTCTTCTCACATATTTCGAAAAATAAATCGGAAATGTGATCTATAAGTTTCATAAAAAAAATTGAGGGAGTTGAATGAGCTGCAACTCAGTTGAATTCATAGAATTGGATCAGTTACAATGTATGGTCTGGATCGCTGTACTGTGTCACTTTCTGCAATATTTTCACGTTTTTTATATTACTATGGATTTGGAGTTAACCATAGCCATTGATAAAAAGATTATAGATTTTCCCCGTTTTTTAATCTTGGAACTTAGAGTGAGGGTTGGATGAAGTGATAGTTGATACACTTTCTCATCTCGTATTCATATCAACAAACTGTGGTAAATGTATGAGATAGATAGATTAATAACTTTCATAAAAGAAAACTTGCAAAAATGCAGGGTGTGCCATCTTTTATGGCGGTATGTGAATATTGAATAACTTTGACATTTATCAACCGATTTCCATGTTTGAGGAAGTATTACTTAATTTGGCCTTTACAATTTATTTGAACTAGTTTTGGAATACAACTCCAATCAAGTGGCCGCCTTTATTGGCCAAAGCAAAATGTGCCCTTTTTGCTGCAGTTTCCATCACTTTTTCGAGCATCTCTGGCAGTATATGTTTGCCTTGACCTCGTTAATGGTCTGAGGCTTGCTGGCGTACACTTTGCTTTTCAAATAACCCCACAAAAGAAAGTCCGGGGGTCAAATCTGGAAATCTGGGTGACTGGTTAATGTTGCCATTTTTTGACAGCACACGTTCAAGGAATTTCGTTGCAGGAACTGCATTGTTAGATTTACAGTGTGGCATGGCGCACTGTTTTGTTGAAACTAGTAACCTTCCAGACCTTTTTACACATTTGTGGGTGGACATAATGAGCCAACATCTACAGATATCAATTCCTATAAACTGTTTTTCCTTATCTGAAGAAAAATGGCCCAATGATGGTTTTGGCGCAAACACGGATCCAAACAGTCACTTTTTGGTCATACAATGGTGTTTCATGGATCTTGTATAGATTCTCTGTTCCTCAAATGCAGCAATTTTGCTTGTTAACGCTGCCATAGATGCTTGAAAAAGTGATGGAAAACGCAGCAAAAAGGGCACATTCTGCTTTGGCTAATAAAGGCGGCCACTTGATTGATGTTGCATTCCAAAACTAGTTTAAATATATTGTAAAGGGCCAAATTGAATAAAAATTACTCACATATGGAAATAGGTTGATAAATGTCAAAGTTATTTAATATTGACACTAACATAAAAGATGGAGCACCCTGTAGATTCTTTTTTCAGTTTGTTACAAAAGCTTATTTTCTTAAACCCTTTCAATCCCAACTGTATCATTATTTAATCTAATTATCATCACTGAGGAATTACTTTTACAATATTCAACAATTCTTTATTGAAAATAAAAAAATATCGTTGAAAGTAGTTTCCTTCGCGTGTAAGACATTAATCTACATTGAAGAAACCTCTTGCTTAAAACTATTCAACACATTCCTCTATGAGCGAGCTAAATCAACTGTAAATTTAATTTAAATTTATTCTGATAAATATGCTCTAAAGTAGAATACACAATTATGCAATGAAATGAGAAACTAAAAAACATTACTTCAAAATGCACAATTTATGGTGATTATTTCACCAAACATGAAAATGAAAAAATTTGAATATTATTGCAGTAAACATGCTGAACATTACCAGACTGACATTGAGTCACAACAAAATTCAAGGTAATACAATTTTATTTTTCAATTTTGATTAGAATGTTCGATAGAAGACCATTGGTATCTGATGAATGGTCAATTTTCCAGTTGTACCACCGGGACTTGCAAATCTCGTCAACTTGGAAATACTGAATCTCTTCAACAATCACATTACCGAATTACCGATTTCACTGTCACAAATGCCAAAATTAAGAATTCTCAATGTTGGGTAAGTAAATCAGATTTCTCATAGAGTGGCGTTTCAATAGCATTGATTACAAAGGGGTTGGCCGATAAAAAAAAAATAGAAGTTTTGCAACGTTTTGGTGTAATTCAAAGAGCGTAGAGTGTATATAATGTATATTTCAAAATGTGCCCGGCGTTAAAGACAATTTTTCTCTATGATTATTGATCGTAAACTGCGACAATAGTTCACTTGATATGAAAAGACTGTTAAGGTTATCTCATTTGAATCTACATTTTCTTCAACTAACGGTTAAAAAGGTAAGCTATGACATGGATGAAAATTACGAAGTTCATTTACTTTAGTCACAGGAGGTAGTCATCCCCCGTTTGAAAGGCTGATTGGTTTCAAAATAGATATTTTACTGCAATTTCAAAACCCAATTTTAACCTCAACAGAGTCTCGTCTGGCTTTCAGATGATCAATTTCTCTGGAATTTCGATTTTGATAACAATTATCGTGGAACTCCGACGGGTAGTTCCACACGCTAAATACTAATTTGAGCACGTGTAAAAGAACAGGTAGTTCCGTTGTTTGTTTCACCGGCTACACGTTGAAACTAATCAAATCAGAGACTGGGACTTGGATTACGTTCCTCGTACGCGCGTGAAGGTGGCATGGTTTTTCAAAGTATCTGTGAGAGACGAAAGTTTTTTTTCAAATTATTGACTCATTATTGAATGTAGTTTCACTGTCATCATTAACATTTATGCCAATTTATTGAGTTTCGAACCGAACTTAGGTCATGTCAAGGCAAATCCACGATCCAGCTGTTATACACAATTTCAATAAGTCATTGCAAGCCAACGTTGAAACTTGTTTCTTTATCTCCATTTTCAGAATGAACCGTTTGGACGTACTTCCTCGGGGATTTGGGGCCTTTCCTGCCCTCGAAGTTCTAGATCTGACTTATAATAATTTAAACGAAAAACAATTGCCTGGAAATTTCTTTATGATGGGTAATGCATGAAAATCGTAATAACGATACCGAATCGGAATATTAAATCATTGAGAATCTGATTATCTTAGAAACGTTGAGGGCTTTGTACTTGGCGGACAACGACTTTGAGTACCTCCCACCTGAAATAGGACAACTGAAGAACCTTCAAATCGTAAGGATACGTCGAGTCAACTGCATGCCGATACGCGTGGGTTCCATACATTTCATTTATTTTTCGTTTCCAGTTGGTACTAAGAGAAAATGACCTCATTGAGCTGCCAAAAGAAATTGGCGAGTTAAATCGACTTCGAGAACTGCACATTCAAGGGAATCGATTGACCGTCCTACCACCGGAAATAGGTATGAACTAAATATATTCCGTATCGGGCCAAAAGCGCATAGAAAAAGCTGCATTCCAATAGAAAGGAAATTCGCCTATACATACTTTTCGGAATATCATTGTTGAAAAATGACGATACCCCCAATTTGCATTGACATTCGGTAAGATCTTTTATTACGCCAGCCAATAAGAAAACTGAAAAGAATTTATTCCTGATTTCGAACTTTCGCAGGAATTTCTACCTGAAAGTTCTAGTTTCGAATATAAATCTTACCGAGGCACTAAGTTGGGACGATCTTCAATTATGTTCATGCTCATATGAGAGAAGCACATAGGAAAGAGCGGGAGGAATAAAAGAACATGAACGATGTACTAGATTAGGGCTCTACTCGAATTAAGCCCTGGCCGAAAACTGTCCGGAAAACGAGATACACAAACTAATGATAAATCGGAGATGATTATTTCTTTACAAAGATACTCTGTTAAAAAAAAACCGCGAAACACTAGACATCTTGCGACACCTAACAAATCTTAATAATAACATTACCTTTCGAGTCAACCCAATTTGGCATACTGCCCTCCCGATTTTATAATTCATCGGCTGATCCCTCTGAAACACAATTTGATGGTTCAGCATACGGCAACACTGCCCGGGAATGTATCAACGACAATTCTGAACGCAAGGAACTCCGGTATCGGAGATTTTAACCCTGAATTGAGGAGCTTTCCACAGGAAGGTGACAAGCGCTCGAAAATACGGATAAATATTGTCCAAGCGGTGACGTCACGATGAAAAATCGAAAGTTCGAATTTGCAATAATAAAAAATATCATTCGAGAGATATTAAGAAGTGAATATTAGTCTTCATTTACAATTTTTCCGAAATCCTCATATGTAAAAAATTAAAAAATTAAAACTACATAATTTTCGCATTGAGAAATCCATGTTTTCAATTACCGTTAAAAATTGGTTTTTCATCGTAACAACGAAATTTTTGTTCACAATTGATCGGGAGGCACTAGCGGTGAACACAGTAAAAAAAAATTATGCAAAAGTTTATTAAAAATTAATGTTAATCTAATCCGAATGAAAAACCATGTTTTTCTAGCTTCGCATAAAATAGGGTCGACGGAAATTTCGTTCTGAAAAGAATTTTCACCTCTCCCATTAATTTCAGTGTATTTCCGAACTTTTTGGAAAGTTTCAACTTTATAACATGTTTATTATGAACAAAAACCCTGAGGCAAACATGAACGCGCGGCCCGTTGCGAGTGTCGCGTATTTAAAGAGGTGTACATTGTCTCGAGCGCGCCAGCGTGCGCGTATTTCCCGAAAACCGCATTCGCAACGCGCCGCGCGTTCATGTTCGACCTAGGGTTTTTGTTCATAATAAACATGTTACAAAGCTGAAGCTTTCCGAAAAGTTCGAAAATACACTGAAATTAATGAGAGAGGTGGAAATTCTTTTCAGAACGAAACTTCCGTCGACACTTTTTTTATTCGAAGCTCGAAAAACATGGTTTTTCATTCGGATTAGATTAACATTAATTTCTAATAAACTTTTGCATAATTTTTTTTTACCGTGTTCACCGCTAGAGCCTCCCGAGTAATTGTGTACAAAAATTTCGTTGTTACGATGAAAAACGAATTTTTGACGGTAATTTAAGTATGTGAAAACATGGATTTCTCAATGCGCAAGTTTGCAGTTTTAATTTTTTAATTTTTAAAATATAAGGATTTCGGAAAAATTGTGAATGGAGACTAATATTTATTTCTTTACATCTCTCGAATGGTATTTTTTATTTTTGCAAATTCGAACTTTCGATTTTTCATCGTGACGTCACCGCTAGGACAATATCTGTCCGTATTTTCGAGCGCTTGTCGCCTTCTTGTGGAAAGCTCCTCAATTGCTGTTTCCAGGGCCCATATCCGAAACCCAAAATTTTTACATATACATGCATTTATGCGGATAAAAACACAAAAACGCTTGCATATTGTGACGGTTAAGGATTGAGACGTATTGATGTGATGCGATATGTATTATACAATATAATATCAACAGACCCATTAAGGCACGATTGGTCATTATTGAGCTTGACGTAATGTCGCAGGTAATCTCGACATGGTGAGCAACAAGGCAGTATTCAGAATGGAATTCAACCCATGGGTAACCCCCATTGGAGATCAACTGCAAGTCGGAATTTCACACGTTATAGATTACATTCGATCCGAGACATACAAATAGTAAGTAAAAATTAAAAAAAAATTGAATATGCCGCTGAATATATTGTAAAATGTTCATCTCGATGTTTTGTTTTCCATAGTGTCTACAATCGACATCAGAATGCAAAGGGGCCACCGCCAACAATCGAGAACGATAAAAGTAAAAAAATTTCACGAGCCCGTTGATTAAACATGCCTCGCCTTGTCGGCCGAAAATACAGAATGGTTGGTCGTCACCCGCGGCATTTAAAAGATTACATTCTACTTTGGTGAACATTTGGCAACACGATCGCTACACCGACGGCTATCTCTGAACGTCAATTTTCTCTTTTCTTAAATTTTTTCATTTCTTTTTTTCCAATTTCTTCGAACCTAACGATAAATGTCCAGATTTATTCTTATGAATTGCATTTTATTGCGAAAAAAATTTCATAGATTTTTGCATTAAACGCGAGTCTCCGCATATTTTTTTTTAGAAAATCTATTCGAATTTTTCAGCTCTATGTTATCTTGCGCTTCTACCTAACTCAATAACGATGTTTAGCGATTAATCAGCATCCTTTGAAATGGCAAATCTTTAGACTGCTATTTATGCCATCTTGACGAATTGTCAAACATATGAACGGTGCCTTAAATACTTCATATACCTTATGCTTACCAATTTTTTAATGGTATCTAAAGTGTCTTTAAATCGTTTCAAATAACCCCTGGATACTAAATCTCATATTTTTATATCGCCATAAGAGAATAAATACTGTACAAGTTATAATACAAAAATCTAATAACGAAAAAAAAAATTGTCTTAAAATACGAGTTTTTATATTTACAAGATTTACCAAGTATAAGAATTGAGAAAGATGAAAATAACATGCAATTTTTTTTCATCCGCAGATTGTGCGAATCGATACATTTTGTATTGGTGTTTGGGCAGTCGTATTTTCATTGAATTTTATTTGAATATTGATGTATTTGATGTATTGTTCAAAATACTTAAAAAATCGAACAATAACTATATTAATTGATATTGCAATGATCTCTGAATAACTTGTGATAATTGAGAAAAAGAATATTAAGATCATGAAGTTATTTGAACTCAAAATTATTACGGATACATCCGATTACATTCGACTATTGCCATAACCATGTCAAATACTTATTCGACGTAAAATGAAATGAAATTAAAATTGTCTGGGCATTATGAAAAAAAAACCCAATAATTCGCAATCGAGCAACAATAAATTACCAGCACATTCACAAACCAAAACTCGCGAGTATAATTTAACGGTAATAATGTGTCACAATCGACAGATGTTGGCTAAACAAATCTTAACTTAATAGTCGTTGACCATATCGTCGTTCTCGTCATCCGTATATTCGCATTCTTCTATCAGTTGCGTGAGTTCAGCATCGTGTTCAAAAGACTCGTTGTCCGATAGATGCGATTCACCTTCCACGAATTTAGCAAATCTGCAAAAGTTTTACGATTTAATAACAAATGATAATTATCGGTGTTCGACGGCCCTCAAGTATATTTGCACCCGAAGTACCAAATAAATACAAAGTACATAAATATTTTGACATTCAAAGACATTCCACCGGAAGTCAGACACCGGAAGTTGACTCGAAATTTTTTTCCCACGGGTTTTTACATCAATTTATGTGGAAAATCAGGAGACACTTATATCACGTTTTTCGATTGCCAGCGATCGCCATTGAGATCCAGTCAAATGAAGTCGTTCAACTATTGATGGTTCTCTATACGGATTTGCGGAAAATTTGACTAAAAAACAGTTCGCCTAAAACAACTCGACTAAAAACAATTTGTCCAAAACTATTCGACTAAAAGTAATTCGACTAACAATGAGTTTCATAATAAAATTCGGGTTATACACAAGTTTCTCTTTTGCTTCCTCTAAAAGCTTCGGTTTTTTAAATTTTTTATAAAATTGGTATGATTGATGTATCCACAACTTGTGAGATATCCGGCTGGAATCCGTTAGATGGACTAATCAGGTTGAAATACACTTTTTTCATAGAACACCCCGAAATAAGAAGAAAAACAAGAATAACATTTTTTTATATCGCTTAAATTACAAGTTATCTAATTCTTTGTGTTTTATTTTAAAGAAATAACCTAAACCAATAACCCTAAATAATCGAAATAAAAGAAATAAAGAACAAATAACCCTAAATCCTCGAAATACCCAAATAACCTTAATAACCTAAACAAATAACCTAGATAAAAGAAATAAATAACAAATAATCCTAAATCCCCGACATACCCAAACAATCTAAATTAATAAAAAATAATGAAAAACAAAAAATTCGATATCTCGAAATCTAAGCGATATCAAAAAAATATTCCCGTTTTTTTTCCGAAAAAATGTATCCTTGTTTTCCTTCGTATTTCGGGGTGTTCTATATAAAAGTGCATTAAAAAAATCGGACAAATAATTAAAAAAACAAAAAAATTCATATCTCGAAATCTAAGCGAGATATCATAAAATTTTGTTCCCGTCATCAAAATCCAATTTAAACCTTAAAATGCTGTCTGTCGGTCCTTGTCGAAATGTTATGAATTTTTTCAATACTTTTGTCGGAAAGCTGAGAAAATTCCATAAGAAATATGTATTTTCCGACTTAGGTTCACCGTAAGGTTTCTTATAATTTATTGAAGAACAAAAATTCGATATTAAAGATCCAAAAATGCAACTTTATGACACGCTGGGCGTAGAAGTGCGATTTTATGCTCACTTCGTTGGCGTCAAACCGCATTTACGCACCTTGTGACACAAAAATTCGTACGATACTCGTACGAAAAACGTTTTCTGGGCTCGTGTGATTGCAACACTCGCCTTTGGCTCGTTCTGCAAACTCACACTCGTCATAATAGTATATTAATCGTGCGGAAAGCCGGCCAGTACCCACGAGGGCGGCGAAGCCGCCCGAGTGGGTGATTCCGGCTTCCGCACGAGTAGCTTATACTATTTTTTTTTTACAAGTGCGTATAGGATCGAGGTCGGATTGGCTTTCGTTGAATAGAACAATTCTTGTAGAAGAAAATCACCTCCGAGGGTAGCGAAGCCGCCCGAGTAAGTGCTCGCAGGGCGGGAAGGGCGTCCAGGGGCGAAGCCCCGGTGGGGGGGTTGGGGGCGCCACGCCCCCCCCCCCCATTAAGAATGCATAAAACCAATTGGAATGAATATTATTTAAGCTATTAATTTGAAATTTTTATAATTTCATTGCACGAAACAAACTTTTATCAATTTTCAATTCAATATTTCTTTGGTTAGGTGCTTCCCGGATTTCCGGTGGAAGTGATTCGGAGTCATCACATCTTAATTTCTCTCCGGGCATTTTTTAATCTATTTTATTTTCAATTTTTACTCCAAATCACGATACGTTCACGGGAGATGACAGATCAGACTTTTCTGTTCTGTTTCATCACTTAGCACCAACGAGGTGGGGATCTATGTTCCGAATAGTAAAAATGCATATGGGGTATTCCTGGGAATTTCGGCAACTTCGGACAGTTGGGTCAACATTTTCGCCCCCAATTTTTCCCATTAAATATGTGTTGAAAATAAAGAGACACGTATTTCGGCGTTTTTTATTTTGAGCCCCCACTTTTGAAATACGGTCGAATGAAGTTTTTGAAGTATTGACCACATTCGATCATTCAAATCGATATATCTCAGCAACGGTTAGTGATAACTCGAAAAACCACGGGTCTTTTTTTCGTTTTTGAACGCTCTATACAATGAAAACATTTACGATTATGTTGCACAAATTCAATAATAAGTTATAAACAATTCAAAATTAAAAATGAAATAAAACAAAAAACGCACTTTTAATTTTTGAAATGTATTTTTTTTTTAAATTTCTTGAACAAAAACGAAAATTTAGCCACCTTGAACTTTTTGGGCCGACGCTTCGTTCGGGAGTTATAAATTTTTTTGTCACAAAAAACCCGTAAATTTACGTATTTTATTAGTAAAAATTTGCATTAAAAAAAGTACCCTTAATTACTGAAATTGATTTTTTTTCAAATTCCTTGGACGAAAAGAAAAATTTTGAGACCCGGCCCGACTTGGGCCGACGTTTCGTTGGAAAGTTATAGCGATTTTTGTCATAAAAAATCGGTAAATATATGGGGCAGGCCACGCCAACTCAGCCAGCTGACAACCTTCTATCCTCCGATCAGGTCGATAATTTTTTTTTAGTATCTTTAGGGTCCTACGACTTTACTAATTTTTTTTCAGATTTTTAAGACCCCCCCTTCCCCTCGCCCCACCCGATATACAGAAATGGGGCAACCCACGCTATTTCAGATGGCTGATTCCCCGATGCGGTCGATGATTTTTTTTAAGTATCTTACGGATCCTACGACCTCACTAATTTTTTTAAAGATTTTTTCGACCCTCCTTCCCCTCACCCCGACCCCCCAATTTTTTTTATCAAGAGGGAACGGCTATTTCGCCATTTTTCAATTGAATGAAATTTTTATCCCAGATACCTTATCGAAAGTGAAGAATTTTTTTCATAAAATTGAAGTGGAACTATTGTTTCTAATATTTTATTTTAACTTTTTTTCAATTTTGAAAAATTCCACTTTTTCCGAAATTTTAATATATGATCATGGTTTTCTATTTAAAAAAAAAAAGAAATATAAAATCTCTTTTGCAAGAAATCGATATTTCGATTCCGTTAGAAGATATTCCGATAAGAAATCAGAATGAGTTGGCGTGGCCTGCCCCATATGTATTTTATTAGTAAAAAATTGCATGAAGAAAAAGTACCCTTAATTATTGAAATATATTTTTTTTTCAAATTCCTTGAACGAAAACGAAAGTTTGAGACTCGGCCGGACTTGGGCCGACGCTTCGTTCGAAAGTTATGGCTTTTTTTTCTTAACAACCGGGTCAAAATTTACGGGTTTTTTGTGACAAAAAAATCTATAACTCCCGAACGAAGCGTCGGCCCAAAAAGTTCGAGGTGGCTAAATTTTCGTTTTTGTTCAAGGAATTAAAAAAAAAATACATTTCAAAAATTAAAAGTGCGTTTTTTGTTTTATTTCATTTTTAATTTAGAATTGCTTATAACTTATTGTTGAATTTGTGCAACATAATCGTAAATGTTTTCATTGTATAGAGCGTTCAAAAACGAAAAAAAAGACCCGTGGTTTTTCAAGTTATCACTAACCGTTCCTGAGATATATCGATTTGAATGATCGAATGTGGTCAATACTTCACAAACTTCATTTGACCGTATTTCAAAAGTGGGGGCTCAAAATAAAAAACGCTGAAATACATGTCTCTTTATTTTCAACACATATTAATGGAAAAAATTGGGGGGCAAAAATTTTGACGCAACTGTCCGAAGTTGCCGAAATTCCCAGGAATACCCCATATATAGGTATAGTAGCGTAGCTCGCTGAGCCGCGATCGCAGCTTCTGCAATCTTTCTACGTCACTATACCTATATATATCCGTAGATTCAAGCGTGGGTTAAAAGTGAGCGTGCGTTTTTGGTCACTTTTCCCACGCTACGTGAAGTTAGCAACAGTGAATAATGGAAACAGTAGGAAATATCGTATTTTCCAAACGCAAAAGGGACAAGGAAAGTAGCGCTGTTCACGCACGTGTAAAGAAAATTTCTTTTTCGTACTAGTGTCATAATGTACTATTAATTTTATTATTTCACGCGTGGACGTTATTGCGATTACAAATAGGTTCGATCGTTGTTTTTCAAGTTTATCATCTTTTTATCAAGACTTATGACGAGCTTAAAACCTATTGAAGATCGTAATTACACCATTCCGTAGTTTTTGTTGTTGTATGTTTTGAATCGTCTCTATTAAAAAGTTACATTGATCAATAACTTTTTTCCCAAAATAAAGATATGTGGTATAATTATTCCGTATCACAGATCTTTTTTTTTTTAAAGTAGTTATCTATCAAACTTATTAATGGAGACCATTATAAACGTACAAGAATAACGGTTTGGTGTAATTACGATTTTCAATAGGTTTGAAGCTCGTGGTAGGTGTCGATAAAAAGATGATAAACTTAAAAAACAACGATTGAACATATTTGTATAATCGCAATAACGCTTACGCTCAAAATTTAAAAAAATTGGAAAATTACATTTTTAGATCTTTTATTTCGAATTGTTGTTCTTCAATCAATGAACTTATGAGTGATAACTTACGGAGAACGCATCTCAAGAAATATATATATTTCCTGTGAAATTTCCGCAGCTGTTTGACGAAAGCATTGAAAAAATTCCTAAACTTCGGGCAATGGCCGAAAAACCATTTTTTTTTTGCAAATTCAATTTCAATAAATTGTTGCGGGTTGAAATAAAAAAACTGATATTTTTCCGGAAAGCTGAGATAATTTTACGCCAATAACAGATTTTTAATACATTTTTCAATCGATTGAACATGTGGAAAAAATACTTGAAAACGGAAGAAATAAAAAGTACGTCAATCGATAACGTATATAATAGAAAAAAATCCGGAATTTGTTTTGCAACATGCACTCCAAGCTGTGTAAATATCATAAAGATCCAAGATAGTAAGGCCCAACGTTGTCCGAAATTCGATGGATCCGCCCATATAAATGATTTTTATGCATACATGGCTACATGCGGATATGTCTGTATAGATGTGTCTACATTAGGGTGGCTTCAAAAAAAATGGTTTTTTCTGATTTCAATCAAAATACATTCACTGCAAAGTATCTTGCATCCAGAAAATTCACCCCAAAGATGAACCCGATCGGACTATTTTTAGGGGTCGCGCAACATTTTTGAAGTTTTTCCATTTGATTAACATAGGACGAACGTAAAGTTTCGTTCTAAAAAATCGTAGCTCCGCGAATTTTATAGCTATGTTGATCTTTGGGATCCGATTGCAATTTCCGTCGATAATTTCTTACGAAAAAACAAAATTATCGACGGAAGTTATAATCGGATTCCAAAGGTCTGCATGACATTTTAAGCGGTTTTTAAAGAGCTTTCAAATGGAACTTACAGGACCAACGTTACTATGAAATTCGCGGAGCTACGATTTTTTGAATGGAAACTTTCCATTCTTCCCATGTTAATCGAATATAAAAACTTGAAAAATCTTGCGCGGCTCCTAAAAGTGGTCCGATCGGGTTCATCTTTGGGTCGAATTTTCCGGATGCAAGATACTTTACAGTGAATGTATTTTGATTGAAATCAGGAAAAACAAATTTTTTTCAAGCCACCATTGTCAACATATGTCATTTATATTTGTTACAACAAGCGACCAGTAGTCGGCAGTGCAATATTAATTATAACGGTGGAATAAGCACATGACACGTGTTTATAATAAGAAAAAGAGCTATTACCTCCTAACGGAACATTGGTTCACTGTGTTCAAGGTCTCAAGATTTTTGTTTTTGTTCAGGAAATTGAGAAAAAATAAATAAATAAAATTTAAAATAGATTTTTTATTTTGTCGAAAATAAACACATCAAACCTGTTTTTAGTGAGTAAAAAAGCTATAAGATTCGGAAACAACCGTTTCTGTTCAAGTCATTGAGAAAAAAAATTAGAAATGGGTCTTATGGACTTATGCTTTCAATTATTTAATCGTTAATCAATAATGGTTTCATTCGTGCAACGTCATTCTCAATATTTTTTAATTATAACGCGTTCAGAAACGAAGAGAGAACACCCTTTTGCTTCTTCATAAAGAAAGCTTTGTTTTCGTGAACAAAATTTTTTTCCAGATTTTCATGTAGACGAGTTTAGAATGTCCCAAGACGCAGAGAAATCACATTTAGAAAAAATGTCCGGATGTATGTGTGTGTTTGCGTGTGCGTGTGTGTGTGTCTAACATTCGTTTAACGTTCACAAATTGAGAACGGCTTGAGATATCAAGCTGAAATTTATCACACATGTAATGGATTCAAGGCGTCTTGCTTGATTACATTTTTCGAAAAATCCATGCAGTTCGCGATTTTGAAATTCCTCAATAATTGTTTTGTGCTCGCTAGCTCGCACAATTTCGAGATATTGAGCTTAAATTCATTAGGATGTTGCAGTATTACAGGAAGATGCTTGGTACTGAATTTGAGCAAAATCTATGTAGAGCTTTTGTTTTTAGAGAAGCTTGTAATTTTTCAAAAATCGTGCGCTCTCTAGCTCGCGCAATTTTTGAGGTATTGCACTAAAATTTGGTACAGAGTTGCACTATTATCGAAAGACGTTTCGTATTAAATTTGAGCGAAATCGATCCAGACGTTCAGATTTAATGCGATTTTCAATTTTTTAGATTTGACATGGAATTCGCCTTATATTTATTCCGGACTAGATAGATTTACGAGCGGATTTTATATGAAAACGAGGGTGCAGAGTCGAACTTTTTACATTGCTTCCTCATAATTTTACACATTTACCGAAGCTTCCTCTATGAGGAAGCTAAAATTGGTCGACATAGAGGAAGCTCTGCAAAATGTGTAAAATTATGACGAAGCAATGTCCAAGGTTCGACTTTTTTCTATTTACCCGTAACCGTTGTCAAGATATATTGGTTTGAATTAACAAGAGTCATCAATACTTGAATAGTACATTATGATACAAGTGCGAAAATATTTTTTCTGACGAGTGTGAGTTTACAGCACGAGCCGAAGGCGAGTGTTGCAATGACACGAGCCAAGAAAACGTTTTTTGCACGAGTATCGTACGAATTTTTATGTCACAAAGTGCGTAAATGCGGTTTGACGCGAACGAAGTGAGCGTAAAAATCGCAGTTTACGCACAGCGTGTTACAAAAAAAAATTATTTGACTGTATCCCAAAGGCGATCGCTCAAAATCGAAAATCCTGAAACACGTAACTATAACTTTATACCTCACAAAATTGATGTAAAAAATCTTGGAGCAACATTTTTGAGTCAACTGTTCGAAGATGTCTGAGGTCCGGTTGAACGCCCCATTTGTATTTTGGACTTGGCAAATGAGAAAGTACAAAGTCCATTCGAACTGCGGACTTGGCAAACCTGCAAGTACAAAGTACATTTTCTACTTGGTGAAAGAAAAAATCCCAAGTACACGTGGAGCGAGTCACGCCTTTTCGCCTGACTGAAACCCTTCTATCTCCCGATGTGGTCGATAATTTTTCCAGTATCTTTTGGATCCTCGGACCTCACTAAATTTTTTTAGATTCTTCCGACGCTTCCATCCCCTCCACCCTTTCTTTTTTCTTCAAGAGGTAACTACTATTTCGCCAATTTTTAATTGAATGTAATTTCTTCCCGAGATGTTTCATTGAAATCGAATATTTTTTTTTCATAAAATTGAAATGGCGTTCGTCTTCCTTCAACTATAGAAAATAATTTCAAAAATCGATTTTTTGCCAAAGAGATTTCATTTTACTCTTTTTTTAATAGAAAAATATTATCATATGTTGAAGTTTCATAAGTTGGAGAAAAAACGCAAATTTTTTTGCAATTTTAATTAAATAAAAAAAATGTTAAGAAAACGAGCCCCATATGAATTTTACGAAAAAAGATCCGACATTTCGGTAGAGTATCTAGAAAAAAAATTTCAGCGGTTTCAAAATTGCCGCAAGAGCAGTTACCTCTGGGAAAAAATACAGGTGGGGAGGGAGGAAGGAGGGGACGAAAAAAACTTCAAAAATCAATTAGGTCGGATCCAAAAAATACTTCAAAAAAATCATCGATCACATCGGGGGATAGAAGAGTTTCAGTCGGGCCATTCAGAGCTGCATGTAGGGGTGGTATTTTTTACTGCCAATTTTAGATAATAAGTATAAATATTAGGCCAGCTTGAAAAAAAAACTTTTTTTTTTCTTTCAATTAAAATACATTCACGCCAAAGTATCTTCCATCAAGAGAATCGTGTCCAAAAATGAGCCCGATCGGCCAATTTTTAGGGGTTGCGCAAGATTTTTCTAGTTTTCCCATTTGATTAACATGAGACGAACGAAAAGTTTCCATTAAAAAAATCGTAGCTTCGATAATTTTATAGGTACATTGATCCCGTTAGTTCCATTTGAAAGCTCTTGAAAAACCGCTTAAAATGGCGTGCGGACCTTTGGGATCCCATTACAACCTCCATCAATAATTTTGCTGTTTCGTAAGAAATTATCGACGGACATTGCAATCGGATTTCAAAGGTCCCGCACGTCATTTTAAGCGGTTTTTCAAGAGCTTTCAAATGGAACTAACCGGATCAATGTGCCTATAAAATTGGTGGAGCTACGATTTTTGTAATGGAATCTTTTCGTTCTTCCCATGTTAATCAAATGGGAAAACTAGAAAAATCTTGCGCGACCCCTAAAAATGGTCCGATCGGGCTCATCTTTGGACACGATTTTCTTGATGGAAGATACTTTGGCGTGAATGTATTTTGATTGAAAGGGAAAAAAAAGTTTTTCTTTCAAGCCGGCCCAATAAATATACTTTGTAATTGATGCATAAAAGAATACACGGCATATCTGTACTTAGATCATTGTCAAATACAAAATAAGATCTACTATGTACTTGGACCTTCCTCAAGTGCGAAATACTATAGTACTTTGTACTTGGTGCTTCTCCAAGTACGAAATCGTTTTGTACTTATTACTCGGGGCTTTGTCAGGTACAAAAAGGTTTTGTACTTTGTACTTGGAGCTTTGTCAAGTACGAAATACTTTTGTAATTTGTACTTTGTGCTTTGTCAAGTCGAAAAGTTTTGTACTTTGTACTTGAGGCTTTGTCATGCACGAAATCATTTTGTGCTTAGTTCTTCGGTATTCCTCAAGTACATATTTTCATTGATAACGATTATAAAACATAATAGCATAGTTAATATAATATAATTGATAATATAATAAGTATAAAGTTAATATAATTAAATACCTGACGGGATCTTTCAGCCTCAGCACCGTTTTCCATTGATTGCAATCGGGACTTGAACAGAACTCGCGTAAATGTGACAATGCTTTTTTCGTCTCTCTTTTTCCCTCTAAACGATATTCATCGTCCGTCAATAATCTTCTCCGCGCCGGAAACATCGTTTTCCTGTTTGTGGTTCAACGAATCGAGTCAAGGCGATGGAAATCATAGTTCTGGAGGCATTCACGAAGGTCGTTGTGGGAACTAACACTGCAGCCTTCGACGAAAAGTGTCAAACAGTAGCATGCGAAAGCTTTGCGAAGCATGTAACTTTATTTTCGTTTGGATTTCTCAGAAATTTAAACTTTTAACAATACACCATGAAAATTCCATTGAAATATCCGTTTGATTTTGGTCGTGATAGCCAAACCAATTCCGATCCAGCTGGAACAGCCGAAGGCTCGCCCGACTTCAGCCACTTCGCTTTGATGACTACATTCAAAATGGTTTGTGCTTTAAAAACGTAACGTTTCGAGATATCAAATCAAATTCAAATGTCATTCCCCCTTATAGTATGGATTGCGCGATATATGATTTTTTTAATCTTGAAAATTTATCATTTATTTGAACGAAATAATCTTCGATTAACAAACAAAATTCGAAATTTTTCTTTCAAGCGGGCGCCTTTTCGTGAAATAAATGAAAGTTTTTGCGGCGGGATGGCATCACTATATATGACCAAAACTTCAAAGCAATAATAAACAAGGTTGTAAATAATGCATTATTTATCGTGATGCATTACCGTTTTCATTCCTCATTATTTTTAATGAGTAATATAGATTTTTTTTCATTACTTCTTATTTTTAATGAGTAATGCAAATTTTTTTCCATTGCTCATTATTTTTAATGAGTAATGTAGATTTTTTCCCATTACTCATTATTTTTAATAAAGAGTGTAGATTTTTCCCCATTACTCATTATTTTTAATGAGGAATTTATTTTTTAAGATGCACATCAAGCTGCGTAAATATCATGAAGATCGCAGATAGTGAAGCTCAACGTTGTCCGATGTTTGATAAAATGGCTCATATCTGTATGGGGCAAAACTCACCGAATCACCTGATGGAACCCTTCTATCCCCTGATGTGTTAGGTGATATTCTAGTGTCTTTTAAATCCCGCGACCTTACTAACTTCCAATAGATTTTTCCGACCCTTCTACACCTCCCTATTTTTTCCAACCGGTGACTACCCTTACGCAAATTGAAATATATGATTATGGTTTGCTGCCTAAAGAAAGAAGAATCGATAAAAAACTATCTTGCCAAAAATATATTTTTCGATTATTATCGATAGAAAATAGTCGAAGAATCGGTTTTTTGCAAGATAGATTTAGTTTTGTTTTTCTCAAGACAGGAAACTATTATTATATATTGTAATATTGAAAAAAACACGAATTTTTTCAAAACTTCATCAAAAAATTATTAGGAAACCGAGCGCCATTTCAATTTTATAAAAAGAGATCCGAAATTTCGATAAAGTATCTAAGGAAAGAATTTCAGCTAATTCAAAATTGACGCAAGAAATTACTTTTTGGAAAAAAAATACGGAAGGGGAAGAGGGAAGGAATCGAAAAAATCGGTGAGCTCGGAGGATCCAAAAAATACTTTAAAAAAATCATTGATCACATCGGGAGATAAAAGGGTGTCATCCCGGGCATTCGACGCGTTTTATTTCATATACAGCGTATCCCATTTTAATATATAATTTGAATTTCGATGAAAAATGAGGGTCGAATTTGAAAATAATTCGAATTGAGTTTGTAGGGCTTGAAGGACTTCCGAAAAATTTCTTTTTTTATTTTAAAATGGCGGCGCTATGGCGGACGTTTTTTAAAAATGGAAATCATATTGTTCAGAATTTACGTAAAATATTATATTCCTCGCAATGCTTAAATCTAACAAAGATAGAAAGTGAAATTCGGTAGCGAAGGCCAAGCTTTTCTTCAAGGACTCCCGAAAATTCGCTCTAGTTACCGAGCAAAATACTCGCATTCCTGGACAGGTGAGAATCCTGCTCGTCCCCCGGGGCCCGCGGGCTACCGACGAGTGTCCATCCTCATTCGAAATAGAGCACTTACGAACGAATCGCCGTGCAATAAACACCGTACATCTCGCAACGGTCATCCTCACCTCTTGCGATAGAATCGCTTCGCGGCGTTAGCGTCCTCAGTCAATTGTATATTCGCGCGTGATCCCCGTACGCCTCTACCGGGTGATCCCCCACGTCATTTTCAAATATAATTCAGAATTATCGGCCCGTTAATCGGTGTGCTAATTTTGTGTCTCAATTACACCTGTCTCCCCGTTATCCTCACGCACAGTCCACGAAGTGACCAGCGAATAAAAAATATATTAAGTGTGTTCACCGGCGTATCGAAGGGCGTGAACAACACATATTTTTAAATAATCTTACAAAATAGTTCTTATTAATACTAACAACTTTGGTACAAAATTTCTCTCTTTTTCGCTTACATTGATATTTTGTAAGATACAAGTCCTTTAAATTCGATATTTGGCGCATTTACCGAAGCGTAAAGAGTTGTCCACTAACACACTGGATCTACGTGTGTGTGTAACATTAACGTTTGGGTGTGTAACACGAACCCGCACAATTAGACTGTGTCAAAAAAACAATGTATTTTTTTCTTGGATTGCATGGTCTTCATAGCTAGTGGTTGGCCTAAAAAAAATTCTCCCGAAGAGCACACTCGCAGATGATTTTTTTTTGGCCCGTCGCAAAGGGTGGTCTTCCCCATTTAAATAACATAGGATAAATACATTTTTCGCTTCTATCAACGCGTAAGCGAATAAAAACTATGAGAATCTAAGTCCGCCGAATACCATTCTCTAAGGAACTGAATTTCCTTCAAAAAGTATCAGAACCTTGAGTCAAAAAATTTAATATCTTTAACCAGGGGAAACCCTCACCTGGGACATGCAAATTCCAATGAGACTAGCATGAATCGATAGTACATTGAAAATTATTAGACACGTGTTCCGGCTTCTTTGTAGGTGGGCCCTAGTTTAATTATTATGAATTTTTCAAAATCACGGTCACCGCGGCTGATGAACAGCAGCCAGTCGCGCGCAATACCTTTCACCGATAGCGCAGTGGTAAAGTGCCAGTCTAGAGATCACGCTATCGCCGGTTCGAATCCCCCGGAGATTCAATTTTTTTTCAGAAATAGTTGAATTAATAAGAAATAAAAATCATGCAGACACTTTTTGGATTATTTTTTAAAATAATTTCTTGAGTAAGAGTTCGAGGGAAGCAAGTTTCATTTACATTGGCAAAGTAAAGGGCATAGCCGGATAAGCATACCAAATCTGCCCCCAACGAGTTTTTAAATGACACTGGGCCTATTGTATCCTCACTGAAAAAAACAATTTTCCTGAAACTTTCAGCTCTCTAACCCAATTATTTCTCGAGTAATCGGAAAAAATGTGATTTTCCGTTTTGATTTTTTTTTTAAACTTCGATAATCATTATGGATATTTGTCGATTCTTTCGCAAATACTTATTGACAAGAGCCATCGAATGAATAGCTTATCAAATATTCCGGAGCAAAACTTGATTTTTAACGAAGAAAAGAAAAATGAAAATGACCATTTCAATGGGTTCTTTTCGGAGTACAATTATGAAACTCTTACAAAATATCGGTTTTCCATGTCCCTTTACACTCGATTTTGATCAATTTTACTGATTTGGTGCAATATCGTGAAAAAAAAATCTGTTTTTTTGGGGATAGTACGATATCCGTGGCACCGCGATTTGATGCACTTTTCGTATAGAACACCCCTAAATAAGAAGAAAAACAGAATTTTTTTTTTTTTTGATACCTCGCTTAGATTTCGAGTTATCGACTTTTTTGTGTTTTATTTTTGTCCGAATTGTTTTTACTTTTATTCTTGTCCGGTTTCTTTGATGCATTTTTCGTATAGAACACCACGAAATAAAAAGAAAAACGACAATAAAATTTCTTGATATCTTGCTCAGATTTCGAGTTATCGAATTTTATCGGTTTTATTTTGTAGATTTCCGCGATGCGACCGTCCGGATCGGTTTCGCAGTTCATACTGCTCATTTGTCTGAAGACGTATATATAGGTATAGTGGCGTAGATTGTTGTACTTCGTGAAGATCGTTACGTGGTCGATAGAGCTACGCCCCTATATCTATATTAGGGTGGTTCTTATTTGGGTTATTTTTGAAATGTGATTGGGGACTCGTGTCAATCAATGGCAAAAAAAAAAATTTTTTTTTAGCCTAGTTTGAACTTCTTAGTCCAACTCCTCCACCGCCCGAGAAGCAGGTGAAGTTTCCCGTTTAAAATACATGCAATTTTTCTCCATCCCGGTAATCATATTAGTAGGTGGACTAATTATTTTTGAAAAGATCGAATACTATATAGAATTCACGGGTATAAACCCTACTTTCAGGAAAAAAATATGATACATGTCACATGTCACATGACACATGTGTGTATGGGTCATTTTTATATTGTTCATTTTTTTTTAAATTAAAAAACTTGCAATTTGCTTCCCCTGAATTTTCGGTAGTGCACGAAATCCTTCTATGAGGAAGCATCTCTCGATTTATTTTATTTTATTTTTTTAAATCTTCGGCTTTCTCATAAAGGAAGTTCCGTTCACTACCTAAAATTCAGGGGAAGCAAATTGCAAGTTTCAGCTTGCAGCTTGTTTTATACAGGATGTCCGTAGATCCTTCCTACCGTATAAAAACCGACTCGAACGTATATAAAAATTCAATTTGTCCCAAAATTCGAGTGCGTTGTTTAATTCCCATCGAATCTAGTAACAACTTAAGCTGACGGTTAGTTTGAGCGTGAGTCTGAATTTCAGCACGTTCCGTCGAGTGTTTTTGAATTTGCAGGGGTTGGAACTTAGAAATTTCGAATTGCTCTAGATCTTGATTCGTTCGGCCGATCTCGGCCAAATTTGATATGTATTATAGCACAACTACATCCTAAGCTTGCAGAGAATTATGGTTCGATTGGTTGAAATGAACGACGAATAAAGCGAAAAAGTTGATTTTTTTTTAAATTCAAAAAATCATAATATCTAAAGTTATTGATGGATTCGGCTCAAATGCAATACCAAACATTCTTGTACCAAACTCGATATCCGAAAAACTATTTAGGCGAATATCTCAAAATTTGCGGACGCTAGGGTGGTTACAGACATTTTTGAAAAAATTCAAAACGCTTTCAAAGCCGAGCGAATGCGTCGTCAATAATTGCGAAAATCACAGATTACATAGATATTAAAAGGCACCACATGTGTGCAAAATTTGAGTACGGTGGCTTGAACCGTTCTCGAGTTATGAACGTTTGAATTTTGGAGGGTGGTTGCACACACACACACACACACACATCCGGACATTTACTTCAAATATGTTTTCTGGATGTTTTAGGACATTTTGAACCTATTGACATCAAAATCCCGAGAAAAAAAAATTTGGTCCGTCACAAAGCTTCCTTTATGAGGAAACAAAATTGATGAATCTGCATAAAACCTGAACCAAGTGGGACATGATTGACGTAAAACATTCAACTCAACCTTCCCGAACGATCACAATTAATGTAGGGTCCCGTAACTCTCAAATATTCTATTTATTTCAGAATTATCCCAATAAATTGCAGGACGATCGTCAGGGACCGGTGCGAAGGTGCGCGTAAATGTGGCATGAAATGACCCATGTGTCATATTTGTTTCCGGAAAGTAGGGTTTACCCGTGAATTCCATATAGTATTGGATTTTTTCAAGAATAATTAGTCCTCCACCACTCTCCAATCACATTTCAAAAATGACCCAAATAAGAACCACCCTAATCTATATATACGAATGATTTCTTTGTTCAATCGATTCAAACAGAGCTGTGCGATCGCTGAAGGTTATTTGGGTACTCGGAGATTTAGGGTTATTAGTTATTCATTTCCTTTATTTTATTCTTGTTTTCCTTCTCATTTCGGGGTGTTTTATATAAAAAGTGCATCAAAGAAACGGGACAAGAAAAAAAAAATTCGGACAAAAATAAAACACAACAAATTCGATAACTCAAAATCTAAGCGAGATATCAAAAATTCTATTCTCGTTTTTCTTCTTATTTTGAAGTGTTCTATATGAAAAGGGCATCAAATCGCGGCGTAACGGATATGGTACTCTTGCCGTTTTTTTCGATTTTGTTATGTAATACGAAAGGTTGTTTATTCTCATTTCCTAGCTTAGGCTTGTGCCTTGATGACAGGAGACCGAACTTGTTTTTCTTAACTATCAAAGCGTAAAGTCTGGAAGAATCTCAGGATGTAACTTTTATTTAGTACATTCAATCAAAATTATAACGTTTATGAAATAATAGTTTATGAAAAATTTAGTAATAACTGTTATCCGGCTACGGAGCCCCATCATGTGCGTGCCAAATATGCTCTTGATTAATTATCATATCTAAAGTATGTTATTTAAACCATAAAATATATGTGATAAAAGTGGAAATAGTGGAAAAAATCGAAAAAAAAAACAGATTTTATTTTTTTTGACGATGTTGCACCAAATCAATAAAATTGATAAAAATCGGGAGTAAAGGAACATAGGAAACCGATATTTTGTAAGAGTTTTATAATTGTACTCCGAAAAGAACCCATTGAAATGGTCATTTTCATTTTTCTTTTCTTTGTTGAAAATCAAGTTTTGGTCCGGAATATTTGAAAAGCTATTTGTTCGATGGCTCTTGTCAATAAGTATTTGGGAAAAAATCGAAAAAAATCCATAATGATTATCGAAGGTTAAAAAAAATCAAAACGGAAAATCACATTTTTTCTGATTACTCGGAAAATAATTGGATTAGAGAGCTGAAATTTTCAGATAAATTGTTTTTTTAGTGAGGATACAATAGGCCCAGTGTCATTTGAAAACTCGCTGGGGGCAGTTTTTATATGCTTATCCGGGTATGCCCTTTACTTTGCCAATGTAAATGAAACTTGCTTCCCTCGAACTCTTACCCAAGAAATGATTTTAAAAAATAATCCAAAAAGTGTCTGCATGATGTTTATTTCTTATTAATTGAACTATTTTTTTTTTCAAATTAAATTTCCGGGGGAGCGTCATAAGAAGAAAAAAAATCGGCGACAAAAGGATTCGAACCAGCGATAACGTGATCTCTAGACTGGCACTTTACCACTGCGCTATCGGCGCTCGGTGAAAATTCATAATAATTAAACTAGGGCCCACCTACAAAGAAGCCGGAACACGTGTCTAATAATTTTCAATGTACTATCGATTTATGCTAGTTTCATTGGAATTTGCATGTCCCAGGTGAGGCCTTCCCCTTGTAATACATACAGGCATTTTGAACCAATTTTTGACAAAAATTCGTCTTCAAACGAGTTTCACAGCGTTCTACACGAAAAATGTAAGGATGCATTTAAAACAATTGAATTCTCTACAAGAAAGATATGTAGTGGAAATAGCCTTAATCCAATACTTCACAAGTTACAGCTCCGTCAGATGTTCATTAAATGAGGAAAAAAATATTTTGTTTTCCTCATATAATGAACTTCCAGGAGCTGTAGATTGTGAATTATTGGATTAAGGCAATTTTCACTACATATCTTCCTTGTAGAGAATTCAATTGTCTCTACCCTTTGCGACGGGCCGAAAAAAAAACATTTGCGAGTGTGCTCTTCGGGAGATTTTTTTTTTGGCCAACTACTCGCTATGAAGACCATGCAATCCAAGAAAAAAATACATTGTTTTTTTGACACAGTCTAACGCACATACACGATGTGTTGGTGACCAAATCTTTACGTTTCGATACGATGAGCTAAATATCGAATTCTAAGTACTTGTATCTTACAAAATATAAATGTAAGCGAAAAAATGTTCGTACAAAAGTTGTTAGTATTGATGAGAACTCTTTTTCAAGATTTAAAAAAAATTTGGTTTCCATTTTTGAAGAACATGCCCGCCATAGCACCGCCATTTTGAAATTAAAAAAATGTTTTTACTTTTTTCATATGTCCCCTACAAACTCTCCTAAAACTATTCTTTAATAAGACCCTTATTTTTCATGAAAACCTAAATTATATATTAAAATGGGACACCCTGTATGCATGAATATTTCGCAAATTTTTCTGTCGGTATTTCCATCCTTCGCGAGGCAAAACTTTATCATCGGTTCTCAACGTATACTTTCTTAACCATAGATTGGGTAACTGGGGTCTCACGGGATCCCACTCGACATTCAAACTACGCTCTCAACTCAGCCAGATTCCTAATCGGTCTGGGACCTTAACCAGAATTTACTTCGAGTGTCCGACTGTCGCTTTCGGTCGGTGAGCAACTAAACTAGTGCTTTGAAAAAATTCGATCCGGCAACTTTTCATGCATCATCAAAACCATGAAAGTTGAACCAATATCCAGTGAGAGATTTGTTCCTCACAATAGAAGTATAATGTAATTTTTGTATAATTTGACATATTTTCAAACATTTATAATAAATTTTAATCGAAGTAATCAATTTTACTAGTAATTTTTGATGATATTTTTCAGTCGTCAGATTCTTGTCATTTCCTCTTTTTCATACGTTTGAATAATTATATTTTTTTTTAAAGGAGACTTCAATCTGATACTTTCAAAGTGTGACTATTTATTTCTTAAATTCCGTTAGAATTTTTAAGATCGCTAGCATTGTTGGAATACTACGGTAAGTTTTATGAAAAAAGTCGAATTCGCGAAATTTTCAGGTTTTTTTTCGGCTTAGACAACTTAGTACATATGTTTCCGAAGTTAACAAAAAATGATTGGTACCACTGCCTTCCTTATTAAAAAATGAAGAGATCGCACTGCTTAAAAGTTGTCCTAACCGAATTTGAGCTATCATCGTACGCGACTCAAGTCTGGGGTCTTATAAGACCCCGGTTACCCAATGACGTATGAGCCAGGTATGTTACCGAATCTAGGGTTAAAAATTACCACTTCTGAAATAGCAATGGCCCTCTGATTTCCAAACATTTCATATTCTACTTAAGTAAATGAAAACGCATGCACAAGATTTAACACCGTTGTAGCCCTCAGAATTTCCGTGGCTTATGGAACCAGTCGTCGAAGAGAATTAAAGAAAGACCTTCCAACATGGATCAATATCTGAGGCAGTAAAGCTTAAGCTGTTTAGACAACATGTAGAATCGTTCAGGTCAAAACATATTTAAAACTTCTACATAATGATTGTTCTTACTCTAATTATCTTCGAAAAAAAAATAATATAAGGCTCTCAAAAAATCGATTTTTATTATTTACACGTACAAACTTAACGGTATTATTGTAAAAACAGAGAAGAATAGAGTTTTTTTTCAGTATCCAGTTGGTTTCTGTATTAAGGATCCAAGGTCACAGCCCCACCCAAGCAACCCCATAGCAAGAGCTTTTGTCTTTCGACGAAGAAATTATTTGTCTACAATAATAAAAAATACAACGAAACAAAGCTACATTGCTCGTCTAAAAATCGAACCAGAAAAATAAGGAAGTTTGTCCTCACCAGAGATCTCTTCCCTTGCGTAAGACTATAATTGGGAAGTTGTAGATGAAAACGGGAATGACGCAGCAAACCAACGATGCTTCCCGGAAATGACTGCTGTAGTACAACAGTACCAAACCAAATGTCTGAAAAATGAAGAAAATTGTAGACAACACACACGTATATTTCGTACGCCAAAAGCCGTTTTTAAAAACGAAAAGTTAAGTTCTCACCTGTAAAAACCATTGTATAATTTTCTTTGTGCGTGTGTTCGTGACGGGACCAAATCGATAACATATTACGAAACTGCCGAGAGCCGTTATCAGAATATACCAAAGCACCCAATCTCTGTACTGTAATAATATAACTTGAGCGTTTTCCCACAGGGATTGGGCCAGCCATAAACTCATCGACCATCCAGCTGCGACCATGACATACATGAATTTCCCCTTAAAAAAAAAATTTCTGTAATTTTGCAATAATTAGATGCATAACAGGATTAAGTGTACATATTCGCGTCGTTCATAATTTTGTGATGTCGGAATTTCTTTGGTATTCTTCTTCAGAGTAATCAACATAAATAGAAAAAAAATTAGTCGCAATCAGTCTAACCCACCCCACCGAGCCATCGAATTCTTATATGGAAATATGCATGCATTTGGAATTTTGTTGGAGACATTTTTTACTACTTCAAAACTATACATGATAAAAAAATTTTATTCTGCAGTTTTGTAGGAAATTTAATGCACTACAAAAAAAGTTTCCTGTAAAATTTTCGTGAATCTGATATTTATTACGTAATTAGCAAAAAACTGGCTTTATTTTTTTCATGTAACATACTGACATATAAGTAGTAAGGAAATAACATAATTATGTATATATGTATAATTATAATATTCATAATATTTATTTATATATATTATAAATATGTAATACATACATACATATATAAATGAATATTATAATTCATGATAAAATTAATAAAACTGAAATTTCAAATGTTGTTTACATTTTATCATTGAGTGCGCCACGTATTTCTTTATGCATAGAACAAACAAATTCAGAACAAACATATTCTAAATGCATAGAACAAATGAATTGCAGTTTTTTGACGTCACATTCCTGTTTTTAACATAATGATTGACTTTCAAAAAAAATAAAGCCAGTTTGCTAATTGCGTAATAAATATTACATTCACGAAAATTTTACAGGAAAGCTTTTTTGTAAACCTCTAAATTTCCGACAAAACGGTCGAACGAAATTTTTTTATCATGTATAGTTCTGAAGTAATCAGAAATTTCCCCAACTAAATTTTGAATGCATGCATATGTCCATATAAAAATTCGATTGCTCGGTGGGGTGGGTTAGACTTATTCGACAAATTCCCGATTGCGACCTATTTTTTTTCCACTTATGTTGATTACTTTTGAAGAACAATACCAAAGAAATTCCGACATCACCAAATTAAGAACCACCCTAGTACATATACAGAATTTCAGTTAAAATATTCTGTATCCTGTATTATTGCCGGTTACAATGATTACGCGATCTCAGCGCTACGGATTTATTGAAGCTTGTGTCTTATTGACAATATTTGTTTGGTATAGTTCTACGAGGATACGGGTGAGCTTCCAAACGTGGCGCTGATTAAGTCCTCGGTGCCTTCGAAAGTCTCCTAACATAACATCGAGTTGTCTAGAGCTTTTCCGTTTCGTCAAATAATGAATGGTCTTCCAACTTCCCAACAGTTGCAAGTTCTCGTTTTAATTTTTTATCGTCCGTTCGCTACTTTTATATTTACCGTTGATCTGCGCTCACCTTTGCTCTCAATGCATTAGTTATGCACGAAATCACATTTTTGTTCCTCTACATGGTTCGCCGAATAATTAAGGTATACTGTCAGTAAATTGCAACCAACTTGACCTGTTTTTACATAGTATGCAAAAATTAGGTTTTTCCACACTATTTAAAAAAAAGTTTGGACTTGAACATCTAGTTTTTGAGATATTTGTTGTTAAAGTCAATGCGAAGAATCCAATAACTTGTACCCATAAAAAATATACTACTAGAAACAGCATATAATATGGAATATTATTGCGAACTTTGAGAGTAGTTTACTATATAGTTATCGTGCATGTTAGTTCAGGTACAACTTTCAATTCCCGCCAACTGATTCCTAACGTCGCGCCATTTTTAGCAACATAGCAACGGAGCACCACGCCCGAGCCAAATTCACTATAGAGATGATCAGTCGGGAATCGAACACTTCTGGAAGTTTTTTTTTAACTACCCGATTAGAGGGAAGTTATTGCAATAACCCCGAAAATCGAAAATCGTTTTTTCGTCTCATCTTCACGTTTCGAGGTCATTGGGGTCATTTGAGCCTATTTTGAGCAGAATGCTTGTGTGTGTGCTCGTGTGTGTGTGTGCGTATGTACGTACGTACGTACGTGCGTATGTATGTGATCAATTTTATGTTAACGTTTTCTCCAAAAATAATGACGCGATCGGAATGATCGATGATGCAATCGATGCGTCTTGCTGAAACTTCGAGCTGATTAGATTTTGGTCCAGTTCGGTCGAGTAGTTTTTTCAGTTTTTTACAAAAAACATAATTCCAACATTTTTTCGTAAACGTTTTTTCTAAAACTAATAACGCGATCCGAAGAAAAAAATTTATTTTTATTTTTAAAAATTTTTTTAAAATTGTTTTTTTTTTTGGTTTTTTTTTTAAATTTTCTTTAACTTCCCGATTATAGGGGACTTAATCCTTCGAGGCATATGATGCCCCCGGGGCATATGCCGGGTGGTCGAGCACTTGTATTTTTTATGTTGGGTGTCTTCCGGATACATCCATGTTGGACCATAAGAAGCCGAAAACTCCAATTCTCAACTTGATGAGGATATACTTAATTAATAATAATAATAATAAATGTCAACTCGCGAATCGGGAAGTTACGGGAAGTTGTGCGGCCCGTAAAGGGTCACACGCAAAATAAATTTGATTAGCTACAGGCATTACGAGCCATATCCACTACTAACCATGGGCACAACTAACCATGGATACTACTAACCGTAGGAACTGGTAGCTATGGGCTCAACTATCTATGGGCACTACTATCCATCGACACCACTAATCATAGGCCCGCTAGTTTTCATTCAGTTGGATTTTTTCGCTTTTATTGTACCCAACGGAAGAGCCCTTAATATTTTCTTAATTATTGTTTTGGCGATCCGTGTTCGAGATATGGTTTTCTAAAAACATTTTTTTTCCAAACGCTCCTAGCTTTACGAAAAATTCACTTGGCGTGGTGGTTTTGTTACAAAATCTGTGTTTTTTGTCATACTTTCTAGAACACAGTATGGAAAATTCCCAAGCAACAATTTATATGTTATTTCTCGAATTATGTGAAAAATGTCCCGAGTCGAAATTTCTAGCCCCCTCCCAGCCTCCTTACTGCCAAATCCTTTGATCTTGGAGGTGCCGAGGACTGTCCTGCCCTCCGTCCAGCCGACCGCTTGCCTACATGCAAAATAAACCATCGCTTGCGTCGGTTTCTACACCCTCCGCGACTCCGTCTCCACTCCCCGCGACCCTCCCCGTCTACCTCGGCTTATTCGTAAACTCCCCGACAGCCTGCTTAGCCTACATGACCTGGCCCAGCCGCGTCCACCCTCGTCAATCTCTTCTAACCCGGCCACCCTACATAAGCTACTCAAACAGACAGATACCTTATGTGAAACTTTGGCAGGGTAGGTCAGTAATATTTATTTAATGCCAGTGAAAAACGGCAATTACTTCGCCCGCTGTGATTGAAAGTGAAAGTGCCGATGTCCATGTGTAGAATAAAACTATAATAAATAATGCGGCTCATTAGGAGCAAAAATAAAACAAGTGGCCCCCTGGAAAAACCGTCACTCGGGTATATGAAAGTAATGAACATATTCTGATACTTTTCAGAGATACAAGAATACGTATTTTTTGTTTTTTCGAAATTTCCATTTTTCTAAAAGTTATTAACATTTAAATTTTTATTTATTAATTTAGAAGAAAATTTTTTTCTCTCGATCTATTTGATAAAATTGAATAATATTTTCAGGGAATATTTCTAACAAACTTTTCTATTCAATGACATTTTTTTTGAAAACATGATGCAAAAATTTACCCTAAATATAAACAATTTTTTTAAACAAATAGAAAATTCAACGACTTCTCCATCGATTTTCATATTTCTTCTCATAGACATTTATTCAGTGTTCAATTGAAAAGATTGATCCGTTGGAAAAAGTTTGGGACTTACATTTTTGAAAAAGTTATGAGGAGTTTTCTGTTGAGTCGCGCGTCAGGTGGCGAGGCATTCACAGCGCGCGACGCGCATTGTGCGTGCATATATAAGTAAGGTTCGCATTACAAACAATAATTTAATAAAATCAAACGCATATCTTTATTTTTCAACGCTTACAAATATATTATTTTCTTTATTTTGGTTGATTCTTGTTTTTACTAATGCGCTAATGACAGACTCTTCAGAATCGGGAAAAACTTTGCACGAAATAAGCATAAAGAATTGTTAAAGACCCGGTACGAAATGGCAAAAACATTGAACAATACTCGACAGTACCATTGCTACGTTCCAGTCGATATAAACAAAATTTTGTATACATATATGTATACTAGAGTGTTTCAAAAAAAAAAAAATTTGATTTTCCAACGGGCCACACCGGAAATAGTCAACTTAGATAGAAAAAAAAATTCTGGCAAAAGATAAGCATTCTAGGTTGAGTGGTAGATCCCCCTCAATAGACTTTTGATATATTTTTTTCTTTTTTTTGAATGAAAGACAGATTAGTGTTAGCAAAAATTTTTTTTTGTGCCTACACCTGCCAGGGGATCAGCTTAGTCTCAAATAAAACGTTCTTAGAATTTTAACTCTTTAATTAAATTTAATAGGGGAGATATATAAAAATAACAAAACACTCAGATTTCAATATTCATTATCAAATGGAAACTGATGATTTTGTGAAGTACAGGAATTGCTCCAATTCCTGTATCAATGTTTCAGAGTGTATCGGTAATACAAAAATTGCTTCAGAGTGTACTTCATAAAATCATCCGTTTCCATTTGATAATGAATATTGAAATCTGAGTTTTTTTTGTTATTTTTATATGTCTCCCCTATTAAATTTAATTAAAGAGTTAAAATTCTGAGAACATTTTATTTGAGACTAAGCTGATCCCTTGGCAGGTGTAGGCACAAAAAAATTTTTTGCTAACAATAATCTGTCTTTAATTCAAAAAAAGGAAAAAAAAATATTAAAAGTCAATTGAGGGGGATCTACCACTCAACCTAGAATGCTTATCTTTTGTCAGAATTTTTTTTTCTATCTAAGCTGACTATTTCCGGTGTGGCCCGTTGGAAAATCAAACATTTTTTTTTTTTGCAACACTCTAATGTATACATTAGGGCGGCTTGGAAAAAAATTTTTTTTTTCTTTAAATCAAAATACATTCACGCCAAAGTATCTTCCATCAAGAGAATCGTGTCCAAAAATGAGCCCGATTGGACCATTTGTAGGGGTCGCGCAAGATTTTTCTAGTTTTCCCATTTGATTAACATGGGAAGGACGTAAAGTTTCCATTCAAAAAATCGTAGCTCCGCCAATTTTATAGGTACATTGATCCCGTTAGTCCCATTTGAAAGCTCTTGAAAACCCGCTTAAAATGGCGTGCGGACCTTTGGGATCCCATTTCAACTTTCATCAATAATTTTGTGGTTTCGTAAGAAATTATCGACGGAAGTTGCAATCGGATTCAAAGGCCCGCACGCCATTTTAAGCGGTTTTTCAAGAGCTTTCAAATGGGACTAACGGGATCAATGTACCTATAAAATTGGCGGAGCTACGATTTTTTGAATGGAAACTTTACGTTCTTCCCATGTTAATCAAATGGGAAAACTAGAAAAATCTTGCGCGACCCCTAAAAATGGTCCGATCGGGCTCATTTTTGGACACGATTCTCTTGATGGAAGATACTTTGGCGTGAATGTATTTTGATTAAAAGAAAAAAAAAGGTTTTTTTTCAAGCCGCCCTAGTATATACACTAGAAGACACCCTCAATCTCTATGAGTGCCGAAATCTTTTATCTAATTGAAGAATATTCAATAATCTTCAAATGAAACTGTTCATGCCTCAAAATGTATTGATCGTGACTATTATAAAGTCGACGAAGATTAGCGCCCGGGGGGTGCGATCAGTTGGAGAGCTAATCAAGCAATCTACATAACCCAGAATAATGTATCGTTTCTAAGCGAAATATAACCAATTCTCTAGTGGAATTAGTAGCTGATGGTCTATTTCACTATCATGCATATAATTTTGGTGTGTTACTTTAGTTTCAATCCTTCTATACCAAGGCAAAATAAACTTCAAGTAATTTACTTGACTTTGTCAAAACACTGCTAGCGTATCTTAACGTGACATGCGGCGACATATTTCCCTTATTCTCTGTTGCTCTAACGCAGCGTTCAATGGCGCTTTCTCACTTGCACCCATTGAGGCGTAGTCGATGCTGCACATCACCTTAATGCTTGTTCCAACTTTTTCAATAGTTGCAAGCTCTCGTTTTTAACTTGACGATTTTATAAGGAAATTATTGTAACGACCCCAAAAATCGAAAAACAATTTTTTTGAAATTTTTGAGATTCTTTACGTTTAAAGGTCTTTTGAGTCATTTTGACCTATTTTTGACAAAATGTTTGGGTGTCTGTGTGTGAGTGTGAGCGCGTGTGTGTGCGTATCTACGTACGTTCGTACGATCGCACGTATTCGATCAAATTTTGCGTCAACGTTTTCTCGAAAACAACGGGATCAGAATAATCGATTATGCAATCGATGTGTCCTGCCGTAACTTAGAGCTGATAAGATTTTGGTTCGATTTGGTCGAGTAGTTTTTTAGTTTTTCATAAAAAATATATGTTTGTGATGAATTTTGCGTTAACGTTTTTTCGAAAACTAATAACGCGATCAGAATGATCGATTATGCAATCCATGCCTTGAGTCAGAGGACAATCCGCCTAGAGTAATGTTGCATGCTTGGAAGTGGCCAGAAGGTCCTGGGCATCGTCTACATGCGGACGTCCTCGGACCGATCGTCGGCGAAATGTTCATAGTTATAATTGATTCATTCTCGAAGTGGTTTGACGTTAAAGACCTGACAAGGGGACTTTACGGTCGACGGATTTTTGTAATTTTTTATACTTATAGTACAAAAAGGTTTAGACCCAAATAACAAATTCCCAAAGCCATAGGGTTCGATATCCAGAAGTTTTCGAAAAAATGAATTTTGAAAAATGTCCGAAAATTACGTACGAGGCATATACGCTGAAGTTGAATCATCTGACAACTAAGCTCGTGGCTCAGTGGGTAGCGCACGAGTCTAGTATCCCGTAGATCGCTGAATCGAGTCGCACTGATAAACTTTTTTTTCTCTAACTCTTTTAACGCCTGTACCTACATCACTAACATGAGAATGTTTATAATGAATGAACTTTTGTATACAGAAATTAAAAATGTAATGTAAAAAATTTGTTCATTTTATATTTTTTCTTGATTCTAACTAACTTACAGTACAAAAATAACCGTTACAGATTGGCGTTCAGTCTTTTTTATTGCATTATAGTTTTTCTAACAATCGTGTAATTTTTTACTCTTGCTCCAAAGTTTCACAGAAGCCCGGATGATATACGGCAGGTAAAAAATTCGATAAAGCGTTTGCAGAACTGTCCCTTCTTAATCGAACGGAAACGCGAAATTAACTCTAGAGAGGATTGCTTAAAAATTCATTCTATCGTAGTTCACCAGCTGTCCTCCTCAATCTTCGGCAACATGATCCGGTATAAACACGCAAGTATAATCATTGACGACAAGGAAATTTTTATGAACGTGAACGAAGTTTGTTTTCTGATGGAGATTTTGAAAAAAAAAGTCGTTGCGAAAATTCATCATTCATACAGTGTGCAAGGTGCCGTAAAACGTTTTGCTTTCCTTGATTTTACGACGAATATCATCCGGGTTCCTATGAAACTTTGGAGCAAGAGTAAAAGATTACACGATTGTTAGAAAAACTGTAATGCAATAAAAAAGACTGAACGCCAATATGTAACGGTTATTTTTGTACTGTACGTTAGTTAGAATCAAGAAAAAATATAAAATGGAAATTTTTTTTACATTACATTTTTGATTTCTGTATACAAAAGTTCATTCATTATAAACATTCTCATGTAAGTGATGTGGGTACAGGCGTTAAAAGAGTTAGAAGAAAAAAAAGATTATCAGTGAGACTCGATCTATCGATTTACGGGATACCAGACTCGTGCGCTACTCACTAACAAGTGGAGGACCAAACATGTTAATAACGGATTTTGATGAGTCTTAGATATGTTGAAGGGGGACCCTTCCTGAGTACTAGGCTCACGGCTTTTGCTTCACTAGGCCTTAGTTTCGGAGAAAATTTTTTAAAAATCTCTTTTCGCAATACATGTACCTCCAACTTTCATCACCCAGCACGAAAGCGAGCGTAGCTCAGAGGGCAACGCTCGGGACTGGCACGCGGGCGGCCAGGCTTCAAGTCTCGACGTTTTGATGATTTTTTTTTTCTAATTTATTTATTTTTTGAAAATTCTAACGTTTATTTTTATTCCTATCTTGTTTTTTCATTGTTTTCGACTTTTTATTCTATTTTTATGGATATTTTTTTTTCCTAAAAATTAAAACGGTCAATAATAATCCATCATGCGTATTTCTGGTACAAAATTTACGCTGACGTTGGAACAATTTATTACAGGAAAAGGAGTTACACTACAAAATTCTGTCGTATACGTTTCTATTTGTAAATAAATACAGTGAATATTGTACATTAGTCGCTGTCGGACTCCACTTCTTCATGATCGTTGGAGCAAAATTGTGGATGGAATTTCTCATAAAAACCGAATTTCAACGTTCGAACCGACAGCGACTGATGTACAATATTCACTGTATTATTTGACGAATAAAAACTTATACGACAGAATTTTGTAGTGCAACTCCTTTTCCTGTAATAAATTGTTCCAACGTCAGCGTAAATTTTGTACCAGAAATACACATGATGGATTATTTATTATTGACCGTTTTAATTTTTAGGAAAAAAAATATTCATAAAAATAGAATAAAAAGTCAAAAACAATAAAAAAAAACAAGATAGAAATAAAAATAAACGTTAGAATATTCAAAAAAATAAATAAATTAGAAAAATAAAAAAAATCATCAAAATGGCGAGAGTTGAACCCTGGCCGCCCGCGTGCCAGTCCCGAGCGTTGCCCACCGAGCTACGCTCGCTTTCGTGCTGGGTGATGAAAGTCGGAGGTACATGTATTGCGAAAAGAAATTTTCAAAAATTTTTCTCCGCAACTAAGGCCTAGTGAAGCAAAAGCCGTGAGCCTAGTACTCAGAAAGGGTCCCCCTTCAACATATCTAAGACTCATAAAAATCCGTTAATAACATGTTTGGTCCTCCCCTTGTAAGCCACGAGCATAGTTGTCAAATGCTGTAACTTCAGCGTATATGCCTCGCTCGTAGTTTTCGGACATTTTTCAAAATTCATTTTTTCGAAAACTTCTGGATATCTAGCCCTATAACTTTGGGGATTCGTTATTTGGATCTAGACCTTTCTGTAGTATAAATATAAAAATTTACAAAAATCCGTCGACCGTTGAGTCCCCTTGTGAGTGATACTGCGCCAGAATTCACTATTAAGGGGTTAGTCGCAGTCAGGATTTTCAAAAAATCGATTTTTGGGTTTTTGCATATTCTTGTAGTATAACATCTCAAGAATATTCTATGCACAAGTGGATCCGAGAAAAATTGACTGAGTTGTCCTCCCTCCAGTGCCGGCTTGTCTTGTCTCCTATGGCCCAGCATAGCCGCGTCGTGTAGACTGCTCATTCCCAGCTATCGCGGTCGCGGTACCTCCGCTGCCAATTCGTTTGTAAACAAAAACAAATATACAATATGACCTTCTTCCGGAAATAACCTAAAGCCGATCTATGAGGATTTGAGCAATAGTGCTTTGCTCGAAAGATGCGTCGACGGGTTCACGCAGAACACTAACGAGTTACAAATTAGCCCGAAGGTGATACCAAGTGGTTCAGTTATTGTGGAATTAGCTGCAAATATCGCAGCTTGCATATTTAATGGAGATTCGCGAGCACTTCTGCAAATGATGCTTGCACTAGGAATCGATTGCGGAACAAACGCCCACAATTATGCGAAGAAAGCCTACAATGACCGTGTCACAATCGCTGATAGACGGGCGCAAGATAGTACCCAGGAGGGAAGAATGTGTCGTCGACAAGAGCAAATTCACTTTTTGAAGGCTGCAGAGAAATCAGAAGGATTATTATATGCACCCGGAACAGGTGACGGTATGTAAGTAAACGAAAAAAATGTATTCGTATGTAAATTATACTTAAAACTTTAAACGCGTTTTACTCGAAATCATGTTTTTGAAAACGGTGACCCTGATTATTCGAGATACGCTTGACCGATCCACTTCAAACTGTGCAGGCTCCTTTAATATATGAAAGTGCGGTGCATGACATGTCGTTTCTTTTTTTTTTTTTTTTTCGTCAAAAATGTTACCGTACAAACTAATAAACTAAAGAAGTAATCACGAATTTTCGATTTTAGATAACCCGTTGAGTAACAGGAAGAGTCACTGCAGGACGCCTTTCGAAAAACATCCTCCGGCAGACTACGTGCTATTCCTTCATTTATGAATATTTTTCAATGGAATTTTGTCGAAATATCGATAAGAGTGTACACTATCGAATGCCCAAATGTTTGAAAAAATATATGCATATAGCGAAGAGAAAAGAATTCCCAAAAAATACGCTTTTTCCCCTCCTCTGACTACGACTAACCCCTTAAAGCGTTTAGAGAATATATGTGTACATGAGGAATTCCGTTGACCTTAGTGACGGATAATGGTCTGAGTTTTTGCTCCCAGGAATTTTCGGATTTTTTTAAAGACTTGCGGAGTGCGAAATGTACGCACGGCACCGTGTCATCCGGCATCTAACGGAACGGCGGAAAATGCGGTTTGTAGTTTCAAGGATAAATTTTAGTTATTGTTAAAAGAGGGAAATTCAAGATACGAGGCCCTATGTAAATTCATATTTTATTACCGAGCGACGCCGCATTGCATAACGAATTGTAGTCCGGCAGAACTTCAGATTGGTCGGAAACTCTGAACGAAACTCGATTTATTGTATCCATCACTTCGCGAATCGGTTGAGCGTAAGCAATTGGACCAAGAAATATTTTTTAGGAGTAATCGTCGGGGAGATTTCGCCATTGATGACATAGTCATGGCTAAAGATAATAGTGCAAATACGTGGCGCAAATCTCGAATACTAGAGCTACTCTCGCCAGTTACTTATCAATTAAATACGCAATATGGTAGAAAGTAGAAACTGCGTGATGCGTAGCTGCTGCGATCAGCTGCGTGAGTGCGATAACCGAGCGACCGAGCGTACGAATGTAAATAATGTCAACGCTACAGCTGTTGACCAAAATAATAGTAGGGTAAGATGGGGTTAAATCGCCAGCGGGTAAGATAACCATTTGACGCTCATATTTGACTGGATTAATAGAAAAAGTAGCAGTTCATAAGGTAAGTCGTGGTCGCTAATGCGCAACTTTTGTACTTTGTTGGATTGCCGCATCTGCATTTCTACAATTTTCGTGGTGAGATAAGCATTTTAAGCGATGTGAAAAAATAAATTTCTGGCTTTTGATGGCTGGTGAAAGTTGTGAAAATTGGGCTTCAAAAAATTCGGCAAGTGTTTTCTTGGAGCAGTAATTCGTTACTAACCCGAATGTTAAAACGATTTTCCGATATTTGCATTTGTTTTCGGGCCTTACGGACATCACGTGGCTTTTCGAGCATAGAGTGTGTGGGGTTAAATAAAAAAGCAACCAGTGGTCAGCTGCACGAGCTTAGAAAATTGTTTTGAAGGTGTTGGGCAAAAAATCACGAGCTGAAAAATAAAAAGTTGCCTCTCACCGCCCCAAGCGTGGTCGTCCCAAAAAAGTTGTTTACGTCGAAGACAGCGAGGACTACGGCGATAATCAATGCTAGAAACTGTTTTTTTGATTTTTTAACTCCCGGCTGAAAACGGGAATTATGTTTCGTCGCACCAACGCGAATTGGCGTATTTTGCTCCTGATAGATAACCGCCCAAACGGTTGATTTTTTCCTTACAAATTTTTTGTACATCGGTACTGTCGGTCACAGAGACGGTTTGTGGCTCATAATATTTATGATCGGATGTCAACTCGCGGAAATATTAAATGTTGAAATTTGAACGTTTTCGAACTTTTTTTTTCATATCGCATCTTGCTGGTAGCGACTGCATGAATCGCATCAGTATAGTCAAACTTAACGGCACCGTGTGTTGTGACCGTTGTGACAGCCCGTTGGTGTCAAAGTTCCGTGTGTAAGTGTAGTGTAACGTATCCGCGTGCTTTGCATCAAGGCTGTGGACAATATTGCCGAGTGCGAGAAAGACAGTGCTGTTGGCGCTCGCTGCGCCTCGAGAGAGAACGTGCGAGGAAGTGTCCATCGTTTTAACCGCGAAACAGGACTCAACGGAAATTTATCGTGCGATATGCATTGGGTTTTTCGAGTGACTTCGAAAAGTTTGCAATTAATCGTACCAAAAAAGTGAGTTTTTTATTTACCCGAGATATATATAAATATTTTTTTCAGGAATAATTCCGTGGTTGATGCGGTTCAGGAAAATTTCGTAGTAGATGCGGTTCAGGATAATTCCGTAGCGGTAAGGATGACTTATCTTTACAAAAAAATGTTTGATATTAAATTTTTGTTTGGACCCATGACAGAGATTGAACAAGCGAGACAATAATTCTTTCCTGATTCATTGTTCTTTCTTGATCATTGGAAAGATGATGGGCTATAGCTATGTCTCGTTGGTAAGATGATGGGCGACGTGTCTCAAATCAAGTATCAACGATGTTAAATTCATACGGTTGCTTACTACACCCAACCTATCTTATCAATTTCTCATCGTTTATAGTTGATATTCGAAATGACCATATAAATTTATACGATTTATTTCTCATCCTCGATAGTTGATATTCGAAATGATCGTATAAATTGATACGATCATTGTGAATATCAACTATCGACGATGAGAAATTGATACAAAATGTTAAGCGTATTAAGCAGCCGTATACATTTTTAAATCGTATCGACAATGTAAAATCCATGGGGTTCATAGGGGCAACTTTTTTGGAAATAACATGTGAACTTCTGATTTTCCACCAAAAAATTGAATAACAATTTTTATAGGAAATTTGATCCTCTACGGAAACAACTCTCATGTACATTTTTTGACAATCGTCTCATTCCTGACATATTTGAAGAAAACTATTATTATTACAAGTTTTCAATTGAGTTCCTGACCAAAGTATTTCGAAAATCGTGAATTTCTCAAAAAAATGTTAATGTTATAGAAAATTTTTCTACAATCCTTCCCATAGCAAATCGAATTCTTCATAAAAAAACAGTTCTCAAGAGAACTTACATTTTTATTAAGATTAATAAAAATGTAAGGTTGAACCAATAATTATAGTAGGTATTATTTTCGGAATAACCTTTATCGTTTGTTAAATAGTTGTTTTAAAGAAGGTATATGATTGGCGATGATTGAAAAAAAAAAGTTCCTAAACATTCAAACAGATGGAGCGAATGGTTATCAAAAAATTTACATTAGAGTTGTTTTATAGAGAATCAAATCGCTTATAAAATTCCTTTTCAAACTTTTGCTGGAAGATCAGAAGTTCACCTGTTATCTTGAAAAAAGCTTAATTTTCAGATAATAAAAAGTGGGAAATTAAAATAAATTTAAAAATTTTTTAAAACTCCCGGCTGCAAGCATTGCCTCGCATAATAAATTACCTTATTTAAACATTCAAAAAGGGTTAAATAATTCTCGGTATTATCTTAGTTTGTTAATATTTTGAATTATTGAATGAAAGTTTAAAAGGGATTAAATAATTCTCGATATCATCTTAGTTTATTAAGAGTTTGAATTATGACCGTTCATGTTTATGAATTCTTCATGATTCTTATGAAGCCTTCGATTCAGTCGGGAGACGTCCTCTACTATATCGCCAAACATTCATATTTCATATCATCACACGGTTCAATTAGTGACGTCTCCCGACTGAATCGAAGGCTTCATGAGAATCATGGAGAATTCATAAACATGAACGATCATAATTCAAACTCTTAATAAACTAAGATGATATGGAGAATTATTTAATCCCTTTCAAATTTTCATTCAATAATTCAAACTATTAACAAACTAAGATAATACCGAGAATTATTTAATCCTTTTTGAATGTTTAAATAAGGTAATTTATTATGCGAGACAATGCTTGCAGCCGGGAGTTTTTTAAAATTTTGAAATGTTAATATAATAAGTTGTGACTGTTATGAATAATAAAAAACATTAAAACAACAAGTTTGCATTTATATTTGACCTGAAAAGAAGTGGTTCTATTACCCCACTAGGTGGGGTAAGGAAACCACTTTGCACATTTTTCTCAAACGACCGTGCTAAATAATAAGTATAAGTTACATCAAACTTGTTAAGATAAATTTTGCAGCCAAGCGTTTAAACTTTCAGGAAAAAAATCCGGTTTGAGAATATTTCAATAAATGCAGGTTCTACAGCGTGAAAAGTAAAAAAATTGCGATTTAACCCCATCTTACCCTATTTCACGTGCCGAATCACTGTCAATGTTTAGTGCCAATGATGTACAACCATCGGATGAAGTAAGGAATTCGTCTGAAACATCGAATGTCCGCGTCGATGATGCACCGCGAAGATTGTCTAGAGTACTAATGTTGCGACGATCATCAAGGTTGTTAAACCCAGAGAACGATTAAATTTATAATCGAAGACTGAAGTGTACAATGAGGGCATTAACACTAGAATATGGACGTTTGTGGATTCGTTGTGATACTCGTGATGACGTTAAACGCCAGTGATAGGAGTGTGCAAGTTGTGCATTGTGATACTGATAATCATTATACCGAGTGCTGGAATTAAGGCTACAGGGAATATGGCTGAGAGTATGGGGGCCATAAAACTCAGTGTAGAGGAATGGTGTATGGCATGTTAAACCCCTTGGCCTACCGCTTGGGCTCCGACGGCGCGGGCGAAAAACAACACCGAGCTCGGTCTTGCGCTGAGTCTAGCTCGTGTTGTTTACATTCGGCCCGATCGACGTACCAGGGCGCTCACCCGTGCTGTTCGTTTTTGGCTCGAATTTCTTACCACGAGTCTCACACGTGATTGCAGGCGGAAGGGTTAAATGTAGAGTGTAAGATTGCGCCATCTACGCGACTTAAGCGCTCTCTTCGATACGACGCGCATCCGGTCCCGCGAACGACATTGTTCGCCATGATTCGAACGTATCGACATGTGTCGTCAATTATACGTGTATTGCGTTGTCTCGAATAAACACGTCGTTTGCCGAAATAGTGTCTTCTCATTATTGCTACGAACATTACAATATGTACAGTGACGAACGAAAGTATTGACACAATGGTGCCAATACTTGATGTGGGGATGCCAAGACTTGAATGGTGACAACAAATGATGTGGGGATGCATAAGTTCATCTGAGGTTGAGGAGCTTGTTTTTATCGACGGGACGATGGATCAGCATGTGTATTTGAACATTTAAAAAGAATATCTTAAGAAAAGTGCGGAAAATCTGGATTTGGGGCCTAATTTTTACTTCCAGCAGGACAATGATCCAAAACACACTGCTCATAAATTTCGCGATTGGATTATTTACAATATCCCACCCACTACACGATTATTATTGTAATAATATATTATTCACAAATGTACTCAGCAACTTTTGGTATTGTTTACTAGTAAATCACCAACTGACTAATCTCTAGAAATGTAAATATTATGGAAAATAGAGACATGTGGTGAGGTCACCCATGGTAAACATCTCGATTAAAACTTTAGCAGTAGACACATAGTAGATGGCGGAGTAGGACACTTCTTAACTGATTCGATTTTCAAACTAATACCAAAAGTACATTATATCATTAATTGAAATTTTCACTGCTCAAAATTACAAAATAACATGATTGCTTAGCTTAACTAAGCATGAAGATGACAAAAAAATTTTTTTTTACCAAAATTCAAAAAATCATATATTTGAAAAGAAAAAAAACCTTTCTGAAAATTTCAGGATCTTTTAAGATCAGTTCGAGGTATTATTGAAAAAAAATTGAGCTAAAAATTTAATGATCGTTAATTTTCACGAATTAAAAAAATTCAAAATTCTACAAATTTGGCATTTTTCAAAATTTTTTTTTGATATATATTTTTTTCCATAGCCTCAAGTATGCACTTTAAAACGAATCCGATGACTTTTTTTTGCACCTATGATAGTTTTCGAGATATTGAAAAAATAAACTTGAAGAACTGGAGAAATAGTGAAATTTTTTGAATTTTTCATAACTTTTAAAAAAAAATTTTAAATTTTTTGATTTTGGTAGAACTCTGTTTTATAATTAAAGAAAACATCCCACTAAATTTCATCAAAATTGAAAGGGGTCGATTCCAACCATTGGTCGATTTGACATGGAATTGCCCACATACATTTTTTTCGCTACCAAATTGTGTGCAATCGATATTTTTGTGTTATAATGGAGTATGAGATATGACAGTATTATTATGTTAAATAAAGCCGATTTCATCTGTACTGCCGTAGTTACTAGAACTACCTACACCCTGGTGGCACCACTGTGCCAAGTTTCGTTCGTCACTGTATCAGTTCAGACTGGTTCTTCTTTGGTCGTCCACTTTGTTCTTGAAAGGCTGACAAATTCGCGAAAAAGAGTCGGGAACTTGTTAGAAAAATGTTGCAGGAACTTTTTTGAAAGCTTATGAAATTCCAAATTTCCTGATATTCAGTTAATATTACATCCATTACTGAGCATCAAGATGCAAAAAGATGTAAAAAAAAGATTTTTCTTAAATTCAAGTTTTTTTGAAATTTTCTATCCCGACTTCAACTCATTCCCGGGATTGAGAAAAATTTGTCAGGAGTTTGGAATTTTCACAGCCTAATCTCTAAAGCTTTATCTCCAATTCGATCCCAAACGGTGTTGAAAATCACATGGGTTTTCCAGTTATCACGAAAGTTGTGTACCGTGCGGTAACCCGTTGCGTGTGTAGCGCGGCTATAGCCGCGCCTACCGAAGTGGTCAAGAATAAGTAACGCGGCTATAGCCGCATCATTGGAAAAGTCGATTAAGACTCCTTCGATCTTCCTAAAATGTGGTAACGTAAAGTTTTTTCGGCCTCCGAATCCGAAAATGATATCAGAATTCCAAAATTCAACATGGCGGATCGAAATTGCAAAAAGAGTGGATTTTCATAAAACTTGGTATATACCCGTTTTTTATATCGCTGAATTTAAATATGATGTCAAAATTTCGAAATTCAAAATGGCGGAGCAAAATTACAATATCAGTGGATTTTTATGAAACTTGGTATCTACAAGTTTTTTATATCGCTGAATCCAAATATGATGGAAAAATTTCGAAATAAAAAATGGCGGATCGAGACTACAAAATGGGTGAATTTTCATGAAACTTCCTAGCTAAAAGTTCTTGGTATCGCTGAATCCGAATATGTCGAAATATGGAAATTAAGAACACACCTTGAAGGCAATTATTGGAAAACTGATTTATACTACATTAGCTCAAGTTATCACATCTCTACGTTACTCAAGAGCAACATAAAAAACAAAAAAAAATAAACATATTGAAAAACATAATGAAAATAAATACATTATTTGAATACAAAAAAATATGGTGTGAAATTCTATGAAAGCCTCCTCGTAAAACATCCTGGGGTCCTGAATTCAATACATTTTTCATTAAAAAAGTGAATTCACAAGCTAATTTCAAGGTCTAGAAACTGATTCTTTTCCGACAAAAAGTATTATATAAGTGTATAAATCAGTTTTCCAATAACTGCCTTTAAGGTATGTTCTTAATCTCAAAATGTTGGCATCATGTTTGGGTTTAGCGATATAAAAAACTTGTAGATACTAAGTTTCATGAAAATCCACCTATATTGTGATTTTGATTCGCCATATTCAATCCGCCATTTTTTATTTCAAAATTTCGACATCATATTTGCATTCAGCGATATAAAAAACTTGATACCAAGTTTCATGAAAATCCGCCGATATTGTAATTTTGATCTGCCATGTTGGATCCGCCTTTCGAATTTCGGAATTTTGACATCATATTCGGATTTAGTGATAAAAAGAACTTACAGATACCGAGTTACATCAAAATACACCGATATTGTATTTCGATCCGCCATATTGGATCCGCCATTTTGAATTTTTTCATTTCGACATCATTTTCGGAATCAGCGATACCAAAAACTAGTAGATACGAAGTTTCATGAAAATCCGATGACTTTTTTTTACCCATTCTTGGAAACTTTTGTGTCCGCGGCTGTGGCCGCATTGAACACTCAAGGGGTTAATCGAGCGCAAGCAGTCGAGCCCACGATCCACGGTCGCGATAATTCATTCTCTCGCGAAGACAGGGCCGCAGTGGGTTATGTGTGGGGCTCGATCAACACACGTCTGCACAATTTTCGTGATAACTGGAGAACCCGTGTACATTTTTAATATGGTTCAGGCTCAAATGAAAGGCAGAGCTTTAGAGATTAGGCTTTCGGAATTCCAAACTTGTGGAAAAATTTCCCCATATCCGGGAACGAATCGTAGTAAAAATCTTGAATTCTTGTTTAATCTTACTTATATTCTATCTTAGTGCTCAGTGATGGAAATTTTATTAAACAAAAATCAATGGATTCAAAAGTTTATAAGCTCTTCAACCATTTTTTTTTCAATCATGTTCCTGACTCTTTTTTTGCGAAGTTATCGACGTTCAAAGACTCGAGAGAGAGTGTTCGTTGCTAGCGCGCTTACTTAGTGGCCTCATACTTCCGGACGGTAGTGTATTTCCGATTTGAATACGATAATAAACTAGAAGTTAAAGGTTTGCAGCTGTCAGGAGTTATTGTATTCTCTTACCAGTGAAAAATAAGAATGTAACATTTCTGGTATTCCACTCTGAATGCCTTTTTTATCGATTTTGCTTCCTCATAGAGGAAGCTTTGTTTTCGTGGAAAAATTTTTTTTCGAGATGTTCATGAAAACGTGTTCAGAATGTCCCAAAACATCTAAAAATCACATTTAGAAAAAATGTCCAGATGTATGTATATGTGTGTGTGTGTGTGTGTGTGTGTGTGTGTGTGTGTGTGTGTGTGTGTGTGTGTGTGTGTGTGTGTGTATGTATGTATGTAACATTGGTTGAGCGTTCATAACTTGAGAACGGCTCGAGATATCAAGTTGAAATTTGTCACAAATGTATAGGGTTCACGGCGCATAGCATGATTGAATTTTTAGAAAAATCCATGCAGTCTTTTCGTTTTTACGCGATTTTTAAAAAATTAAAAAATTTATTTTTGGTCTCTAGCTTCCACAATCTTAGAGATATCGGGCTCAAATTCAGTATAATGTTGAACGACTACAGGGTGATGCTCGTTCCTGAATTGAAAAAAAATCCATGCAGTGCTTGTTTTAAGAAATTTAAAAAGGTGTAAAAAAATGGTGTGCGCACTCTAGCTGGCACAATTTTCTAGATATCGGACTAAAATTTGCTACGGAGCTGCACTATTATCAAGAGACGTTTCGGATTGAATTTGGGCAAAATCCATCGAGCCATTCATATTTTATGTCATTTTGAAATTTTTCAAAAATCAACGTAAGTGCTCTAGCTTCCACAATTTTCGAGATATCGGATCAAAATTTGGTACAAAGTCGCACTTCCGTCGAAAGATGTTTCGTATTGAATTTGGGCAAAATCCATTCAGGCGTTTCAATTTGATGCGACTTTCAATTTTTTAAATTTGACATGGATTTCACCATATATTTATTCTGGACTAGATCGATTTTCGAACCGATTTTATATAAGAACAAGGGTGCAAAGTAGAACCTTGCACATTGCTTCCTCATAATTTTTCACATTTGCCAAAGCTTCCTCTATGAGGAAGCTAAAATTAATCGTCCCATAGTTCCTCATAGAGGAGGCTTTGGCAAATGTGAACAATTATGAGGGAGCAATGTGCAATGTTCTACTATGTTTAAGAATAATGGTCACTTTTCGAATTTTTCAATTATAAAAATTACCAAAAATCCCGAGATAATTTGAGTGTCGAAATGAGATGAAAAAAATTCTCATAAAGATTCAATGTTATCTGTAGAAAAACGTTCCAGAGTGGACTTTATATATTCAAGCGTAATTACAGTCAGTTGATAGAATGATTATTTCACTTCTCTTGGTCGTATAGATTATTTTACGGGCTGGACGTGATTACTGCATATACCTTATCGGTAGGTTGGTGAACTTCATTTTTTTCATTGCTAACAAAATGTACATGAATTAACAAGCACAGCACTAGAATAGTCGAGACCCCGGACGCTGAAATTATCTCGGAATTTTTTTCATTTCTTTACTCGCCAAAAAAATTTGAAAAGTGAATATTATTCTTAAAAATCGATTTCAGAAACTTGCGCAGAGGGGAATGCCCAATGTGTTTCATTTTGATTTTCTACTGATAAGAGAAGGTGGAAGCTTCTGATAATTTCAAACCTTCAACTTGTAGTTAAACATCGTATTCAAATCGGAACTATGACATTAATTTCAGAAACTTCCCGATCGAATAGCAAGGCGAAAGGAGGCAAAATCGGGAAAAAAATAAAGAATTTTTATCCATGAATGCGAACTATATGAACAGCGGGGCACTTAAATTTTCATTCGCGCGTGAAATAAAACCACCCTAATATCAGTTAAGTTACATGCGTGGAATTAAAATCGACAGTAGCGTTCCTCGAAACTACGGATGTTTTGTTTTCTTTTTCATTGATGTAGGCTGAGATCGTCGCATGTAGAGATAAAATTAAAATTCTCCTTTAAAAACTTACTTTAGGCAATACCAGTTTACTGGCAAACCAGATGAGTATGACAACAGAAGTAGTAACTCCCAGCGTAATTCCGCAGATGTAATAAAATACAGCATTTTTACTCAATAGGCGAGCACCCCAAAATATTAGAAGTCCAAGTACCATTGCCGATAATTTCCATGGATCGATTCCTGTCGATTTTGTTGATTAATGTAGTAAATTCCTTTATCATGCTGAATGAAGACATGGCAAGTGTTGAGCAATAAATTACTAACTTTAGGTGTTTGTGTGCTCTCTATCCTTTCTAGGGTGTGATTTTTGTAACATTTCATCAATCCACATTTTGATTTTTTTATTCCAATTCTTTCACTGATACTAATTAATATTAATTAGTACTTACTCATACAATTACTTATTATTATTTGGTGGAAAAATCGGAATATGTTCAGTAATAAAGAAAAAAAGGAAATCAAATGTCGTCATACCCCAGGTTTTGAGTGGGAATTTCAAAATGTTAGCCAGGCCTATTACCGATAAAAATCAAATTGAATTGTGAAATAATCAAATTCAACGGAATTGACACCAGAGAAAGGAAAGAAAGATTAGCGTAAAGAAAAAAAATGCTCACAAAAGGACATACTCACTTGTGAAAACCATAATAAGTACAAATAAAGAAGATACTAACGCAGTTGAGTCATTGACATTTTGTATTGGAACTGATTGTACGGGTAGGTGTAGACTCCGACACATATGTCCTCGAAAGGATTCAATCTGAGACGTTTGCTCTTCTTTGTCCCCAACCAGTTAAACTTCCAGGAGCGCTGATTATCATCGTGCTTCTCCATAACTTCACTCGGAGTTTTGCCATCGTACAAGTCATATGTGTCCAAATTCGTGTGCAAGTTCATCTAACAGAAAAATAGTTAGGTCTACTGGCCTCCGGATAAATCGTCAACAAAAAGTCAACAATATTAATGTCAAAAAATGAGATGTAAAAATCATTATCAAACTTACAATAATAGTTTTCCAATAATGCAGAATATATTTTGCTTGAGCATTGTGGCAAAAAATTCGCAAACCAGGCGCATTATTCTCTACGGAATCACCGGGTTCCATATAGTACACTGAAATATTGTTTGAAAATTTTTGCAAATTTTGTCGTTCAAGGAAAAGCCGGCACCGATAACCAATGGAAACCGGTTTGAGGTTAGGAATTTGAAACTCACGCGAATTAGCTGAAACAGATGCAGCAGCCAGAGTTTGATGAAATAGTACAAACAGTAATAGCGATCTTAAGCTGTGGAAATCTTTCTTCATTTTCGACTGCTTGTATTGTCACTGCATCAGTTTTATAATCATAAACGATTAGGGGATAGAGGCTGGAAGCAACAAGCTACACGTTGCTACACATGGACATCGACACATACAAAGAAGAAAGATTACATGGACAGGGTTGCCAGTTATTCTGGACCTCAAGTCGCCACCAGAGATCACCATGGTCGCCAAAATGTAACGCACCGCCAGGGCCGCGTTCTGAAACCTAACTCGAGTAAAACTCGTTCCTTCAATATCTCTCTCGCTTCACCGCAATCTTCGATGGCGCTATCTCACTCGCACCTTACTCGAGTTGACTCGAGTAAGGTTTCGGAGCGCAGCCCAGGAAAAGGCGGTGATTCGAATGGAAAATTTGAATACTTTATGTTAAACTGATTCAACTGGGCTCGTTTCGCTATGAAGAGCGAAGCTCATGTTGAGGAGTGAAGTTTTCTAAAAAAAACTACGAAATAAACGAAACGCGTATTCAGTTACGTTATAGTATTTTATTTGCAAAATTAAAACAATTTTGGATGGTCTCGTATTTGACCTGTCGCGTATGACTATTCTCGAAATAGTGATGATCGACTCTCTGGCTTCTCTATTAGCTGGCCCGTTGATAGCCGAGGCCACGCCCTTAAGCCCCCGGATAAGCCAATCACCCCCTAAGCTGGCACGTTGTGCTATTCCTCGTATACACGCGGAGACCACCCGCTCGAAGTGCACTCCCTAGCAGATTGAGTGCCTATCAAATCACCATAAAAATGCCTAAGGCATTTTGGTAGGCACTTTTGTTCAAAACGTGCCCGTGAATGCCCATGAATGACTATCATCCGAAATGCCGAAATGTGACGGCATTTTCAGGCACACACCGGCATTTTTAGGCACTCTTCGGCAGCTTTAGGCACTCAGCGGCATTTTTAGGCACTCAGCGGCATTTTTTTTACCGTTCCCCGGCTCTGTTAGGCATTCGCCGGCATTCTTTCACTCAAGGCATTTCAATGGGCATCAATTGGCATTTACTACGGCACCCAAGCTGCTAGGGCTGGGTCTTGGCGCCGACGCGTCGGGCCCTTGGGGTCTAGTTTCTTCAGCCACTTGCAATTCTCAAAATGCATTTCAAGTGTGCCTGGCGACGATATGTCGCCGATCGACTTTCCGAGAAGTTACTTTCAATAAATTCTTCTCTTGAAGGGTTCTCTTTTGTTAGTGGAGCGTCTGGAAGAGAGCTCTGGTTTCTTTCGAATTTTACTGTGTGGTCCTTTTGAATTTAAGCTATGGGATACATTTAAAGTGAGATAACGGACCAGTCCAGAGAGTACGATCATAAATTCCAAGACGAAATATATTTCTTGGAACACGTTGCATGTGCCCAGCGTCATGGTAACTCATAGTACATGGTTCATTAATATGTCAATAGCGTAGGTATATTATTCTAACATTTATTCATTCAATCTGTATACTTATGATTAGGTTAAGGTATAGTCAGCGCGCCTTTGTGATAAATTGGTCTCTCTCTCTCTTTTAAATAAGCCCGCGCTTGGCTATACTCGGCGCTGTTCTCGCGGCGCGTTCGCGAACCGCGTATCGGAATCCGTTACAAAAAGTCGCCAAGCTCCAGAAAACTGTAGTCACCAAAATTTGCCACCCGATGGAAGCCAAGTCCTTATCGTGTGGGGATGAGCGTACCACATATATCGTCGTCGAGAAATAATTCGTCGAATAAATTACTTAAACTTTATTAGTTAACAAAAGGTACAAAATATGTAGCGCATCGTTGCGTTGTTTGTAACGAGCGCATGCTCGTCACGCATCCGCCATCTACCACGCGATAGTGGAAACAAATTGACACGAACTATAAAATAAATGATTATAAATATATAAGTATATTCGGTTTAAATATAAGTATTTTTATTCTACTCTACCTCGGGTTTTTGAATCCTGGTTTCCCCGAGGGCATGGGCAAATGCCAGAGTAGTAAAGGAAACAAAGGCAGAGAGAGGTCCAGGATAATTTATAAGGTCCCTCCTCGCCAAGACATGGTCCAGATATTAAGTACATAGTTTAAGACAAAAAATGTAAGAATAACGACGTGACTCGAGGGACGCAATAGGGATTAACTTAAGCTTGTAGCACGTTTTCTCTTAAAGAAAAGGCTATTCCTTAACTTTTTACAAGGGTAATATTTTACAAGGGTTTACGTCTCCTTTTGAAATACCACCAGACACTCGAAGACCACTCGCTATCCGCGGCTGGTCGCCAAATGTCGAACCACCACCCACGACTTCATGCATGTCGCAGAGATAAAGAAAAGGGCCTTCTGCCCAACATCACGAGATGGTTGCCAGACGCCTGCTATCGCGCACTTCGACGACCCCCAATCGTGGGGTCTTACAACCCTTGACGGCAACTATCACTTCACACGCTCGTCGGGGTTTCTACCCCCACCTCTTCGAATTTACCCAACCAGAAAAGCTACGTTTTTGTAGAAAGGAATTGAGCAACCTCGACTCACGTCGGCAGAAAGTCAGTCTCATCGCAATTATCGAAGGGAGAACTTCGACGTGTTTTTTTGTGTTCTCCCTCGTCAATTGTAAAATTTGTGTATTATACAAATAAATAGCGAAGTCTTTATTAGTCATATTTAAAGTGTAAATTCATTTTGAGTTTCCCGCGCGTCCAGGTTCGGATTTCTATTCGCTAGGCGACAAGTAGAACCGAGCGAATAAAATCACAGTAACGGCCAGCTCCATCTAGCTGGCCCGTAACAAAATTGGCGCAGTCGGTAGGACATTTAATTGTTGCACCTGGGTCGCGGGAATCGAAAATAAAATAAAATTAAAAAATAAATAAATAAATTTTTGTTTTTTTTGTAACGTAATAATAATAATAGCACAATAGAAATGAAAGAACTTAAATGAAAATAAAATATTATAGACCTAACCGAGTGAAATAAAAATAATTTAGTGAAATATAATTATTCAAGTGGAATGTAATTGATGAGTGAAGTACGATTAATGAAGGGAAATTCAACTTATCGAGTGAAATAGAACAATTAAAATAAAATAAAATAAATTTGAAGGAATAAAAATAATTGAATAGAATAAAATAAAGATAAAAGTGAAAATTTGTGCAAAGTATTGTGCGGGATTGCGATAAACGCCAGACACGAAATCTGTGAAATCTCTGCGAAATACAATTGTGTTGTATTAAGGATTATTCCTGCCACGGGTTCGTTTTCTGATTCCGATTGCCTGGTTCTTTCGGACCTCGGTTGGGTGAACTGAGTAGCTTGACCGACCCGATTCGAGCTTTGCAACGCGGTCAGAAGCGAACCGAAGACCCTCGCTTGCTTGACCTGTTCAGCGAGGTGGTACCTGACAACCAGCCCACGTTGTGGGTCCAACGCGGGATTCTGTCGGAAGGGCTACAGGGAACGACGCGGAATTTCACCGGGTTCCGGATCATTGGGCTCCAGCACATTGCGGGACATCGTATTATCAGTGATTATTGTGTCAAGTGAAGAAGTGAACAATTAAATAGGGACTATCGATATTTTGCGGATTTGGTAAGCTAGAAATTTTGTATATTTATTGAGAGTTGAAATGCCGCCCAAGGGGGGATCACCCCTGCGGTCGTCTAGGCGTTCCGGCACGCGCCCGGGCAGGGTTACGGAGCCTCCCTTGCAATCTCCGACGAGTGGAGTGGATCCATCGGGGGGTGTTGTGGCTCGCACGATTGGTACCGAAATAGAGCAAATCGACAACATGTCTAGCACGTTGTCGAACGAGGGTGGTTCGCATGCCACAAATCCTTTACCCGGGTTTAAAATCGCCACATCGCTGATTCCCAGCTTTGATGGAGAAAATTTGCCAGTGGAAAATTTTATTGAATATTGTAGGGCTGCTTCGACAGCCATCGAGTCACACGAGGAAAAATTCCTCATAATTTTCATTCGAACAAAGTTAACGAAAAAGGCTCTGCAACGTACTCAGGGCAAGACATTCAACACCCTCGACGACCTGCTTAGCACGTTGGAGAGAGGCTTATCCGAAAAAAAGGATAGAAGCCAATTGCTCCAGCGACTCACAAATGTCTCGCGTAGTATTAATGAATCGATCGCGGATTATGCGCAAAGGGTATCGACGATCCTTTTCGACATGATCCGTTGCACCGAAGAGCGTGGGTCAGGAGAAGCCCGCGAAATAGTCGTAGAGGAAACCAAATTAATGGCCATCCGCCACTTTATTCGTGGTTTAGACAAAACCACGTTGAGTTTCATGAAAAAGGAACCCATCACTTTTGATGAGGCAATTGATTTTGCGACAGCAGCTGATATGGAAGCGCGCTGCTGGAACGACATACATGATAAAAAATTGACCTCGGCTTCTCCGGATCTCCACAGCTCTTCGCGATTTAATGATGTAAAGTTCGTGTCAAGGCGTCAGGTTGCACACATAAATTCAGGTCAAAATAGACAGAATTTCGGTGATAGGACGTCCGGATTTTCTGGCAAATGCTTCAATTGTAACGAATTTGGACATAGTAAACGGAATTGCCCTAAGATAATAAATGTTGAAAATAAAAGGAAGTTGTCGGGAGAAATGTGTAGCTATTGCAGTTTAAACAACCATAATGAACGGAGTTGTTATATAAAAAAAAGGCATTTGGGGGAGTTAAGCGCTATCGCAGAGAAGAAGGCAAGACAAAATAATTATTTAAACTCAACATTGAACCGCGCGGGGGACGTGGCGATGGTTCGTGTGTTTGGAAAACGTCCCGGAAACGATACGTCCTGCGACTCAACAGCAAAAGCGAACTCTCAGTCGCAATCGTAGATCTAGATGATCTCGCGTTTTATAGGGGTACAGCTCGCCTCATGATAGATACAGGTTCGGATTTGAATTTGATTAAGGCAAACGCGGTCGACCCTCGAGTTTCAATAAACCACAAACTAACTTACGAAATCACCGGAATAGGAGACGGAATTCACGAAACATTGGGTGAAATTAAAGTTCATATAAAAGGAGTAGAGACTCTTTTTCACATAGTTCGCGAATCTTTCCCTATCGAACCGAATGGCATAATCGGTATGCAATTTTTGAAGAAACATCGCGCGATCCTTAATTTTGATACCGATAAACTTTATCTAAAACCAGATAGTATTCCTTTTAATCGACATCATACTATTCACTTGCCAGCGCGAACAAAACAATTAGTTAAAATACCGATTTCCAATTGCAACATCGTGGAAGGATACCTGAGGAAAATTGCAGCCGGCCCGGGGGTCTATTTAGGCGAATCTCTTGTAAAACAGAAACAGGGTTATGCCAGGTTGTACGCTATAAATACGAATACCCACGACATTGATTTGACCCTCGCACCGTGCCAGCTCGAAGAGTGCCATATCGTACCGTCGCGCGTTCGCGTTAATCCGACCCCTCATTCGCACGCGGAAGGTAAGAAAACTGAGGTCGGTCGCCTGACCGAATTGCTAAAAACGCTATCCCTCGACCATTTAACCGCGGAAGAAAAGGAAAACATCCTTCCAATCTTAGCAGAATATTCACCGCAATTCCATTTACCTGACGACCCATTAGGGTCGACGACGGTGCTCACTCATAAAATCATAACCACCGATGAGCGGCCCATAAATACAAAGCAGTACCGTTACCCGCCATTTCAAAGAAATGAAATACGACGACAGGTAGATGATTTGCTTGCGAAAGGGATAGTGAAATCATCCGACTCCCCTTATAACTCGCCTCTATGGATTGTGCCGAAGAAGGCAGACTCGTTGGGAAATAAAAGATGGAGGATGGTCATAGACTATCGCGCGCTAAACGAAAAGACAGTAGGCGACGCGTACCCCCTGCCAAATATAACCGACATCCTGGATCAGCTGGGAGGTGCTAAATATTTTTCCATTCTTGACCTCGCTTCAGGTTTTCACCAGATTCAGATGGACCCGGAGTCACAAGCAAAAACTGCTTTTTCAACTCCTTTTGCGCACCTTGAATTCACACGGATGCCCTTCGGGTTAAAAAATGCTCCTGCTACATTTCAACGACTGATGGATAGGGTTCTCTCGGGCCTCCAAGGCATTGAATTATTCGTCTATATGGACGACATAGTCATTTACGCGAATTCCCTCGATGAACACGCTAAGAAATTAAAAAAATTATTAGCTCGATTAAAAGTCGCGGGACTGGCCCTACAGCCCGATAAATGTCAATTTCTACGTAAGGAAATTGTTTACCTGGGGCATATCATCACTGCGAACGGCGTAAAACCGGATCCAAGAAAGGTAGAAGCCGTGAAAAAATTCCCCATTCCACGAACTAAGAAAAATATAAGGCAATTTCTGGGATTAATAGGATATTACCGTCGATTCATTCCAGACTTTGCGGAAATTGCTAAGCCACTCACTAACTTATTGCGGAAAAATATGCATTTCGTTTGGACCGAAATACAACAACAAGCATTCAGTACACTCCGAGACAAGCTTTGCACCGAACCCATCCTTCAGTATCCAGATTTTGAAAAACCATTTATTGTCACAACAGACGCTTCAGATCTTGCACTTGGGGCCGTGCTTAGTCAGGGTGAAATAGGAAAAGATTTGCCGATCGCATATGTCTCTCGAACATTAAACGGAGCCGAAAAAAATTATACTACTTCCGAAAAGGAACTTCTCGCGATCGTTTTTGCCGTAAATCACTTCAGACCTTACCTTTACGGGAATCGTTTCACCTTGGTAACCGATCATCGACCTCTCATTTGGCTTAATAACATGAAAGATCCGGTATCCAGGCTTGCAAGATGGCGTATCAAATTGAGCGAATACGATTATGAAATCTTATATAAAAAGGGTAACGCAAACTCTAATGCTGATGCACTGTCTCGAAATCCTCCGAATCTACATGAGATCTCACCGACAAACGAAAACAGAGAATATACGACAAACTTAATAGGGTCGGCCAAACAGGTATTGAACATTGACGCTCACTTACCTGGTTCGCCGCTCCTAACGACCGACAAAAACACGGACATACGAATGGAGGACGAGGATTGCGACAACAGATGTTGGACGAAAAATGATGGGGAAATAGCTGAACTTGTAGGTGCTGCGTTCGCTGACCTGGGCATCGGGAATGGTATATTTTTCGATATGGATATCGACCCCGGCGGTAAGGTGGGGAAAAACACTAGTCGGGTTAAACTCCTAGCCGGATACAGCGGTGACGAGGGCAATTCTCCATACCCGCTGCCGGAGGAGGTTAAATCAGCCCCATTATCGGCATCGCTGCTTCATGTTTTCTGTGCTGAAGAGCGTGAAACCGAGGGGCTGTTAACGCACGAGCCGAACGTCGTAAATGTCTCAGGTATGCAAGAGGCGCCCCGGTGTAATCGAAATATTGCTCCGCTGTGCTCCGGCAATCTTGAGGCAGGAGCGGCGTATTGTGCATCGGTATTGGAGCCCGTGCATACCCCGAGTGGGGATGAAGGCGAAGGCATTTTTTATCCGGAGGTTCTGTCGGACGGAATGGCTGGGACATCGTCGGGAACCCCGGAGGTGAACGTTGTAAGACCCAAACATAAGAACAGCACCAACGGCAATAGTTCAGGGGTAAAACACGTAAACATCATGCAAAAGTCCTGTATCGCTTATAGTAAAGAGAGAATCACCACACATAAAGGGCACATTATAAATTTCATTTCTGCTGATTGCATCTTGACGTCGACCGTAAGTCGCGAATTAATAGACGCTGGTCTGATAGATATAGAAGCAATAAAATCAAACGAGCATGATGTAGGGCAAGTAGTAGCCTTGCTTATGAAAAATCGGTACATTTTTAACTTGGTTGTGAAAAGTTCATTTGATGAACGCCCGTATTTGCATAACGTCGCTTCAGCGATTGAAGCCTTGAGACAAGCCATGGATTACCTGGATATTTCAAACGTTAAGGTGATGAAGACCGGAAACAACTTAGACCGTCTATCGTGGCTCTCGATAGAAAAATTATTCAGACAGATATTCGCGGAATCCGATCGACAAATTACTATTTGCTCAGGCGAAATACAATCACCAAGTAAAGAACAACAAAAAGATATAATACGCGAATACCACGAGTCTGCAGTGGGTGGACACAAAGGCGCGTCGAAAACTTTTTGGCGAATCCGATCAGATTATTATTGGGAAGGAATGAGAGAGGATATCCGTAAATTCGTCAGAGAATGCAAAAACTGTCAGGAATATAAACTCGTTCGCACTAAAACCCGTCTCCCCATGAAGATCACGGACACACCGAGTGAACCATTCGAAAAGGTTCAAATGGATATAGTAGGGCCCTTACCCGTTACAGAAAAAGGGAACAGGTATATCCTGACCTTTCAAGATAATTTTTCTAAATATTGTGAGGCGACACCGTTAAAAACAATCGATTCAATCACAGTAGCTTGTGCGTTCGCTGAACAATTCATCACGCGTTTTGGTTGTCCCAGAAACCTTCACACCGACCAGGGAAGCAATTTCATTAGTAAAATCATGCAGACGGTTTGTAAAATATTTAAAATAAATAAAATTCAATCTACCGCTTTCCACCCAGAGTCTCTGGGTTCACTTGAGCGCAGCCACCACTCGCTCGTAGAATATCTAAAGCAATTTGGTAATGAACAGAACTGGGATACATGGTTACGATTTGCGATCTTTAGTTACAATACTTCGGTACACGAATCAACCGGTTTCCCTCCTCACACCCTCATTTTTGGTAAGGAGGCCAATATACCTTCCAGCTTTAGTAGAGGAACACAGGCCACTACATATATCGAACACCTTGATGATTTTTTTCGTAAATTATCGGACACTCAATCAAAGGCAGCTGAGCGTCTAAACGCTGCTAAATGGAGGTCAAAGCGGTATTATGACAAGAAAATTAATAATAAAAACTTCCAGATCGGAGAACACGTCTACCTTCTCAAAGAACCCCATATAAATAAGTTCGATCGTCAGTACGTAGGACCATACGAAATCGTACAGTTTGTTGGTGAACGCAACGCGGAAATTCGTATCGGGAATAACCGCACAAGGATAGTCCATTTAGATAAATTGAAGCATGCCGCAATACCGGTCACAGAACAGCCATAATAATCTCGCAAAATGTAAAAGTCGTTCTCTAGAGAACCGACTTTTCTTTAAGGGGGGAGGTGTAACGAGCGCATGCTCGTCACGCATCCGCCATCTACCACGCGATAGTGGAAGCAAATTGACACGAACTATAAAATAAATGATTATAAATATATAAGTATATTCGGTTTAAATATAAGTATTTTTATTCTACTCTACCTCGGGTTTTTGAATCCTGGTTTCCCCGAGGGCATGGGCAAATGCCAGAGTAGTAAAGGAAACAAAGGCAGAGAGAGGTCCAGGATAATTTATAAGGTCCCTCCTCGCCAAGACATGGTCCAGATATTAAGTACATAGTTTAAGACAAAAAATGTAAGAATAACGACGTGACTCGAGGGACGCAATAGGGATTAACTTAAGCTTGTAGCACGTTTTCTCTTAAAGAAAAGGCTATTCCTTAACTTTTTACAAGGGTAATATTTTACAAGGGTTTACGTCTCCTTTTGAAATACCACCAGACACTCGAAGACCACTCGCTATCCGCGGCTGGTCGCCAAATGTCGAACCACCACCCACGACTTCATGCATGTCGCAGAGATAAAGAAAAGGGCCTTCTGCCCAACATCACGAGATGGTTGCCAGACGCCCGCTATCGCGCACTTCGACGACCCCCAATCGTGGGCTCTTACAACCCTTGACGGCAACTATCACTTCACACGCTCGTCGGGGTTTCTACCCCCACCTCTTCGAATTTACCCAACCAGAAAAGCTACGTTTTTGTAGAAAGGAATTGAGCAACCTCGACTCACGTCGGCAGAAAGTCAGTCTCATCGCAATTATCGAAGGGAGAACTTCGACGTGTTTTTTTGTGTTCTCCCTCGTCAATTGTAAAATTTGTGTATTATACAAATAAATAGCGAAGTCTTTATTAGTCATATTTAAAGTGTAAATTCATTTTGAGTTTCCCGCGCGTCCAGGTTCGGATTTCTATTCGCTAGGCGACAAGTAGAACCGAGCGAATAAAATCACAGTAACGGCCAGCTCCATCTAGCTGGCCCGTAACATGTTCGATATCAGACGCTGCGTCGTAGAATGGTCTAGAGAAAAAACTAGAACCCGCGACTACTAGAGAGACAACTCTGTATCTCTTTACTGCCGCTCGCTGATTGGCCCGAACCACGCCAATCGGGTTGCTGTGTAATGGGAACGTATGTCCAGAGATTAGAGGAGAGATCGCCAACGCCGTGGAGTTCGGTTGGCCCCGAATTTTTCCGAATTGTAGCGGGATCCGCCGAGCCGAGGTTCCAATGGAGTCCAACAGAATATACCGGGTGTCAGGCTCAAGCGTGAGCCTCAACGGGAGGCCAGAGCCCGGTGGAACCCAGCCAAGCCCAGCGGCCAGCGTCGATCTACGGCTCGATGTACGCGGGGAGCGGCCGGAACGAAACGCATGGTTGTGTGGCGTATTGGCGTGTACGACGACAAGTGGGAACGCCCGAGTGTAGATGAGCCATTTCGATCTACTCAACAAAAATGAAACGTAACGTTTCAACGGCCGTCGGGCCGGGCATCGCGGGTGATCGCGGGCGCGTGTCTCTATGTGCATGTGCATGCGTGTCTGTGTGTACGTATGGGTCTGTATGTGTGGGTGCGAATGGATGAGTCGACCATCCAAAATTCAAACGCTTATAACTCGACAACGGCGTAAGCTACAGCCCCCAAGTTTTGCACACATTCTGTGCCTTATGCATATGTAATTTTTGCAATAGTCGCGATTTTTTAGCTAAATCCATCGAGAAACCTGGGTTTTATTATATTTTCAATTTTTCGACAAATCAACTTTGTCTCTGTAATTACCGATAAATTCATCGAACCGAGCATCGATCGAAGTGAAATGAATTCGCCACATGTATAAAATATCAATAAGCCTCCAATAATTTAATTGGGGGGGGGGGGGGTGTAAACAAATGCTGTGCAATACTTTGTTTTGATATTGATAACCGGAACCCACCATTTTGTTGGTGAAAAATATGGATTATCGATCGAAGAATAAATGTTATCCTCAAATAATGAATAAAAATTAGCTCTCGATAAAAAAATTTATTGTTTCAAAATAATAAATAAATAATCTCAGTAACATGTATGACATATTAATTTTTCATTGAAATCGGTTGACCCATTCAAAAGTTACACATTTTTTTCAGAATTTTCAATATTCATTTCCACCCCTCAAGGATTACTTATGAAGAACCGAAAGTTGGTTACATTGTTACTCATATAAATGGTAACTATAAACAACTATAATGGCAATAATTGGGCCGGGGGCACTTTACCCGTACTTATCCTCATGTAGCCAATATAGACAATAATAAATACTACTCAAAATTGGGACGGATTAGAAAGCTTGTACTCGATTTTCCAATACATGGGGTATTCCTGGGAATTTCGGCAACTTCGGACAGTTGGGTCAAAATTTTTGCCCCTCAATTTTTCTCAATAATATGTGTTGAAAATAAAGAGACACGTTTTTCGGCGTTTTTTATTTTGAGCCCCCACTTTTGAAATGCAGTCAAATGAAGTTTTTGAAGTATCGACCACATTCGGTCATTCAAATCAATATATCTCAGCAACGGTTAGTGATAGCTCGAAAAGCCACGGGTCTTTTTTTTCGTTTTTGAACGCTCTATACAATGAAAACATTTACGATTGTGTTGCAGAGATTCATCAATTATTTATAAACAATTCAAAATAAAAAATAAAATAAAACAAAAAATGTACCCTTAATTTTTTTAATGTATTTTTTTTTAATTCCTTGAACAAAAACGAAAATTTTGCCACCTTGAACTTTTTGGGCCGACGCTTCGTTCGGAAGTTATAGCTTTTTTTATTATAAAAAGCCCGTAAATGTTTTCCTGGTTGTTAAGAAAAGAAGCTATAACTTTCGACGAAGCGTCGGCCCAAGTCCGGCAGAGTCTCAAAATTTTCGTTTTCGTTCGAGGAATGTGAAAAAAAACAGATTTCAATAATTAAGGGTACTTTTTCCTCATGCAATTTTTTACTAATAAAATACGTAAATTTACGGGGTTTTTGTGACAGAAAAATCTATAACTCCCGAACGAAACGTCGGGCCAAAAAGTTCAAGGTGGCTAAATTTTCGTTTTTGTTCAAGGAATTAAAAAAAAAATACATTTCAAAAATTAAGACTACATTTTTTGTTTTATTTCATTTTTTATTTTGAATTGTTTATAAATAATTGTTGAATTTGTGCAACATAATCGTAAATGTTTTCATTGTATAGAGCGTTCAAAAACGAAAAAAAAAACCCGTGGTTTTTCGACTTATCACTAACCGTTGCTGAGATATATCGATTTGAATGATCGAATGTCGTCAATACTTCAAAAACTTCATTTGACCGTATTTCAAAAGTGGGGGCTCAAAATAAAAAACGCCGAAATACGTGTCTCTTTATTTTCAACACATATTATTGAGAAGAATTGAGGTGCACAAATTTTGACCCAACCTTCCGAAGTTGCCGAAATTCCCAGGAATACCTCATATATATGAACAAAAAAAAAAAAAAGACGAACACGTTTCATCGTTTGAAAATTCAATGTACCCATGGATGGAGTCAGAATTTTAGGGAAAAAATCTATAAATGGAAAAGACTCAAGACTCATCTGAAAAGACTGCGATACTGCAAAATTCACGGAAAAAATTGCCACATTTCGGGAAAGAAACATCTAAAACTTGAAAATAACCGTTGAGAATAATATTGGTAACATACCTGAATTCTTAATCCATATAGCGCATCGAGGTTTGTCGCGCTGAGGGAAGCTGTAGAGTTTCGATTCCACACCGTTTCTCCTATTCTTGCACCCTTTGTATGCACAAGTATCACACCATCTTGTATTAAGATTTCTATCCATCTTCGAAAAACTTTTTTCGTGGATTAATTTGGCGTTTAATTCCTGAACTTATTGTTAGTTACCGTTCCACTTGAAACGATGGACACGACTGATGTACCCAACCCAAGCCGTGCTCGTGTTTACATTTCAATTGTATATCGGATATGCCACGGGTAATCAACGGTTTTCAAACTGACAGGTTTTCGATTTGCAAGCGGAAAAATCTCCCTCAAAGTTCTTTATAAGTAAGAATGTAACAACATTTATAGCTGTTTTCCGCCATTTATTTTCTTTTTGGTTACGAATTTTTTGAAATTTCAGTGAAAAGAAGTTAAAATGCAAATATCTCCGGGATAAAACATTTAAGGCAGAACGTTTGGGCGCGAGGGAGTGCAGGAGAGACATCTAATTCAATCGTTTGCAGACGAAAACCCGCATCCTGAGCTGTTTTTTCGGAAAGGAATCTCCCACAGAAAATTCCGATAGTTTTTCATGATTTTTCTCAAGTTTTAATTGCTAAGATCGACTTTTAGAAAAATACCGTTTTTATAAAACAAAAATTCAAACCAAACTGTAATAATTACCTGTTACCAAATATACAAACGACCCCTACGATACCGATAATCTATTTAAAAAGAACCTGTGAGGACAGGGTGACAAAACCAAAACAATCGACAGCTATCAGCTGAGAGGAACATCAACAAGCATTCGCTAATCCGTCAACCGTTAAGGGGGAAGCCTGCTTTAGAGGCTTCAAAAAATCTATTTTTTTGAGGAATTTTTAGGGAAGGAAATAAATATTTAATTGAAACGAAACTTTCAGGTTTTGTTGTTATAAATTTCATCATTTTTCTCAAATTTTTTCATTAAAATATATGTCATAATATGCCGGGTACAAGCATTTCGCCGAGGCGCCTCGAGCGTGCATCTGTCGTGTGGCGGGAAAGATGCAGGTCACAATTTCCATCTGAAACAAAAAAACCAGAACAAATTTATATTTTCAATAGTATAGATTTTAGTTAAACCTAAAAAATCTAAAAAAAGTAAGAAATTCAACAATTTTTCGAAACTTAAAAAAAATAATATTTTTTTGGAAAAAAAATTTTTTTTTTAAGTTGCGAAAAATCGTTGAATTTCTCACTTTTTTTAGATTTTTTAGGTCTCGGCGAAATGCTCGTACCCGGCATATTATGACATATAATTTAATGAAAAAAATTGAGAAAAATGTTGAAATATATAACAACAAAACCTGAAAGTTTCGATTCAATTAAATATTTATTTCCTTCCCTGAAAATTCCTCAAAAAAATAGATTTTTTGAAGCCTCTAAAGCAGGCTTCCCCATTAACAACGATTTTTAATTCGATGGTCGAGAGCCATGAAACGATGAATGCATTCAACGCATGAAACGAAAAATTATAAAAAGTGGCAAACTGTTCCCAATAACCCATGCGGTTTCAATTGAAAATTGTGTCTTTAAAAAAATAATTAACGACATTATTCATATATGTAATCCTGATTGTACAATTTCAGTTTTACTTGTTTACAATTAGATAATTTGGCAATTGATAACTTGACTTTGTCGACATGGTACTTTTTTGAAACAACGTTACAAACATTACGGTAAAAAAACAAAGATTGCGAAAAAGTTCGTTAATACTCCCAAAGGGGGGCGGGAGGTAAATTGGATAGAAAAAAAGCATATTTTTGATCATTTTTTTTTTACGACAGAGTTAATATACACTTATTTTTATAATAACTACTCAATAACGTAACATTTGGAGAATATTTTATAAAACTTTCATTAACTTTTATGATCAAATGTGCCATTGACGGAAAATCTCTGCGGACGTTTAAAAAAAAAAGTGTCATTGCCGTACCCATCATAACTTATCACTGTATCATTTGAGACCAAAGAACCAAAATGATTTTATTAGGTGATAAATTTCTGCAGGTTATGACGTCAAGACTTTTTTCAAATTTTGCATCATTTAAAAATGGCAACATTTTCAATTTTTTTGATGAAAAATCAGTACTTTGACTTCTGAGTGCTGTAAAATATTGACCAATCAATGAAAACAAATATTCGTTGTTATAACCTGCTGTTGTTATAACTTATCACCTAATGAAATCATTTTGGATCTTCGGTTTCAGATGATCCGCTTATGGTGTGCACCGCAATAAAACTTTTTTTTCTAGACGTCTGCAGAGATTCTCCGTCAATGGCTCATTTGCTTATAAAAGTTAATGAAAATTTTATAGCATATTCTTCGAGTGTTACGTTATTTAGTAGTTATTATAGAAATAAATGTACATTAGCGGTGTGGCAAAAAAAATTATCAAAAATATGCTTTTTTTAATATCGAAGTATCTACCCCCCCCCCCCCCTTCGCGCGCTGAACTTAGAAAAGTAAACGAGACAACACCATTATTTGATTTGGTTTGCTCTTTCAGATTAAAGTCGAAAATATTGATCAGAGACGAAGAATTGTTATGAAAAAACCGCTAGATAATTAAATTTCCTACAAATTTGTTCATGACCATCCTTAATCAAAAGTAGAAAATAAACGAGTTATTTCGTAAGAACGAGTTTCCCTTTAAATTACGGTGGCGAGAAAATACACGTGGGTCTCGCTGTCGTAACATCTTATTTCAATGATGCGCCCTGTTCGGATATTCCCCACTACGCTCTGACCACCTCTGACGTCCCCCTCTCAGCATACGACCGAGTATGGCCTTGCCGATGTAGCTCCGGTTCGAAAATGTCACCCGCTATGACGGCGACGATACGAATTTAGCATTGTGCTATTACTATATATACGCCCCGGGGGGGAGCTAGTTCGCCAGCCCCCTGGTTGGCGGCGCACCAAGTCGGTGAAACGGCTTCCCCGACCTCGTTGGCGATCTCTCCTCTAATCTCTGGTATGTCTGTGGCTTAACCAGAGATGAGTAGGGAGATTGATACAGAGCCGTATATCGGCCATTCCGGCTGCTTCTCATTCGTTGGTCGTGCATAGGCGACGCCTCGTGGTCGACGTGGAAAAGACGCCGTCGTTTTTGCTCGTTTAGCGTATACCGGGTAGCCTAAAGCAAATTCTCGGCCGCATTGAACCGCTTGCGTACAGGCATAGCTCGGAGTGGTGTGTGTGAGTGCACGTACAGGAAGGCTGGCTAGGATGTATTGTAGTAGAGGGAAGGATTTTCGACGCCGCCGTGAATATCTCGTTTCGACAAGCGTTCTTGGCTTGCCGCGCAACGATGATCGAGCGTTGATGTATTTCCCTTTACAGTGTCTCCGTACATCGATGTTTTTGCATTTATTTCTAACTCATTCTGGTTATAATTATATCGCGTATTCGGTGAAATTTATATTTTTGAACTAAATTGTTTAGCATATTATCGAAAAAATAAATCTCCGTTGATGGCGTATATTTATGTAAAATTTCCGAGATAAACGATTATTGCAAATATTATTTTGGATTGAACACAAACCTTTGAAAATTAAGTCTGACCGATGAAAAGCTTATAAATAATCGAGTCCATTGATATTTTCATATCAGGTATAACTCACAGCACTCCTGCCTTCTCAAGAGAACACAATTCACTCACGTTTGCACAATCTTTATGATAACTCAAGAACCAGCTAAGATTTTCCGTGGTTCTTGGGCTTAAATTAAAGATACAAATGTAGAAGTGAGGCGTGAGAAATTTTAAATAAGAAAAAATTAAGTTTCTCTATAAGTCAAAATCAAGATAGAAAATTTGGGAATAATCCTTAATGATGGAAATATATTCTTTTTAATATTAATAAATTCAAACATCCATAAGCTTTTCAATAGTGCTTGCAGAAATTTCTTAGCGTTTTTCATCTGAAAGATGTCGACGTTCAAAAACCAGTGATTTTTACGAGCACGTTTGTGGCCTGATAATGTTCTCCGGTAGTGTATAAAATAAAGAATTACTGTTTTAATATTCTGTTTTAATTTTCATGTCATGATCAAAAGTTTTTTTTCAAAATACAAAAAAAATCATTCTTTATTAATAAATAAATGAATTTGAATTATCATTTCAAACTTCACATCCTTTATATATTTCTACTAGCCGAAACAAAAGGTCCACGGCCTCACAGAAAATGTTTTTTTTCTGAAATCGGCTCTCAGTCAGTTTCGATGCTTCTTCGGCAATCGAACGTTAATCTCGTAAAATTAAAGTCCTCTAAATGAAAGAATGAAAATGAAAGAAAAATAAGTAATGAAATTAAATGAAAAATTCACGGGTACGCCTCACTATTGAGATTGAGAGCTGAAATTTGGAGGATCTTCTTCTTACGATGTCAACTTAAGATTTTTCAAGTGGAATACATTTTTTTTTAATACAAATAAATTATATAATAATTTTAAAAAAAGTTGACAGGTACGCCTTAATATTAAGATAAAGCGCTAAAATTTGAAAGATCTTGATTCTTTGAGGTCACTACTAAATTTTGCAACTAGGAAAAATTAAAAAAAAAAGTTAACAAAAAAGTGAAAAAAGAAAACTCACGGACACGCTTTATCACTATATCATGATGGAGAGCTTAAATTTGAAAAACGAGTTCTTTTTGAGCTCAACTTCATATTGTTTAAATAGGAAAAAAAAATTTCAAACGTCGATAAAAAAATATTCAACACTTTTCAGGCGTCCCTTAGTGTTAAGATAGAGAGCTCAAATTTACAGGTCCAGTCAATCGGGTCTTTCGGGAGGTTTCCGCAGCTGAGGACAGTTGGGTCAACATTTTTGCCCCCGAATTTCTTACATCATCATATATCGAAAATGAAAAGAGCCGAATTTCAGCGTTTTTTATTTTAAGCCCCTGCTTTTGAGTACAGTCAAACGAATTTTTTGGACTATCGACCATGCTCCGTCATTCAAATCGAATTACCTCAGCAACGGTTAGTGATGACTCAAAGAACCACGGGTGTTCTTGAACGCTCTATACAATGAAAACATTTACGATTATGTTGCACAAATTCAACAATTACTCATAAGCGATTTAAAATTGAAAGTGAAATAGGACAAAAAATGTACCCTTAATTAAAAAAAAAAAAATTTTTTCAATTAAACGGAATAGAAAACTTCAGCCACCTTGAACTATTTGGGCCGACGCTTCGTTCGGAAGCTATAGCTTATTTTGTCATAAAAAACCCGTAAATATACGTATGCTATTTGTAAGAAATTGCATGAAAGAAACGTATTCTTAATTATTAAAATTTATTTTTTTCCCAATACCTTTAACGAAAACAAAAATTTTGAAACCCTGCCGAACTTGGGCTGAGGCTTCTTTCGAAGGTTATAGCTTTTTTTGTTATAAAAAACCCGTAAATATACATGTTTTAGTAGTCAAAGATTACATGAAAAAAAAAATATCCTCAATTATTGAAATTTATTTTTCTTCAAATTCCTTGAACGAAAACGAAAATGTTGACAACCAGCCAGACTTGTGTCGACGCTCCGTTCTAAAGTTATAGGTTTTTTCTTGACAACCGGGTAAATATTTACGGGCTATTTATGTCGAGTAAAAGCTATAACTTCCGAACGAAGCGTCGGCCCAAAAAGTTCAAGGTGGCTAAAGTTTAATTTCCGTTTAAGAAATTGAAAAAAAAAGTTTTTAAAAAGTAAGTAAATTTTTTCTTCTATTTAACTATATATATATATGAGCAAGTCCACCAATTCAAGTACCGGTTTTGGCCGTCGATAGCAGCGATCTGTTTGTAACTTTGAGAAACGGAAGCCCCCATTGAGAAAAGAACTCTGAGTTTTTCTTGGATTTTTCCCTTCGTTATTGTTGCTGTAGTTGTATGGGTAATTCTGTGAGTTTTTTATGTTTTTCTTGTTTTTATTAATTTCTCAAAGTGTTTTGATAGAAAAAAAAATTTGAGTCGACCACCTATCTTCTATGGAAAAAAAACTCAGCTTTTCGAAAAAAAATACAAAAACTTTTTTGGGACCCGAAGAATTACTTAAAATCGCATTTGAAACATCAAAGTCAATATTTCGCAAAAGTATATTTAAAAAAATGTTTCAAGTATTTTTCTCGAAAAGCTGAAAAATTTTTACGTACCTAATATATGTAAAAATTAAATCGGAACCTCGTTAATAACTCGTTGAATCACCAAATGTGTGACAAAACATCTAAAACCTCAATTTATGTTTTCTCATTTTGAAATGATTCATAATACTGAGATCAAGAAACCAAAATGATTTGATTAGTTGATAAGTTTCTGCAGGTAATGACGTCGTTTTATTTTATTTTATCGTATTTTGAAGTGGCAACATTCTGAATTTTGTAAATGAAAAATTGATCATAAAGGTTAATAAAAATTTTTAAGAATATTCTTCTAACGTTACGTTATTGAGTAGTCATTATAGAAATAAATGTATATCAACTGTATCGTCAAAAAAATTATCAATAATATCCTTTTTCAATAACGAACTAATCTGACCTCACCCTTAAGTTGTAGATGGTGCACTTGCGAAACTGACAGCGTCACCACATGACTCTAAGTTTCATCTTTGATCATATGGTTTTCATGTATTTATGGCGAACACGGTTTTACGTCACTGTGCAATTGTAATAGAAACATCAATACGATTCATTTGAAAATAAAAAAATATAAATTGAGGTTTTAGTTGTTTTGTCATACATTTGGTGATTCAACGAGTCATAACAGAGGTCCCAATTTTATTTCTGCATATATTACGTGAAATTTTCTCAGCTTTTCGAGAAAAATACTTTCAAAAATTTTTAAAAATACAATTTTGCGAAAAATCGACTTTTATATTTCAAATGCGATTTTGAGTAACTTCTCAACTCTCAAAAGTTTTTTTGGTAATTATGCAGAAAGTGGACGCCACCTGCATTTCCTTGGAATGAAGATATGTTGTAGAGGGCACTTTTCAGAGTAATTTCATATGTTTGAAACTTTCAAACACGGATTACTATATGAAGACTTGGTTTCCGCGCCCAACATATACATATGAAATTACTCAGAAAAGTACCCTCTATAACATATCTTAATTCGAGAGAAATCGGGGTGGCGTCCACTTTCTGCATGATTACAATTTTTTTGTATTTTTTTTCGAAAAGCTGAGCTTTTTTCCATAGGAGATGGTCGACTCAAATTTTTCTCAAATTTTTCGTAACATGATACGATATGCATGGTTTGCTTAAAAACTGAGTGATGAAAGAGGAATTTTTCTAAACGTGAACGAGGTGTGTTTTCCGACCAATGTTTAAAAAAAAATGCTCCTGCAAAGATGCGTCTTTCGTGCAGTTTGCATGGTTTGTTTAGCCTTCTGTTTCTCTTGCTTCTACGACGAATATCACTCGGGCTCTTGCGAAAGTCCGACTGCGGAGTAACAAATTGCGATCCGTCGTAATATTGTTCCCACGTAATACTCATTATTTGTCAGAGAATGAAGAACAAATTCATAATACCCAACCCGACGTTCTTCATTTTTATGCCGAAATAAAATGTATAATAAACGATTTTTAATCAAAAAACATAAATTCGAACAATTTTACACGTAAATTTTGCGCGTATCAGAGAAAAGTAAAATGGATGAGAAAAAAACTCATGGCAAGGATCAAATTGGCAACTTTCCGATTGCTCGTCTTGCTCGCTACCCGCTGGGCTACTCAGCCGGATGGTAATTAATATATCGTTCTCATAACCTGCTCGGAATATTTTAAAGTCGATGTTCTCGTTAACTTCTGGCTATCTGTTCCAACGGCTTTAGAAAATTGTTATTCCGCCCGATACTGCGGCTCGAGAAAGATCCGAGTGCATAAGTGTAATTTAAATTTTCGTCATCGGTGTCAAAAATCCTTTCATTTTATTTCGCAAGAGAATACAAAATTAATTTTCTGAGAAAGTAAAAAATTCTCTGTTTGCGTTCCTTCTCGCTCATTCAAAATCGAAAGTTGTATTGGCCCAGTCAAGGGGACTTAACCCCTCTGACGCCCCTTGTTTTCAACAAGGGTAGGACAAAGAGTACAGTGTGCACCACGGGCGGAAGGCGATTTCCCTTCGGTCGCGCCATCCTCGCTTCGCTTGGGTGGCAAGTTCACACTCGGCGGAATCGCCTACTTTCCGCCCTCGATACACAATGCACTATTAAAATCGTCAATCGGGAAAGTACTAAGTAAATGAAGATATAATTTTATTGTAAATAATGATCCCTTAAACACGTTCGATTACTTTTGAGAAATAATGGGAAAAATCCACCCCCCCCCCCTTGAAAATAATGAGTAAGGGAAACGATAATGGATTACATTAGATAGTACCTCTACAAAATATCTAACTTTTTGATGGAAACGGATTGAAAATGCTTCCTTTAAATTTGATAGGGAACGAGTGGCTGACAAAATTATCGCAATCTTCCCTTCAGCGTCATGGATTATGCAAAGACCACTTCGAGCCGGAATGTTTTTCAACGCCAAATCGCCTAACTCCCTTAGCAGTTCCGAAAGTCTTTTGCGAGCCCGTAAATGCTTCAGCGGAAACATCAAACCAACCTGCCACGGAAACAGTCGAAGGGCCACACGCCACACTCGACAGATGCGCATCGGTAAGTACAATGACGGTTCCTCAACCATTGCGTTTATTTGAAACTTATCAGGTGGTGCCGGAAACATCTGAGGGGCGATTACACTGCACTCCATCTACGCCTGCCGTAAGTGTTCCAGCTGCAAATGACAACACAACTACGAAACTCGTCGTCTCCGAGCATGCCCGCGAATACACGCGACCTGCGCTCAATTTTTGTGAGTCGGATGATGATCATTGTACGTGGTCAAACATCGAACCGGTGCCGTTGCCGAAAACCACTACTAATGTATCCCTAAAAGTTGAAGAACTGCTGGATACGATATGCGAGCTTCGAAGGCAGCTTAATTATGTGAAGAAAACGAATATTAAACTGAACCGTGATACGTTGCAGCAGCGGAAAACAATTAAGCACTTACGACGGAAACTGGAGAATTCGTCGTCGAAGAACAAGCGCCTTCAAAGCAAGGTCGAAAAAGAGTCTGTAGATGCCTTTCTCAATCGTAGCAAGTGTATGGAGCCGGCAGCGAGAACGATGGTGAAATTGCAGCTGCATCGCAAATACGCATTATACTCCGAGGACGAAAAAGATCTTGCGAAAAAGCTGTATTATTACTCAGCAGCAGCGTATTCGGGCTTGAGAAACGCGGGCTGTTTATTTCCGGCGGAGAGTGCCGTACGGAGATGGGTATCAGCTGTTGATATCAAACCCGGCTTCTGCGATTTCATTTTCGAAAAATTAGCGGTGAAAATGTTGAGCCTTCCGCCCGAAGAGCGCGTATGCGCAGTAAAATTTGATGAAATGACCATCAAAAACTACGAAGAATACTCACTGAAATTCGATTGTATCGAGGGACTTGTTGACCTTGGTGACCTCGGACGCAGCAGCGAGCGTGCGCAGTACGTCTTCCTTTTTTGCGTTGACAGTGTTAATGCGAAAAACCCTTGGCGTCAGCCATTAGCGTATTTCCTGACGGGAACGGGAATGAAAGCTTTTGACATTAATCACTTATTGAAGGAGTGTTTGTCCAGATTGTCCAACGCCGGAGCGGATGCGGTGCTCGTTACCTGCGATCAGGGCCCATCAAATAGGAGTTTATTCAATTCATATCTCAAAGTGTCGGTGGAAAAGCCTTCGTTTGAAGTTGATGGAAAGGAATTCTTTGCTTCGTTCGACTTTCCGCACCTTATCAAACGTCTTGTGAGTGCACTTCGAACGCATAAGGTGCTATATTGCAAAGGCGAGGTTATGGCGAATTATCAAGATTTTGTGGATACGTGGGAATACGATAATTGCAATACTACCTCTAACCTGCTATCCCACATAACAAAAGCACACTTATTTCCGTCATCTTTTGAGGCAATGAACGTGAAGCGTGCTTTTCAAATATTGAGCCACACATTTTCGGCTGCAATATTGACTGCAGGACACGATCCGCAAGGGCTGAAAAGCAACACCTGGTTAACCACGGCTACTTTTGCGGCGCGTATGAACGAAGTTATTGATGCGTGCAATGCGTACAAGCTTCTGAATGCGAATCCATCAAAACGACCTCTCGCCGATCGAAATCCCGAAATTGAAACCATTCTTGTGGAGTTTGTCCAGTGGTCGGCCGACTGGACCGTACTTGGCAATGCGGAAACAATGAAGACCCTTCCTTGCTTTGTAGGTCTGCCACTGTCAGTAAACGCCATTTTAAAGTCGTATCGGTCAACGAAGAAAAAGTATCCTGAATTCGAGTTGGCTGCAGCTTTATGCAATCAGGATTCGGTCGAGCACTTATTTTCGAAACTCCGGCAGCGTGGCGGGCACAATCCAAATCCCACGGCCAGAATGGTTCGATTATCGCTGAGACACATTCTCTCGACGGGCTATATCGGAAGTGGCAGCCGAGGGAACGTTAATTGCCCTGAGGCTGAGTCTTTGATTGAGCCAAAAGCGATGATGGCCCGCGATACGGACCATTCGAATGCCACATTCAGAGTTTCTTTCGATCATGATCGAGACGAGGAAGAAATAGACGTCGAGGAAGCTACAGACGTACTGAACTTTCAAAGCGTAACTGCTAACAGCGAGGCGAACTGGGCGTCGGGTAATGTAATGACTCAGTCTACTTACGAACGAAACGCTATTAACTACTTCGCAGGATACATAGCACAGCGACAAATTCGTAAGTATCCGTGCGATAATTGTCGTAGCGAATTATTGAAAACGCCAATGGACGAAAGTTCATCGGCCGAAATGTATACAGAGTTCCGCGAATATATACACCAGGATGAAGATGCCCCTACGGTGACATGGCTTAGCCGGCCAACGGAAAAATTTGAAAACATCGTTAGAGTTCAACTTGAGGCTTTTAGCCGATTGTGGCGAAAGGCCTGGACGGTAATGGGCATTTTAGCGAAAATCCGGGCTATCATTGTAGAAGATGCTGCGCTCTCTGACTGGCTTGAGACAAATCACCAGTGCCGCGAGCATCGTCTAGAGCTGCTAAGCTTCTTAATCAAAGTGAAGCTGTTTGCGCAAGTGAAATTCAACAACCGAGCCGATTTTGAAAAAAGGGTGGCAAAGAGAGCACATAATAAGTCGAGTAAATTAAAAAAAATTCAAGGAATTTGAGATCAGCAATCACCAAAACTGTATTGTATTTTAAAAAGTAAAGTTATCGTTATTCATTCCGTTTCCGGATTCCAATCGATTTTCAACTGCAACCATGATTTTAACTTCAACTTTGTTTTGATTTTCTATAAGGAATCATTTTTACGCGTAAGTTGTTTCGACTTTGAGTACGAAGTTACATTTTACTTATTTTTAGTTTCAATTTTGTATTTTGAGTAATTTTTTACCTATCATGAATTTCAAAACAAATCGTCGGTGTAACGTTGCGATGTGATCAAATTGTATTCACGAAGTCGTCCCTGAGTTCTATCCCAGAGGCTTTGAAAGCTACGCCAGTTGTAGCTGTAAGAGATGAAACGTTCCTGACCTTCGTCAGAGGCTTTCGAGCTGCGTTCTATTACAGTTTTATACACAATGGCGTTCCGGGGTTCTCCCTGAGGCTGTTTCAGCTGCGCTTCGTTTCGTTACCTATATTGAATGTAGGAACTGGAAGTCGTACCCGACTCATGTCGGAGGCTCGTGAAGCTGCGCTTTCACGGGGAGTGAAGTTGATTGCCTTCTCGTGGTGCTCCCCGAAAACGAGTGCACTTATCATACTTGTTGTAGACACTTTTCAAAATAATCACAAGATAAATTTTAAATAACCAAAATTTGTCGAAAGTTCACGGAAACATATTTATGCTCCGAGGAATTGGATTAAGCTGAACCAGTGATCATTAGAAAATTTTAATTTTCGACATCAATTGTTTTTTTCCTGACAGAAATGACGAAAAGATCAGTGCACTCGGCTAAACAATCAACAAAATTTTCTACTCTAGTGTGCAATTGGATATAGATGAATAAAGCTGAAAACACTTATAAAACAATGTTAATTTTAATTCGTGTTCAACATAAAACGACTGTAACAAATGCAATGCTGAGCAAAAATAAAACAAGTGGCCCCCTCGAAAATCCGTCACTCGGGGATATGAAAGTAATGAACATATTCTGATACTTTTCAGAGATATAAGAATACGTATTTTTAGTTTTTTCGATATTTCCATTTTTCTAAAAGTTATTAACATTTGAATTTTTATGTATTAATTTAGACGAAAATTTTTTTCTCTCGATCTATTTGATAAAATTGAGGAATTTTTCCAGGGAATATTTCTAACAAACTGTTCTATTCAACGACATTTTTTTGAAAACGTGATGCAAAAATGTACCTAAATTATAAACAATTTTGTTAAAAAAATAGAAAATTCAACGACTTCTCCATCGATTTTCATATTTCTTCTCATAGACATTTATTCTGTGTTCGATTGAGAAGATTTTTCCGTTGGAACTTACATTTTTGAAAAAGTTATAAGGGTTTTTCTGTTGAGTTGCGCGTCAGGTGGCGAGGCATTCACAGCGCGCGACGCGCATTGTGCGTGCATATATAAGTAAGGTTCGCATCACAAACAACAATTTAATAAAATCGAACGCACATCTTTATTTTTTAACGCTTACAAATATATTATTTTCTTTATTTTTGGTGATTCTTGTTTTTACTAATGCGCTAATGACAGACTCTTCAGAATCGGGAAAAACTTTGCACGAAATAAGCATGAAGAATTATTAAAGACCTGGTACACAATGGCAAAAACATTGAAAAACACTCGACAGTACCATAGTTACGTTCGAGTCGATATAAACAAAATATTGTGCAAAGTTTTTCCGGATTTTGAAGAGTTTGTCATCAGCACATTAGTAAAAACAAGGATCAACAAAAAAACAAAAATAATATTTTTGTAAGCATTGATAAATAAAGATATGCATTTGTTTTCATTTATCTGTTGTTAGTAATGCGAACCTTACTTATATATGCACGCACAATGCGCGTCGCGCGCTGTGAATTCCTCGCCACCTGACCCGCGACTCAACAGAAAAATCCTCATAACTTTTTCAAAAATGTAAATTCCTTACTTCCTCCAACGGAAAAATCTTCTCAATTGAACACAGAATGAATGTCTATCAGAAAAAATATGAAAATCGATGGAGAAGTTGTTGAATTTTCTATTTGTTTAACAAAATTGTTTAGATTTGAGATACATTTTTGCATCACGTTTTAAAAAAAAATGTCATTGAATAGAAAAGTTTGTTAGAAATATTTCCTTAAAATATTATTTAATTTTATCAAATAGATCGAGAGAAAAAAATTTTCGTCTAAATTAATACATAAAAATTCAAATGTTAATAACTTTTAGAAAAATGGAAATTTCGAAAAAACGAAAAATACGTATTCTTGTATCTCTGAAAAGTATCAGAATATGTTCATTACTTCCATATCCCCGAGTGACGGTTTTTCCAGGGGGCCACTCGTTTTATTTTTGCTCTGCTAACAAAATTATACACGGTACAAATAATTTGCTACGCATCCCTACCCTCCCAAAAAGAGCCTTACGACATGATTTTTCTTGTGTCGCTAACCACTCGGCTTCATTAAAAACCTAATTTTGACAATTGAAACCTGGAGAATGCAATTGATTCTCACTATTTTTAAGTTCCCGGCTTTATAGGAAAGTTATTATAATGATCCCAAAAATCAATTTTTTGGCAATTTTCATGTTTCAAGGCCATTGGGATCATTTTAGCCAATTTTGAGCAAAATGTATATATGTGTGTATGTGCGCGCAGGCGCGGGGCGCGCGCATGTGTGTGCGTGTGTGTGTCTGTACGCACGTACGTACAGACTGATCGATAATGGAATCGATGTGTTCTGCTCTAACTTAGAGCTGATTCGATTGTGGTCCAATTTGGTATCGTTTTTTAGTTTTCTGAAGAAAACATAATTTAAAAATTTTACTCGCAAATCGAGAAGTTACTTGCGCGGCTCGTAAAGAGTCACACAAAATAAACATAAATAGCTGTATCGATTAATAGCCATAGGCATTGCTTACCATGGGCACTAACCATAGGCCTCCCAATTTTTTTATATTGTTTCCCGATAGTTCAAAGTGCAGATTTTGACGTGGGGCGATTAAGTCTGAATTTGCCCCGTCGGATATACTGTGCGAGTTTTCCAAATTTAATAATCTTTGAAATTCAATGAAAAATAATAGACACCACTTATACCACTTTCTACAGAGGAACTTGAGGAGTACTTTCAGAAAAAAATTTCATTCAAATTGAAGACCAGCCGGGGCAGAAGTGGGCGGATTTTTCCAATAAAAAGACTTTTTTGCTCATTTAGTCGTATTTGTTTCCGTAAATCGTACTCTACTCGTTCAAGGTTCGTGGTGAGTATTCATTTTTTTAGTTATCAAAATAATTAAACGTAATATACATTTTCTCCCCGTTTACACAATCTTGTATGTTATGTTCAATTATTACGATTGTATCAAAAACAAATTACAATCATTCCTGTGTTGCATTGTGCCGTTTTGAGCCGAAAATTAGTTCGATTTCATATTGAACGTATAATTTTTATTCAAGACACGGGGTCAGACCATAATTTAACAACATAAATTCTTGCTAGAAACCTTGAACGAATAAAGAACTATTTTCGGAGACGAAGGAAGGAAAATGCCCAAACAAAGTTTTTGACTTGAAAGAAAAATCAAATGTCAGGGAATAAAAATTTAATCGGATTTCTCCAGATGATTGTATGATTAACATTTCGGGAAAAAAAAAATTACCTTCGGGACTTGAACCTACAAATTTTCAGTTCCCACGCAAGCACGCTACCACTGTAGCTATCACGGCAGCTCGAATCGGATGCTATCAATATCTTTTAAATTTATTATTCGTGAACGGTTTTCCCCGAAATAACCCAGATAGTGCAATCTATTATTTTTAATCCCGAGAAAGAAATTTTTTTTAAAAACATTTTTTGCTACATATTATTTCCCTATATCTTATTAAAATCAACCTTTTATAGGCATTACTTGATCCATTTGACGACATTCAAGTATTTCACAGCACGCATCGATTATGATGGGTCAAACTTAGCCAGTCCGAACGCTGAACCTCGTTTGCCTACCGATGTCGCGCAGCCCCAGCTGTTATTAAAGGCGCTCGAACGGTCGAATCCGTTCCTGAGTGTGCCACCCGTTAAAGACGCCCCACCACAACTTGAACGACGTTCTCCCCACTCCCTTGAAAATGCATGACGCCCCACCACGCCGCCACTTACTTGACAGTGGTGGGGCGTCATGCATTTTCGACGAATGAGAAGTAGTTTTACCCCCAGAGAATAGGCCGCTGTATCAATCTCCCTACTCATCTCTGGCTTAACGTCGGTAACTGCCTTACCGACCGCCGCCACAATCGGTGTGGCGACTTCGTACGCTTCACAAGATGGCCGCGAAATGGCAAGTCGAATCCTCAAAACCGCCAAGATTAGTTCGCGCCGCCGAAAGCAGGATGTAGAGGCGCTGCTCCGCTCGTCCGTGTACACGCATACAATTGAATCTGGCTTTGCTCTCCTTATATATCTTCCATGGGTCTGTCACACCGATACAGTGATGCCATATAACAGAAAAAACCGACACTAATCGCACCGTCCAATATCTAACATGGGAAGTGCGGTTCCATGTAATCTTTTTTCTTTGCCCATACCATCCCGATACATCAGTGTAAAGGCGCATGCACATTGAAAGCGTTATGCCGCGCGCCAATCAGGGGGCTTATTATGGTTCTCAGTTTGACCGAAAATTACGAAAGTGAGTGGCTTGAAAGTGTAGGAAGTCATCTCACGGCGAGAACCGTAATTGGCCAGCAGGGCAGCCCATTAGACGCAGTTGTGATTATGACTGAAATTTACGACGAGCTTAATGTGAATCGAAAAGTCGCCAAAATATCGCCCATTGTAAATCGGAAATCGCCAAATTATCGCCAAGTCGCCAATCGAACATTCTGACGCCAAATGAGTAACTCAAGTCACCAATTTGGCGCAAAGTCGCCAATACTGTCTAGCCTGTACATGGAACCGCACTTCGCATGTTAGATTTTTCACGATGCGATTAGTGTCGCTTTTTTCTGTTAGATGGCATCACTGTCCTAGCGGTGTGAAAACACATTGAAGACATATGAGCCCCGCCTCCAGCGGCATCTCTCTTGCGCTCATGCCATCGTTCTGTAACGTTTGTCCTCTTCCACCAATTCGGCAGCTATCCCACCGCGGACGTGCTACTCCCTTCGCTTATTGTGCTGGCACTCTCCAACTCACGCTCCGGGATAGGAATCTGACCCGAGTCAACGACTGATGCCGCGCCCGACGTCGGTCTCGCTTCGACTCACGCTCGGCGGCAATTAACCAACTCACTTTTTGCTTTGCATCACCGCTACGCTCTTGCTGTTTCTGTCCTACTTGCGCTGCGGGATAGGGATTCGACGCGAGCCAACGACGGACGATTCGCCCGGGGTCAGGTTCGCTTCTACTCACGCTCGGCAGCAATTAACCATCTCACTCATTCGTTTTACCTTGTAATAGTGAGCGCACCTAGCGCTACTCTGCGTGCGCGGCTCGTCGCCTAATCATTCTTTCCATGCGTCTCGCGGGCCCGCGTAAGGCCCTGAACGGTTGCCTATCTCGACATATTATTATACGCCGCGCTAACGAGCCACGGGAGCCAGGGGGCTACAACTCAAAGCGGAGAGCCGGGATCCAAGTGTTGCGAGAGCCAAGCGGTAGTTAGCGCTGGTGTCGCGTCTACAGCAGCGCCGCGCCCCCGCCGGTCCCCTTGGACCCCCTTGGCGCCCCCACGAGCCAAGGGGCCGCTGCCGTGGGCCCCTTGGCTCCTGCCTGACGGCAGGGGAATACATATAGGTTATGCATAGGTTTTTATAAATACGTATAGGGTTGAATAACGGTTGCTACAAATTTGATAAGTTTCGTTTTTATTAAATGACCTGAAGACTCAGGTTAACCCTGCAAATACAATGTATTACAGAGATAATGTTGACTGTATTATATTTACACGCCTATAAAGCATTTATTACGCAAGTAAACAATTATTCGATAACAACACTGGATATACATTTTTTCTTGAATAAAAACAGAAACCTCACAATAATTCAGCTCAACATTTTTTAACTGACGTCTTCTTGTATTTCTTTATTTTTATTTATCGTACTTCATGAAAAATAATAAACGAGTTTCCGAATGAAAAAACTTCTAACGGCAAGAACCTCGCGAAGCCACATTCAAATGGGAACTGACAGGCAGGCAGGAGCCAAGGCCAAGGGGCCCACGGCAGCGGTCCCTTGGCTCGTGGGGGCGCCAAGGAGGTGCAAGGGGACCGGCGGGGGCGCGGCGCTGCTGTAGACGTGACACCAGCGCTAACTACCGCTTGGCTCTCGGAACACTTGGATCCCGGCTCTCCGCTTTGAGTTGTAGCCCCCAGACGGGAGCCACGGGAGACTAGAGTAAAGGAGCACAAACGCAATGCTGAAAAAGTGTGCACGGAAATGCCGAAAATAGCCGGGACCGAACGGACGGAGAACCACTGACTAGGACCGAAGATGAAATTAGCGCCGATACAACGAATAAAACACAACGCGAACGTGACGCCATATTAGCTATACAAATGGCGGTGGTTCAAATGTGATAAGGTTCAATATTTGATAGGAATTTAACTCGTTCGTTATTATTTCGTGATAATAACAATCAGCCTATATGGAATTTTTCAAATTTACTGAAGAGGACGAGTTGAAAATGATGTATTCATATTTCCTTTATGCGCCAGGCAAAATATCACGATCGTCGAACAGAATCAATCGTTCGTCGATCGTCGTCACTCGAGCAAAAACCTACATACGGGATTCAAATACACCACGCCCTTGTTAACACTTAAAGGGTAAAGGTGGGTCACTCGTGCCTTGCCGAAAACGTTTCCCCTTGCTAGCTTGGAGAGAAGAGTGGGAGACAGGCTGAGACTATGCCCTAAAAAACGGTACACTAGTAGGTTATAAGCTCACCAAGTACCGCTGGTTTTGTTAGTAAACAACACTCGTAGGAGCTCGTCGAAATTTTGAAAAGGCACGAGTGACCCACCTTTACCCTTTACGTTGGCGAAAAATGGAAATTGAATAAAATTCTTTTTTTGAAATTCTGATGTTTTTTGTTATGAATCGGTGGATTAAACTTACCTGATAGTTCTTTAAGATAAATTTTAATCGAAACCCGAGTTTCTGACATTTTTTTTCTAAATTTTAATGTTTTCCGACTTTAAATTGATAAATTAAATGTAACCAAAAGTTCTTTAAAGTGGAAATTTGAATTCTATTATATAGGGAAGATAATGTAGCAACAAGCAGGCGTTGAGATTGGTCGCATACTACGTCCACGCGATAATGGAGTTGATTATGGTGGTAGACCAAGTGACTTAGTAGGATTACATGGAGGATCAGGAATCCAGCGAGACTGAAGTTTTCTGTCATGAAAGAGAATCATATAATATATAATAAATAAAAAAATCAAATAAAAATTATGTACTTTATTTGCAAATTATATCTTTTTACGTACTTTGGAAAAACTCGATTTTCATCCTCAAAACTTAAGCATTTTTCTTGTTCATACAGAATCTAAGTATTTTTTCCCTCAAAGTCCTATCTTTAAGCTTCAATTTGCCGTTTGATTTTTGAGAAAATATTAATTACATCCAAAGTGATGATTTTTTAAACAGAACGGTGCATTCTTCACTTTTTCTTTGTTTATTTGATTATATTGTTTAAACAAATGATCAAATCAGCAATATAGTGATTGGTTCTTATACTAGAACAGTTGAAGAGATTTCATGAATTTTTCGGGATTGACCCACCTTTACCCTTTATAGGTGCCGAAAAATACGTTACCTTTTAAGTATTAACGTATTTTATTTAAATAAATATGTTCATGGAAAAGCCTGACTGTAATTAGAAGGAAATTAATAAAATCAATTTTTTGTGTAAATCATTATTTTTATTGTATTGATACAAAGCGTACTCTTTGATTCGTCGGCGAAATAATTACACATGTGCCGAAGGGCTAAAGTCGCGTCCGCTGGCGTTACAAAATATTTCGAATAACTCGTTGATTACACGCCGACTGCTCCCTCTTACTCCGTCTGTTATAACTTAATTACAATTTACAATGATCGTTCGCCATTTTTCTTTTTATTTATTCGAAATAATAATAGATAAATGGAAAGAAAAAACAACTTAGAATACTTGACTGAAATCTAGACATTCGCAGCGTACAGAATCGAATATCATTAAATGATTTTAACTCGATTCTGGAATACTATTTCGAGGCGCTTGACCTCGGCGAAACTGGTCTTGCGCTTTTCGATTCTTGCCTCTCGTTCAGCTTTCTCCATAATTGTCAAGGCTGACGCTGCAACGCGTTCGGACTGCTTCTTCAAAACTTCGTAAGTTACGTGCTGGAAAAAAAACAAAAGAAAATTAACGTGAATATTCTACTTTTTTTTACCTGCAAATTTCAATAATTCCGATAAAAGAGGAATTTTTTGTATGTACCGTTTCCATTACTGGCGTTAAGTCTCGCCGATCTGGCTTCTTTTTTCGCTGATTCGCAAAATGGCACACCAAACTTTTTGGCTCGCATCTCGAGTCTTTCCTTCACTCCAACCTCGGATAACTTTCTTTCCGGGCTGAGCGTCGTCGCACAATTTCGTTGAAATGTCCTCGCACTTCGGAACGTCTACTATGATCTCAATTATCGGATTGCGATTGAGAACGATTTTCTTGATGCTACCAGTTGACAATTTTTTCTTTTCTCCGACCTCTTGCGAGTCCGGTTCGCTCGACAATTCCTCAATCTCTTCGTCCTATGTACAGAAAAAAATGATTGATATTTTTTTCCAACTTATACTCGACAATAGCATTTATTTTTCTTCAAATTATTTATATATTTTCATTTCTATTTTAAAGAAATTGATTAATTCATTAATTTTCATATTTCATTACTTACATACAGTAAATTACATACAGGTACATTATATATGTCGTTATGGTTTTCGATGGGTCAGTATGGTTAATTGTAGCAAATGAATTCAAACACAAAGGATGAAATTTAGGCATCATGCTCCGGAATATCTCGAGGATTCCTTCCAATTATAAAGGTTATACGCAGATTGACCTGTTTTGCCGCATCGAGCATCAACTAGCCGATGTTGTTTCACAGCAAAAAAAATATTAATACATACCGCCGTGTATGGCCAGTTACAACTTTATAAACATATACAAGAATTTTGGAAAGATGTAGAAAAAAAAGACACAACACGCAACAAGCCAGTTCTACTTTGAAGAATGCTGTTTATTAAGAAATAATGGATTCATAGTAATGAATCGTCGCACAATACTTACTGTAACGTGGTGCTTTTCCGAGGCACCCCGTTACTGCGCTTTAGCGCTGCGACCGTAAAGCTGTCAGCTGTCTACCGCCGACCCTCCCTCCGGCAGCACTTTACAAACCATTAGAATCATAGCAGGCTAAAATTATTAATTAGAATAAGCATTATATTCCAGCGCGTCTTTTTATATTTCCACGCACGTCGGACCGGAGCCATCATTACCGTCGGAAATCCGAGAGCTTCGCCCGCAACCGCCGTCATTACGTCGTTCCTGCTCCCGTCGAGGAACGACGTAGCCCCCCGGAAGTGAGGCAACCGGGACCAGTGTGCAGCAGCCTTACCGTCTGATGGAGGGAATGCCATCAGCTGTCGGATCCAAGGACGGACCATTCCCCCGTCCTGAAGATCCGAAAATTGTGCCGGGAGCTGCGGTGGACCGAAACTGGGGGTCCCCGCTCTGCCTACAGTGCCACCCGGGTATCGACGTCTGACGTAAGGCCCGTTACCCGGTGAAGATGGGAAACTTAAATATCTCGGAGCCGCCCCTGATACCCTCCGCTCCACCGACCATCGGGTGGAGTCTCGAGGACAGGCTGCTGTCGACTCTCCGTTGTCATATACCGGAGACACAGCATGGGCCGGGTGTCTGACACCGCAGGCGGAGGCGAGATCCAATTATCGTCCTCAAGCACCTGAGGGGCAGTTGTCACGCTATCGCCCAACTGCGGATCCGTCGTCGTCCGTCGATAATGACGAGATCGGGATCCGCAGTATACCAGTGTTGTCGACATTTTATCATGATGAAGAGGCTGCGCACTGCGGAGCGAAGCAACGTATCAGCTCACCGAAAGAGGGAGCACGTCTCGACCGAAGCTGCGACTCGGGGTGGGGATCAATCGGACGAGGCCCCGCACGGCGAGCCTCGAGTCGCTCTCTCCTCGTCCAGCTTTCGTCGGTGGTAGACCACTACAGCAAATCCTCTCGCCACACTTCCCAAAAGGGAAGCCAACACCAGCGAGACCGAATCCGGCGTGCCGTGAGTACAGTAGCCCGCGCTGAAGCCAATCATTCGATTCAGAGTTAATTAGAATTGTTACCGGAATTATCGCGAGAATCGTCGGAAATACTCCGAAAATTGTTATCGTTCGGGTTGTCGCATACCGGCTCCGGCCTCGTGGCCGGCCGGCTATCACGTTGTCGACTACAACGCTTTTTCGATCATTTTTCAATCGCGGGCTATCATTGAGAAAATAGAGCGGCTATCATACGCTTTACCGCGTGCTGTCGGAGATGAGTGTGCTGTCGAGAAGGGCCCACTCCAGAACGGGTACTCGTGTGTTAGGGGAAAATACAGTGCCAGGGAGTGGCGTAGGTTAAAGTAGGGAACTTGGGGAAAAATAAAACCTGGAACCACTCCAGAACGGATTCCTCCGCGTGTAGAACGGGTTGGAGTCAGGGAGTGGCGGAAGGGTTCGTGGGGGCTTTACGAGGAGCCGGGCTTCCTCACCCCAGAACGAGGGCTCTAGTTTTGGTTGTAATAAAAAGGGGGGTAGAGTCAGGGGTGACGGAAGGTGTAGAGTAAGGTTAGCCCGTAAGAGTGTTGTGTTGTAAACTGTCGGAGTGAGTGTGCGTGATAACAGGAAAGTGTGAAAGTCAATTAGGGTATGGTAGAAGCGAGAATAGTCAAATGTAAAGTGAATTATTAAAATGTTATTGCGTCGAGGTTAGGTCCAGAATTGTGAGTGAATGGAGAGTGAATGGGTGTGAAAAGCAAGAGTGTGAGCGCGTGTAATAGAAATAAATTGTGCAGACAGTCGAGTCGTTAGGTTATAGGATAACCTTGTTATCCGCGTGTGTTCTGGGAAAAGAAAATAAATAGCTATCGATTGTAAAGCTCGAACGAACCATACCACGGACGACCGAATTTTGTCATGAAAATAATTGTTGTCGATTTTTCCGGCCGGGTTTGACCCGTGCCGAGTAATTACCCATTGTGATTCGGTCGTGCGATACTTGAAGGCTCGTGATCGGGTAATTAACCGATCACGCAATAAACACGAATTGTCTGATTCTCGCTGTCTCATTATTGGATCGTTTTCGGCCCATGCCCCTCTACCCGCGTAAGGCTGAGCTACCGTTACGTCCCGCATCGCTCCGCGCTGCCGCGAGACCGTAGTCGGCCCCGGTTCCCCCGGGGAGTAATTTCAGGGCCGTCTTGTGGCGGCTGGCGCCCAACACGCGCAGCGCAGGAGCGGCGAAGGTCCGCCGCGTAAAAACCGGTGTTACATTACATTTTGGTCGAATGATTCAATCTATTCCATTTCCATTCGGTTCTGATTCCAGTTTGGTCGGAGAATTTTCAAAGCACTGAGGGTTGCCACATCCTTCAATGCTTCATTGGCTTATGTATTATTTATTATTGTTTATTCATGGCAACGAATTACGGGAATCAGAACATAGAAATTCTATGAAGAAAAATCGTCTCCGGCCTTCACAACGTCGATTTTTTCCAGTTCTCCTTCGTTCGAATTTTTCTGGTTTTGTTGTTCTCATGCACATAACGTGCTAGAAAATGTCCTCCGAGATAACGGGTAAGTATCACTGGAAAAAAATAATCCTGTCCGAGCAATTTAACTTCGCTCTGACAGCTAAACGAAGCCAGCCCTCTGACGGTCAGTACTATTTTAGGTTACTGCAGCAATCCAGTACTAACCATTCAGCTGAATGGCTGTCTCAGAAATTTGGATCGCCGTGAGAGCTAAACAAACAGTCAGTAGACTGCAATGAGCTGTAATAGCTAAATGGATGAATCGAATTTTTTAGTGCATAGATTTCACGTATTATTATTATTTTGTTTAATGAAACATATGTCAGATCACATTTCATTTCGAGTTTATTGTACGTTGTGTTACATATATATTTTTATTACAATTGTCGCAAGAATGGAATTATAAAATATAAATATAAATCTACTTTGTATAATTAAATGAAAATGCAATGCATTTAACATATTTTGTGGATTTATAAGTCACGTGTTTAAATGGATCAATTTTATTTATTCTTAAACTAAGTCATTCAAATTTTTCATAATTAATTATAACGTTGTAAAATGAAATTTCTATCATTTTTTTTAATCAATCCTATTGGACGAGTATCAAATAAATTATCATATTTTATGATAGTATGCTTGTTGATTATTTCCAATATTGCATAAGCATCAGCGTGGTAATTATAAGCTGTAACTAATTCCTCGTAAATGAAAAAAAGAGTATTTTTCTCATCGGTGCAACAGAATTTTATAAGGCCGAAACGAAGACCATTGTCTCCTTCTCCAATGGTCAAAATCATGTCAGCTTGGTATTTATTACCATAATTTTTAACCCAATTATATACATTTATAAAACTGTTTGAGGAATAGCCGTTTTTATTCAACGTTTGGTTGAATGAAATTAGTAAATCTTTTATCTGACATGAACGTGCAGGTCCAAAGATTAGAGAGTGAGAAAATAACGTATTGAAATGAATCATATGTGTAAGCTTCAACTGATGCTTTACAGAAAGTGTTTTGCATACATTTTTTTTAGTATTTGATAACACAGACAAAATTTTTGATGGTCGATGATAAGCCTCGAATCGCATAGACCAGAAGTTAATTAGTGGTCCAGATGAGTCCAGTACCGATGGATAATGGATTAAGTGATGGTCAGTAGCCTTGAAGTCGCGTTTCAGTACGTATCGTGCTAACCAATGATGCTCTCGGATCAAATTTTTCAAAAGCAAACTACTATCTCTTTGTATTGTATTCGAAGTGACAAGAGCTAGAAGTTGACGCAAATTTAAATATAATGGCCATATTTCATCATCCTCGGGTACTAAATCCCCAATAATAATACCAAAGTGTCGAACAAACGTCCACATTTCCGACGCTGACATTTTTATATTGTCGTTCTTCAAATTTTCTGGGCTTATTTTAGGTGGAACATTATCAGAATCAACTAGTCCAAATCATGATTTTTAACGCGATTATTAAGTTCGGTTAATGTAAATAAACCTTCATCAATGTAACGTTTGATTATGGCTGCCATATCAGTAAAACAAACGCCTTCAATTAAATCATGCATAATATCTACTGCCATATTCGTAGTAATATGAAAATCGGGCAATACATGGAATACACAAGCTTGCTTTATTCCTGTGGAACCAACATCGCTCCGAGCTAAGTCCCGTTCATAATTAACGTTATCACGCAAGAAATATTTGTCCTCCAATGTTGCTAAAGATCGTTGTTGTGTGTCCATTCGACAAAATCGACAGCAATAGTTTGCTCTGAAACATTCGACGAGTCCAAACAATGAATGAAGGCCTAAATTGTCACCTAAAATGAGGCCTAATTTAAAGTAAATCGTCGTCTTTCCTTGTGGTAATTCAAGCTCTATTCCCTGTGATTCCAAGTGTTTCAATTCCTCTATAAGTGGCCTGAAGATAGCAAAATTACCGAATTGTTCTCGATCTTTTGAATAAAATAAAAGAGCATGAAAAATAGACGACAATGATGATTGATATTGTGGCGGAAAGCAGGGGATGGATACGTATGTGCCTCCCATTTTATTGACCCCTGCATGTGCACCAAGAGGATTACCAGCTTCGAAATCGTCGAAATACAAAAATAGAGGCAAAACCTGCTTCGAATGAAAATTTTTCGTTTTTTCCCGCCATAATTTACTTTGAACAAAACCTGTCACAAGTTCTGTTTCGCTTTCTAATTTTTGTTTGTAATTAAAAACAGTTTCATAAACGTTAGGGATTTCGAAAATTTTCTTAAAAACATTTCTCAATGGAAAGAAGCAAGCTGTGCAATCAATCGCTGCTGACCCTACATTATCATCAGTTTTGTGGTTGTTTAAGTGGATTTTTTTTCCAACCGAATATTCTTGCGGGAGAATCAAATTGCCTGTTTTTTCAATTACATTCATTCGCTTGTGTTCAGTTTGGAATTCACTAAAACTAGTTTTAAATGCATCGCAGAGAGATTTTACATCAGATTGTATTTTTGCTGTATTACTATCATGACCATGAGCTGTTTCGAGTTCATCTATCATTACATCTAAACCTGAACTAATTACGTCTTGTGTAATTTCAAAAAATGATTGAACTTGGTGTTTAGACAGATCCAACGAGCCATACATTGTTATGATGTTATTTGAAAGTTTCTCATGCAAAAAGTTACGAACCCTTGTCATCGATATTTCAGTCGTTCTATTTTTATTATCTGAGGAATGTGATATAGCAGATGTAACACGTGAAAATCGATGTTCGGTCACATAATGTCTTCGAAGCAAACCGAAATTATTGAAAGTAAGAGAACATAAAGGTTCTATACATTTATATAACTGTTGAAAACCATAGTGGTGATAATTAGTGAAATGATCCTCTAGATTGTCTAAATGACAATTTACTTCACAAATGAAACACCAAGGCATTATAAATTTGAGAGAACAAATTTATATTATAATAATATAGCACGGTAAGACTTTTTACATGAGTACAAAATTTGTGCACTTATCGTTTACTTTTCAGAGCGTCGTAAGTCGTTAATTAATGTTTTAATACTAGGGTGAATTTTGTCCCCTTCTCCCTCAATGGTGTACACTCTCATTTGCAAAAACACCCAAGGGTATAGCGCTATTTTCGAAAAGTCCAGTTGAAGACTATAACAGCTTTTGAATGTTTTGTCAACGGCATCCAGCACAGACTTGGCTTCATACATTATTCCATTGAATACCACATAAAATTTCTCGATTGATCCCAGTGTTTCGCCGACTATTACAGGTAACGGTTGGAGTAGTAACTCGTTTTGACGATGTACTTCTTGTCGTTTGAGAAGTTTGTCCTGAAGATCATCTTCGTCCTAGAAAAAGAGCATTCTTGTGAATATCTGAATTCGACGATAATGCGATGGACAAGGAGAAATATAATAATTGAAGTACTGACATATGAACAAATATTACTTACAATAGCGTGTAGTAGAAATTCTTCCTGTACTTCGACTTTATCGGCGCGAAGATTTTTCTTTTTCGAATAAATTGTTGGTGGACAAGGCAGCAACAAGGGTAAAATTAACAAAATCAAAGCGTTCTTCTCGTCTAAGATAAAATATTTTAATTTTTAAATGAAAAATTCGTTATTGAGACGAGGAATATATTCTTCAAATGATTCAAATGTCATAATTATACCTTCACATCCATCCTTCAGTTTTTGAAGTGCGGTTAGCCATTTTTTGACATTCTTATCAAGTCTTTTTTTGTTGTTGCAATAAGCCTTTATTTGTCTCTCTAGAGAATTGATTTCCTCAGACAATTTCGACACTTTGTCCGGATATTGTGCCTCGAAATCGATATTAATCTAAATTGGAATAAATATAATCAGGCTTGCATCTATATTATTGTTGGAGTAGTCCAGAGCGTGTACCGTCGGTAACGTAGCGCGCCGACAGGTTGGCGAGTTTTCGAACGTATGAGTCGGTACCGACAAGCGAGCTAGGGGAAAGCGACAGCAGAGCGTTAGTTGCGCATGAGCTGCCGTCACGTACATATCGTTGAGCGTAATAAATCTTTATCTCTTGTTATTCAGCATAGAACTGCATTATACGTACTTCATTATTACCCCTTTATTCTCCTTATCCAACCTACACAGTACCAATTAGCGTCAATAATTATGTAATGTCAAAATTGAATTAGTAATAATAAGTAAAATATATATTGAAATTACATAATTTAAGCCATCAAGAGGGTGTCTTAAAGCCGGATAGATATGTAGATAATCGCTGCTTGACGTATCTCCTTCTATCAATTGTGTGAGTCGATATTTGGATCTATCTCTCCAATATTGTTCAACTGTTTCAGGAGGATCCAACGAGCATTTTAGCCAATTAATTTTTTCTTCTATATCGTCATCAGATTTGTCTATATAATAAAAAGGTTCTAAATGAATTTATGGATCAATCAACAGAAGACCACAATACATCGTGACAATAAATTTCACCCTTGGACGGAAAAGCTTCGCGAAATCCTAATCGAACTACGTTCCCGATCTTTTTCGTAGCTTTTTTTTGACCTCGACACTGCTGTATTGATTTAGCTTGAAGTAGAAGGCCCCGAAAATGATGATAACGATTTTGAAGCTTTCCTTTAGCACATGCCTTAACCTCAGTAACTTTATCATTAATGTACGTATTATAATAGGTTGATTTCTCTTCAGTTGGAAAAAGTTCAACGATGAGATCTGTCAACTCTACAAAACGCTCGGATTTTATTCTGAAAATGTAATGATAACAATAAAATTAATGAAACGTACATCAAAATCACATGAAAAACAAGTTATACGTTATACTGTTGAAAATTTCGAAAAGAATGAGGATGCCTTTTAGTATAATGATACATGTAAATAAATCACTTACAAGAGATCAACATTTGTTCTCATTTCAATATTGAGAATGACATCTGCTAATAAAATTCGATGCGTATTGGTTAAATCGCGATTATTTCTGTAATAATGTGAGATGGCTATCCCGACAATTGAATCTTTTAGTGTCACGATCAAATCGGTTATGGGATTACATAACGTAGTCGTCAAATCAACGTCATCGATTTTTGACGAATATCGATCAACTGTTAGATGACAGAATGTCGATTCGGGAAATAAAGGATTAAAAGAATCCATATTTACTGGAGGATTACTATCATCGAAGTTTTCTGAAAAAGTAGAGAGTGATGAAATGAATTGTACATGCAAACTTAATTTTTTTCGGCGCACTGATAGAAATCATAAATGACTTTTCCAATTGAAATAATCATTATGTACCTGCTAATGTCGAGTTAAGCAAATTATTGGCAATATTCCCTATCATTGTACTAGAGAGCGTGGAACTGGCAAAAACTTGCTGAGGATTCGCCTAACATATAGAATTGGATAGAATTAAAAAATCACAAATCAAAGTGAAAGAATTAAAGTCATCGAAGGAAAATTTGGCCCACTTGTAAAGATTCTCGACAATCATTTTGAAATTCACATTTCCATCGTGACAGGAAAACAGCTTGAGGGCCTTTTTTTTAATAATATTTTTTATAGTGTCTTCATTTAGGCACCGGAAAGCCGCCTGATCTATTTCTTCATCTACAATTGAAAATAGTACAATCAAGTAGAATGACTACTTGAGCGAAATTTGAGGTTACAGTTCGACAACATAACCTTTTTGAGAATGTGTAAAAAATACAATGAAACTTGTAGGACATTATGCCATGATTATATAAAAAGAGATTTTTTGGGCAGAGGTTAAAATTCTTCAATATATAAGAATAAAAGGATGACAGAATTATGTGATAAAAAATATATTACTTACCTTCAAATATTGGTATAAGTTTCGATAAATTCCATGAAGACAGTACATTTCTCACCTATTCATCCATGTTTAACCTATAATTCAATACTATTTAATACTCAATGCGTATCACACGTGGGAACAAAGTCACATAAAGGCCGCGTTCGGTTGCAACAATTGCGCGTTTCGCTACGGCAGCCGCTGAAAGCGCTGATAGAGCCATGTAACAGAATTTCTACAAAAGTCTTAGGAGTTTTGTCGCGCGGACTAAACGTAAAGTTCTGATAGATGGCCTGTTCCGCTGTGAGAACTAAATAGAGAGCTGAATAGCATTTCGCTGTTTCGGCAATGTAGTAAAGCTCTTATAGCATTACGTTTCTGCTGCGGGAGCTAGGGCCGTTTAGTATCTTGTTGTTTTGCTCTGACAGGCATACTTTTTTTCCAGTGTACGACGATGGAGCGTGTCACGCTCGGCGTTAGCGGCGAATTTATTGGTGAGCGGCAAATGCTCGTGGTTACAGCGAATGTTCGTTAATACGACTTTACCGGTGAGCAACAATTGCTCATTATTTCGACGAATGTACTGAGACGGTAAGAAATCTCACCCGAACGGTAGCGATCGGGATTCCGTCAAAAGCTCGGAAGATAACGCATCGACAGCTTGACGAGAATCCCGAATACCGACAGCCCCAGCAAACCGATCGATAAATCATGGATCGATCACGTGCTCGCAGATATTCCCAGCAAGGGAGAACGAGCACGGATCGATCACGTGAACCACATCTACGAGCAAGAGGAAGGAAGATACTAAGAGACTCCCGTTTGGAGCGACAAGAGCTAGCCCACGCGACGAGGAGTCGGGAAGCTCTCCGAATCGTATAAAAGCCCGAAATTAGGGCCCAGAAATCACTCTTCGTCGAGTCGTCAACCCAGGGGAAACCGCTGCCCGACAGCCCATCCGACAAGTAGATACGGCTCGTATCGTGCAGACCAAGGCGAACCTCTGCCCAGCAGCGCCCGAAGAAATTTCGACGCCCAACGCACCGATCCACGTTAAATAAAAATTAATAATTTTGTTTTCTTTTCAGCGAGCAGGTCATAAATAAAATTAGATTTTCTTTTTTTTCAGTCAGCCGACAAAAATTTAAACCTCCCTCACCCTCTAACAAACCCTCATCTCTCCTATTAAACCTGTATAATCTGGGACTCCCGACGACTGTCCTGACGACGGGACGACTGTCGGCCCTAGATTCTACTCCGATCACCGGTGGAGACTATCGGGACTCGCGGCGACTGTCCTGGCGACGGGACGACTGCTGCCCCCGGGAATCCACCCACCTTTCCTTATCCGTGGAGACTATCGGGACTCGCGGCGACTGTCCTGGCGACGGGACGACTGCTGCCCCCGGGAATCCACTAACCCAAATACCTCGCCTTAAAACCTGTAGAATCTGGGACTCCCGACGACTGTCCTGACGACGGGACGACTGTCGGCCCCAGATCCTACTCCGATCACCGGTGGAGACTATCGGGACTCGCGGCGACTGTCCTGGCGACGGGACGACTGCTGCCCCCGGGAATCCACCTTTCCTTCTCTCCGAAATCCTTACCTTTTTAATTATCGAGACAAGACCCGTATCTCTCCTAATAAACCTGTAGAATCTGGGACTCCCGACGACTGTCCTGACGACGGGACGACTGTCGGCCCTAGCTTCTACTCCGATCACCGGTGGAGACTATCGGGACTCGCGGCGACTGTCCTGGCGACGGGACGACTGCGGCCCCCGGGAATCCACCCACCTTTCCCCGTTTCCTTACCCTAACTTAACAATTCTGTGTAAGTCAAAACAATTTAAAGAAAATAAAAAGAAAAATCTTCCTTCTCGTATCTCTTGTAAAAAATAATTCTAAAAATTTTTTAATAAACTCCAAATTATCGTTGACAATTCGAATCAACCGATGGTTAATTTTTTATTACAGCACCTGCCCCAAAAATAATTCGCGGGCCTGAACCCGCGCAACGTTAATATCCGAGAGGCTTTAGCCCTCGAGAAAATAATAACGTTACAGTACGGATGATCAACGATTGCTTGTGGTTACGGCGAATGTTCGTTAATACGACTTTATACGTGAGCAACAATTGCTCATTATTTCGACGAATGTACGGATGATCAACGATTGCTCGTGGTGACGGCGAATGTTCGTTAATACGACTTTAAAGGTGAGCGACAATTGCTCATTATTTCGACGAATGTACGGATGATCAACGATTGCTCGTGGTTACGGCGAATGTTCGTTAATACGACTTTAAAGGTGAGCAACAATTGCTCATTATTTCGACGAATGTACGGATGATCAACGATTGCTCGTGGTTACGGCGAATTGTTCGATTGTCTCTAGCAGCTTCGTGGCCTACACGCGGTACATGAAAAGACGGCGGCGGCTTACCCACGCGGTGGCTGCCTTACCTTTGTCCTACATGGACGATACGACGCTTACTATTACTCAGGCGCACTCGGGCCTCTCGCTAGTCCACCTCGCCGGCGTTCTCGCGTTCTACGCGCGATCCCTCGGCTACTCAGGCGCACTATAAGCTACGCAGCCCTCATGGCTAACTTCGACTGTCGCGTCCTGCGCGCGCCGCATTCAAACTGGGGAAATCCTTCACAACTTCGATCTTTTCCTGGCATCCTTTGTCCGAATTTTTCTGGTGTTGTTGTTCTCATTCACGGAATGGGCGAGAAAATGTCCTCGCATCACGAGATAATGGTTGATAACCATTTTCGTCAATTCCTCGCTGTGCAGTGGGCAGCCAACTAACTGTAAATCTTCTAACTCCGAGCATTTCTCGGCGATTTGGTGAAGTGTATTGATTTTGATTGTAAACTTTCCTGCTACATCGAGAACAACGGCTTCCAATCGTGCTGTCAACGAAAGCAGTTCGTTGCTTGGAAAAATGAGACCCCCGAATTTGTTCATTGCCTTAATGACCGCGTTTCGTTCTTCGCCGATCGTATTTTTCAGGGACGCATTGCATTCGAAACATTTGGTAATGCGACCCATCTTTCTCGCGACGTAGCCAGCGTCGTACGATTGGACTTTCTCGCTTGTAGTTGTCACGTCGTAGTCGTGGCACGAGAGATGATCCGATGCTCTACACTGGGACTGCGAGTCGATATTGCGATTAGAAGCCCAGCTCGATCGACTTGAACAACGTCAGATCGAGGCTCTACTATTTTATCGATTTTGTGCAGCCACAACTGTTTTCCCGAAGTCGAATCAGCCATGGATTCTTTTGTTTCCATGAGCGTTTCCAATAGCTCTGTTCCTGACACATTGCCACCTTTTGGCGGCTTCACGAGGGAATACGAACAAAGCAATCGGAACACTTGGATAAAAAGTGCCGGGTCGGGGTGATCGTTTGATCCGCATGCACTCCTCATCATTCCGAAGAATCGCTTTGAAAACAAAATAGAACATCAATATAAGTAAGTACAATATCACTTTGACGACTCTCACAATCTGTAAATCGTCAGCCCGTATATCCCTGACCAATTAGCATTTGCTAAGATCAAAAACAGGGTGCATTCCTTTTGTTACTCTATGACGTAACACTCCTTGGTCGTATATTTCTGCTCGCTTTATTTGCTTAGGCTCCTCCACAATCGAGCCCCCTTGAATATTTTGTCTCTTGCTCAGAATATATGGATCTAGTTTAATAATTGCTAGTTTTTTGTTAGAGCGCGTATGATTGAGCTGCGTCTCTACTACGTGCTGGCGTAGTTGCGTTGCTAAGTAGTGCAACCGTCGTGCAGCGTACGGGGCACGCTTGGTTACGAGTTGTTATTCTGTCTGCGACTGGTTTTCTCATCGAGAGGTTCTCGATGCTGTATACGTTTCATCTATTCTAAATATATCGTTCGTTACTTTACCCTATTGTCTACACTTTCTTATCTACGATCCTGCACGACCTCAACAGGTTATGGGCCCAGGAACCGAAGTGTAAAGAAAGTGCGTGATAACGAGAACCGAGCGCTGGAAATATTCGGCGCGTTAGAAAGTTCGCGAAGTGCAGTTGAACGTGTTGTGAAAACCACAAAAATCGAAAATGAATATCGCTAGTACTTCGAGAATTGAGCTCCTAAATAAAAACAATTATGATACGTGGAAGCTTCAAATGAAGGCGATTTCAGTGAAAAACGATTTGTGGGAATACGCGAACGGAACGCGAGTGAAACCGGAAATAGGAGAACGCGCAAACGCGAACGATGTTCAAGCATGGACGAGAAACGACAGCAAAGCTACATCGGACATAATTTTGTCGATAAGTACGAGCGAATTGAAGCAGGTGAAAAACTGTGTCACCGCGCACGAAACGTGGGTGCGGCTTCAAACGATCTTCCAGTCGACGGGGCCCGCGAGGAAAGCGACGCTTCTGAAGAAACTGACGCTACAGAAAATGACGGACAACGGCGATGTTCGTGAGCATGTGAATGATTTTTTCGATACGGTCGATAAATTAGCGGAAATGAATATAGAAATAAATCCGGATCTGTTATCGATAATGTTATTGTATAGCTTGCCCGCGAAATTCGAGAATTTTCGTTGTGCCATTGAGTCTCGCGACGCGTTACCGACACCCGAAGCGTTACGAATAAAAATCGTTGAAGAAAGTAATGCGCGAATAAAAGACGCGAGCGGCTAATGTACGGACGCCTTGTTTGCGAAAAAGGCGCACGGATGGCGCGATTCGAAAAATAAACCAGAATCAACTAAGTTCGATACTCGCGAAAAATCAAAAGATAGTGAACGTTTTAAATTTCGTTGTCATAAATGCAAACGGATAGGTCACAAAGCGGCGGATTGTCGTAGTCAAAGCGATAAGCAATCGGCGAAATGTGTCGGAGATGTGTGTCTGAACACATCGGTAGCGTCTCGAGTCGATCACAACCAGAAGTGGTGTCTCGATAGCGGTGCCACGTCGCACATGTGTTACGCGTTAGACGATTTTCGAAAAATTAGTCGTGCGGAAAATATTTCCGTAAATCTCGCGAATGACACGTCGACGAAAATAGCCGGAACAGGAACCGCGCAATTCGCAACCGAAATACGCGGTGAACGCCGAAAAATTACCATAGATCACGCGTTGCACGTACCGGATCTTCGTACAAACTTATTGTCGGTAGGTAAGATAGCCGATCACGGGTACGAGGTTCATTTTAAATCGAAAGATGCCGTAGTATTAAAATCTAACGGTGACGTCGTATTGCACGCGAAACGAATCGGTGACTTGTATTATATACGCGAACATAAAGAAAATGCACGTAGCGCAAAGTCAACGTCAATCGGAGACGACGCGACTTTCGAATTATGGCATAGGCGTATGGGTCATGTAAACGTGAGGGATATGGTACACGCGAAACAAAACGGAACCGTAACGGGAATAAAATGCGAAAATCCCGTGAAAGAGTTAAACTGCGATACTTGTCTGGAAGGAAAAATGACTCGGACGTCATTTCCGAAAAAATCTGAAAAGAAAACAAACACTCTCGATATAATTCACACGGATGTGTGCGGGCCGATGCGTGTCGAATCGATCGGGCGGGCGCGATATTACGTCGAATTTATAGATGACAAGTCTAAATGGTGCGAAGTCCGATTTTTAAAGTCTAAAGCGGATGTATGCAAAGCAACCATTGAATACATCGCACTGGTAGAAAATCAAAAAGGTATGACCGTGAAATGTCTACGATCGGACAATGGACGAGAGTACACGTCTCAAGAATTGAGTGACTACTTGAAGAACCGTGGAATTACGCGACGACTGACGATCCCACATAACCCCGAACAGAACGGCGTTTCGGAGAGAAAAAACAGGACTCTGGTCGAGATGGCCGGATGCCTCCTGATCGAATCTGGATTGCCGGATTCATTCTGGGCAGAAGCGATAAATACCGCAAACTTTATCCGAAATCGAGTACCTTCGAAGAGCCTGAACGGAAAAACTCCACACGAAATCTGGACAGGAAACGTGCCAGACGTAAGTTCATTCCGAGTATTTGGCAGTCAGGTATTCTACCTCGATCGAACGCCAGGAAAAGCAAAATTCGATTCCCGTGGCCGAAGAGGAACCTTTCTGGGATATTCCGACGAAAACAAAGGTCTTCGAATGTGGTCAATCGACGACAAAAAGGTCGTAATAAGCAGAGACGTCAAATTTATTAACGAAGACAAACGAGGACAACGATCGAACGACAACGCTGACGTTTTTGCGGGACATCGAGATACGAACTTTGACGAAGTTGAGCCGAGTGAACGCGATACTCTCGAAGCTCGACAGTGGACAGAAATCCCATCGAATTCAACGACGAACGAAGACGATCAGCAGAACTTGCCAGAAGATGACTTCGAACAGGAAGACGAAAGAAATCTAGAAAATAACGAAGACTTTCCCAACTTACCGAAAAGGGGACGCGGAAGACCAACGTTTATCAGAACAGGACTGAGAGGAAGACCGAGAAAAGTGTATCAAACCGCGATTGAGCAGGCAGCCATTGCTGAATACGAAAACGATGTAGTTCATCTCGCGGAAATACCTATGAGTCAAGCCATGTCGGGTGCTGACGCCGAAGATTGGTGTACAGCGATCGACAACGAAATCAAGTCAATCATCAAAAATGAAACGTGGACCCTCGTTGAACGACCTGAAAAAGAAAAAGTCATCGGAAGTCGGATGGTTCTCCGGAACAAATTTAAATCTGACGGGACACTTGAACGTCGAAAAGCGCGACTAGTTGCTCAGGGATTTAGCCAACAACCAGGTGTGCACTTCTTTGACACTTTCGCGCCGGTAGCTCGCTTCGGATCGATTAGACTGATGATATCTCTAGCTGCAAAATATAAAATGAAAATAGTGCATTTCGATGTTACGACTGCATATTTGAACGGCGAATTAGAAGAAAACATATTCATGGAAGTCCCGAAGAATTTGCGGGATAGTTTGATTAGAATCATCAAAAGCGAACAAGACAGCGCAACTGAAACTCAAGCGAGAAGAATGCTGTTGGAGTTGAACGAGGGGAACAAAGTTTGTTTCCTGAATAAATCCCTTTATGGCTTAAAGCAAGCTGGAAGAAGCTGGAACGAAAAATTAGATAAAATCTTAAAAGAATGTGGAGCAGATCCAACTCAATCGGACCCTTGCGTCTACCGAATCGGATCTGGAGAAAACATGGTTTTAATTGCTGTGTACGTGGATGACATCCTGGTGGCATCGAAAAATCCGGAGAACATCGAACAGCTTGGACGAAAATTGTCGAAACACTTCGAAATGAAAAACCTTGGAAACGTGAAGTATTGCCTGGGCGTGGAATTTACGCGGAAGAAAGATCAAATAGCGATGAACCAACGAGGTTACGTAAATGATCTACTTCATCGATTCGGAATGGCTGATTCGAAACCTATTTCGACACCAATCGACGGGAGTGTTAAGCTGAGAAAGAGGGAATCTCCGAGTGAAGAAGAGAAAGACTTACCTTATCGAGAACTCGTAGGCGCTTTGACTTACTTAGCGACCACGACGAGACCCGACATTAGTTTCGTAGCTAGCTACTTAGGACAATTCAACAACTGTTACGGGTCGGAACACTGGAAAGCCCCGAAACGGGTACTTCGCTACCTAAAGGGAACAAACGACCTCGGATTGGTTTTTAAACCAAATGCGGAACCAGCGAAAAGGTATGTCGATGCGGATTGGGGTGGCGACGTGCAGGATCGTAGATCGTACTCAGACTACGTATTTTTGCTAAACGGAGCCCCAATCTTGTGGGATGCGAAAAAGCAAAAGACAGTAGCATTGTCAACAACTGAGGCCGAATACATGGCCATGACGGAATGTGCAAAAGAATGTATTCATTTGCGAAGATTTCTGAAAGAATTGGGATTTGAAAAATTGGCGGACATATCAGTTTTTTGCGACAGCGGCAGTGCAATAAAACTTGCAGAAAATCCTACTTTCCACGGAAGAAGCAAGCACATCGATATCCGTCACCATTTCATCCGCGACGTACTGAAGAATAGGCAGCTGAAGATTTTCCATACACCCACTAAAAATCAAGTAGCCGACGTATTTACAAAAGGATTACCTAAAATAAAACATGAATGGTGTGTGAAATCTTGCGGAATGAAACGTTTTTCGAGTTTCATAATCGTCGACCCTCAGCTCAAGGGGAGGTGTTAGAGCGCGTATGATTGAGCTGCGTCTCTACTACGTGCTAGCGTAGTTGCGTTGCTAAGTAGTGCAACCGTCGTGCAGCGTACGGGGCACGCTTGGTTACGAGTTGTTATTCTGTCTGCGACTGGTTTTCTCATCGAGAGGTTCTCGATGCTGTATACGTTTCATCTATTCTAAATATATCGTTCGTTACTTTACCCTATTGTCTACACTTGCTTATCTACGATCCTGCACGACCTCAACATTTTTTTATCTAGCTGGCTCCCACCAACCAAATGAAATCAATAAAATCTACTTGAGCCCTGGCAGTCACTGACCCCGGCCGCGCCAGGTAAAGAACGTTCCGCGTAAAATGATAAAACGCGGTTAATAAAAACTTCTGTCTCAGTATAATACAATGATATGTTGCAATGTCCCGAGGGCACCTTAATACAGCGGGCGTCTTACTGGGGTTTCTCCACGTTGGAGGCAATGTTTTTCGCTTCCAACTGTATATTTACTCATATTATACACTCAGCGATGCCACATAACGTCCGGAATCACTGTATACGCTAACTGGAAGGATTGTATTGAAATAATTTTACCTCGAGCGCATCCTGATTCAGCCGGGCCGTCATGAGGTAGTCGAAGTTTCGCTCTTCACGCAAATACGTCAGCAATTGTAACGTTCCTCCGAGAGTGACCTTGAATCCATTGAACGTACTCGCAGACACCGGAAAAGATATGTTTCTTTCCTTAGCTTCTTCTTGCCGCGTTCGAAGAAATTCATCGAAATCTTCGATGGCCTATAATTACAGAGATCGTTGTAATTTCGAATATAGTCATGTAGTGTAGCAATAGCTAAATGAAGCCTAAACCAATATGAAAAGTGTAAATTCCGTTTTTTTTGTGCCCATGAGCTTCTGTGGATGAATGTTAGTTGCGTGAATGCAAAAGTATGCATTACGTGTGATGAATTCGCTATTAAAATGGTAAATTCGTGCATCAAAGGCTGATTTTTAATGCTTATAGTTTATAGTTTCACGTGTATAGGTATAGTGTTTTAGAAACGGACCACCACGATATATCGATTGGCTATTCAGTTCGCATCGGCATACGCCTTCAGCAAACTCCATTGTAATCGGTAGTTTAAGAATTCCAGTCAAATAATTATTGTCAAGCCATTGTGTGCGCTCAACGAAACATTCACAAAGACAATGACAATGAGTCCTTGGTACTACACACACGTTGCGTGGCTAACGTGTCGGCAACAAAACGTTATAATCATCGAGCAGCACAAAGTATAAAAAACGCCAAGAAAAAGTAAAAAAAAAAGGTAAGATATTATCGGCTTTCCATAGTTTCCATGCAATGCGAATACAACATCCTTAGCAATACCAAGGCCGCAACATCGCCTTTAAGGTTCGTTCATAGTGCCTGCGACGCTACTAAACATTTCATTAGGATTTACGGTTTTATCTGCCGTGGATGTTGAAACTTGTTCTGTTAAAAAAGACGAATGTGAAACCCAAGAACCATGTATTTCCAATGGTTCAATGTACAGTTGGTGCCATGCAAATTCGAAAATTATCAGGCTAACTGCAGTGCCGGTGATAAATGAAATTAAATATCCCTACATGGCAAGTGCTTAAAATTAAATGGAAGAAAACCGTTAGCAACTTATTGTAATGAACCATTCAGTTAGCTGCATTGCATTAAATAAAAATCCCAAAGTGATAGAAAGTACACGTTTTCATATACAACGCCACGCCCATGCTTTTGACTTATGTTACTTTTAATAAGACGCACTGATGTGATACTGATATTGTATCACTGATGCATGTTAACTGCATTCAGCAGTTTGCTCACATGGGTCGATTCCTAGAGTGACCACTCTAGCGCTAGACATAAATCTGTTCCATTTCATCGCATTTCAACAACGAAAATGGTTAGATAAACATATTCGTAATTAGTGGTTGATTGTCGAAAGTAATAATTATTACGAGTTATTTGTTATGAATTATGACGTTACCTTCTTATGCTTGCATGTGTCGTCCAGTATCAAACCTTCGCTAGGTATCCGCGACATCATGGCAGATATCACGTTATCCACTAGCTCGCAGAACTCGATGGTAGGCGTTGCATCGCGCAAATCATCGTAGTTTGGATCATCGCGAAAAATTTGCATTGCCACCCTGACACGCAAGTCAAATAGCTGAAATAAAGAATTGTAAAAATAAGAAAACCCTGATTAAATAACACACGCTATCATTCAAGTCGATGAAACAGGAAGACTGTACCTGGAACGCAAGCGGTACGTTCATCTTTTGATATCCTTTCGGATGCAGATGAGCCATCGTCAGCTTATGCGCGACTTTGAGGTTTGGTTTGGTATAACCCTCATACTTTATTAACGCCTCCCAATGTTTCATTTTAACGATACCCTTCGGAGTCTGCAAAAAAGAGTACAAATTGTTAAATCACATTCACGCCTACCTTCTTTCGTTCGATAATATTAGAATTAGAACAGAGCTAGCTTACCAATCGATCAATTAAACAATCAATCAGTCAATCAATAACATTTGCATTGATCTCAATGAGTTCGTTATAGCCCAGTCAAATTAGACTTTTGAAACTAAAAAATTCGTAACAGTAAAATTCTTTCATATTTCGTTAGGGGGTGTCACTGGTAGTCTAAGTTCCGGTTTTCGACCTAAAAAACCCCCTGCTACGTCCGTCATCTTGAATTTAAGGAAAATCGGTTTTTGTTGAATAACTCGCCCATTTTCAACTTTTGACTAAAAATGCTCCGACAAAAATTGCAGGAAATTTAATTTTGTATAACTTTAGTTACTACAAGTTTTTCTCTACTATCGATATTTTACGACTTACGTTGAAAAATAGGACATTAATGTAATTGTTGCATTATCTCGTTTATTTTTTAATTTACCGCGTTAATGACAACAATTACATTAATGTCCTATTTTTCAACGTAAGTCGAAAAATTTCGATCGTAGGTAAAAAATGTTAATAACTAAAGTTGTAGAGAATTTTATTCCCTACAAAATTGTTTATATTCATTTACGCGGTAAAGTTATAAATAAACAAGATAATGCGATAGCAAAAATGTTACTTCGATTTCCTGGCTAAATATCAATTGTAGATAAAAAATAATAATAACTGAAGTTGTAGGAAATTTCATTTTCTACAAAATTGTTTTCAACTATTAACACGGTAAACTTATAAATAAACGAGATAATGAGATAAATAAAAAAATTTACTCCTGTTTTCCAATCAAGTCGAAAAATATCGATCGTCGACAAAAAATGCTAAGAACTAAAGTTGTAGAAAATTTATTTTTCTACAAAATTGTTCTCTATCGTTAACGCGGTAAATTAAAAAATAAACGAAATAATGCAACAATTACATTAATGTCCTATGTTTAACGTAAGTCGTAAAATATCGATAGTAGAGAAAAACTTGTAATAACTAAAGTTGTACAAAATTAAATTTCCTGCAATTTTTGTCTGAGCATTTTTAGTCAAAAGTTGAAAATGGGCGAGTTATTCAACAAAAACCGATTTTTCTTAAATTCAAGATGGCGGACGTAGCAGGGGGTTTTTGAGGTCGAAAATCGGGACTTAAGCTACCAGTGCCACCCCCTAACGAAATATGAAGGAATTTTCCTGTTACGAATTTTTTAGTTAATCGGCCTGTTTTTCGTCCCCACAGACTGGGCTATTACCCAAAACGTGGGAGCAGTCACAATCCCATTGCGGAGACATTTAATGAGGTGCGGGATGTCAGACATCATCCACAGTCTCTTCGTACTGTCGCAGGGATGTTCACAGTGTCGACGTGGAATTCCGCGTTTCCCAGCATTATTATACACTCCAGTAAGAGTTTGTGCAGATCTTTGCTTGTTACGGAGTTCTTGCTAAGAAATGCCCCTAAGACTTGTACCCACTTGCCACAGAAGGGCTGAAACATGAAGACCAGGGCATGGTCCGCCCTGATATCTTGTTGCGCGGCTGAAGTATGTCGACCCAAATCTACGAAGCCGTTAAACTCCATCGTTTTGCGATCGAGGTAAATCGCTTCGGTTAGAGACATTTCGTCTATAAGCAATGTACCTGAGAAAATGTTCAACTATCAGCACGTGTAGTTGATGTAAATGTATATGGAACGTATCTACTTCTATAAATCAATTGGACACAACAAACGGATACAATAGTTCAGCGACATTGTTTAGTAATGGAGCGTGAAGAAGGGTTTAGGCGACAACGTGCGTACCAAATGAGAGGGAGTTTGTGTGCCTCTGTGCGTGTGTGCGCGGGTTGCAGGTCACACAATTCAAAACAATTCTTGCATGTCTGCGAGTCCCACAAAGTGTTTGCGATATGAAAGTATACGGTAAAAGCATGTATGGAGATAAAAGCAGAAAATGCTGAGGAAGAGAACAAGCGCAGCGATTGTTTGAACAGAAGTAAGAATATGTACAACAAGAAAAAGAAGCGGAAGTACTTGAAGCAGCTACAAGTCAAAACCACGATCAATAATACCGCATTTCTCAGCAGGTTCCATTCTGGAAGCTTTCTTCCTCAAGCAATCAAAGACAGCACTTTGAAAGCCGTAGGAACTCTTCAATCTTCGAGTGTATCGATTAAGCGTATCTTTCGTAGGCAAAGGCAATATGTCGCGAGTACGGATGTGCTCGTACAACTTGCCATTCTTAATGCGCATAAGAACGCACTCGTACACCCAATCGATAGTGTATCGCCGTTGTTGGGTCTTGTCAACTTTGGCAGCACTAAAGCATGCCTTGACGGCTTCTTGATGCGAAGGTGGCAGCTCAGAAATCGCCGTCAACAAAGCCTGTTTTTCAACAGCGGCACACTTATCTTTGGATGCAAGTAGCTTCTCCTTTAATTGCCCAACCTACGATATAAGGGTAACTCAGCAACACTCTGACACAAGACAAGAGGATTGTGGAGGTTTCGTACTTTCTCAATGGGCCTCGTAATTTGAGAATATTATGAAAAATCAGAAAATTTCAGAAATCCACCAATTCAGAAAATCCCAAATTTCTGGGCACCGTAAATTTCTGAGTTCCATAACGAAATTTATACAGCAGCTTCAGGATAATCATGGGAAGATTACAAAAATTGGGGGAAAAAAAAAATTCTTTTTGAGATATTAAGTTTTTTTGTTTGGGCTCTAATCATCAGAAAATATTTTTAGTACTGTGATCTCATAATTTCATTCGAAAGTACGGAAAAATCCCGATCGACAACCCTCGTGACAACATCAATTTAATTCGGAAATAAAGACTCATCACGCCTCGAGACTTCAAAAGTAGTAAAAATACCGATTACAGCATAGTATGACGAAAAACAACCTAGAGGTCTAAGATTTGGAGTCAACCACTATTTCCAGTCATACTTACACTACTTCCAATTGCGAGGGAATAAAAAAAGGTCGGCTTAAAAGGGGGTTCAGTTCATACGGAATACCCCAAATATAATAAGACCAAACGTTATTCTTGAATAAATTACAAAAAAAAAAATATTTGTATAATTTTTGTTCGTTACATACAACATTGCTAAGTAATAAACATGGTTTGGAACGTCAAATGAAGAATATTGCCACGAAGAAAATAATGCACTTACCGTGCAAAAAAACTTCGGTAAGATCTGAGCTGGGGTAATCGGTTACCCCACGAGGACTTCAAATGCTTACTGTTCAGCAGCGAACGACTACTTTGTACCGCCCTGGCATGTCGATTTCGTACCGAAAATACCGATTAAAAATCCGCCGGGGTAAAGAGTTACTCCGACTTAGCACTCTAGGGTTAACAATTTCATACCTTTTTAAGTAGACGTCTTTTTCGTTGTTGTCCAACGTGTCGGAGGTACTTCGTTTGCTCATAACGAGTGGTGATGATCGCGTTTTTGAGGAATACGAGCGATCTTGTAGAATCTTCCGAAGCTGGCGGCAAGCAGGGCATCTTCTCTCGCGTATCTTTCTCAAGTAATCGTCAACGTTTACGATTCCGGAGCAATGTTCAGAACGGCTGTAAAAAAATTTGTTACGATCAATGATTTTTGCTTTGACGGAATGGTGGCATGTAACATAGGCAAAACATGTTTATCACCGATACAATATTGCCTTTAATTAAGAAGAAAAAAGTATAGACTGCGACACTCTTCATGCCGTACATTTCTGCTCTAAATCCCGTGCCGCAACAGATAGGCGTTCGTTCCATGAACTTTAACGCATCTTCGATGTCTCGTACTGAATGAACACTGCGTTTTATGCCCTGCCTGACTATCCCATCCGGTGTACGAAGCTGGAGCAATTATAAATAACGATAAAATATCAAGAGTTACATGATTGGTAACGCGTAATAATCGTTATAGACTTGTACGAGTACGAGTACACATAGTACGAGAGCTTCACATATATGCGATCGAGCTTAGGGAGGGTAGTATCATCATTGACACGTACTAAAGCGAACATGGTGCATTTCCATGAAGGCGTGAACAATTATTACCTTAAGCGACAGGTCACTCTCAACGTCGAGGCGGAGCCTTATGTTTTCGGTTGCGGGATCAAGTTGGGTGAAAACTATACTGTCCGGTCGCCGAGGATTCATCATCCAACTCCATGTCCGATGCAACGAATGGGAATCCAAGTACTCGACAATACAGTAAACAGTAAAAAAAAGTTGCTTCGGTACGATTGATTCTTCGATAATTTCCGGAACCTACAACATTAATATAAAAATGTCATCCATATTGTCTTTTTATAATATCCCACCTTTTGAGAAACTTTGTTTGTGAGAAACCTAAGATATTTATTAATTTTCTCATTTGCAGAGGTGGCTTTATAAGATGTGGAAAACCGAGAAGCAATATGGAAAATTATATTTTATTTATCTTCAAACAGGTTTACTTACTTCATCGTTCGTCGAAGCATTTTCCGAATCACTGAGAAGTAGGTGGTCTGCAAAACCACAGTACTCGGACTCGGTGGAGATGTTATCTTGTACGACAACAGGCAATTTAACGTTCTCTACCGATATTTCTGTCGCTGGCAAAACGACTTCCATCGCGGAAACTATTTCTAGCTAGATAAATAAGATTAAATTATTTTGCGGATAGCTACTCGTTGCTAATCAGCATTATTTATTCCGCTAATAACTGAGAAACCGTTCTATGACTGGATAGTTCGATTATGCTATCGATAGTTGTCGATAACATAATCGTAGGTATCGAATTAAGTCGACGAAAAATACTGAATTCAGAAACAGATACACAGTTCTCGTGAGGTGGAAATGTGCGCGTCAATGACATTAGGTACTTTGAGTTCTACATTTTCGAAAGCATTTTTCCAACTCCTGGTTGTTAAGGTAATAAGTTGTTCGGAGGCGATACTCACGTAGGAGGATTGGTTTCGACGTGTCGAGATATTGACAGTCGGAGATATGCTGGATCTAAAAATTTGTTTCGAGAGATGTTACTCCCAGTTATTGACCCGTCGAACATTTGAATGATCGGGATTTTTTATCTCGCTGCATCATCTGTTCGGGTTAAGACATCTAGGGAATAATATTTTCGAGGAATTACAATTCGAATGAAAAAAATGACGAGCGAATGAGGTGTCGCGACTTCGCTCAGTCGGAATTTATACCCCAACCCACTACGCCACGTGGCTATACAAAACCATATTTCGAGATACGAGTTTCGACGATCAAGATATCCGACCCAGGGGGAGAGAGCCAACGAGAGCCAACGATTATATTCCTACGGCGAGATAAGTCAAAACTGTTTTCTGACTCGTTATATTGAAAATCCATTTATAAAACAAAAATGTATGAGTGTCGTGGATTGTATGAATGATTGGTAAAGGCACGAAATTATATGAATGAATTCAAATGAAGGCATGAAATTATATAATGAATTTAATCGTTACCGGTGTTCATTTTTCTCTTTTACGTTATATCTTAATGAGTAAAATATATTAACGTCTTGACAAAAATATAAATATATATTTAAAACTTTACAATTGGCGTCCAACTAGAGGCACAATACTGTTGCTGAAATTCAAAGAAAAATTTTGGGGACAGATATTGTGAACTAAACGAAATTTTATAAAATAAATGTAATCAAAGATTCAATAGAACTTAAAGTACAAAGGTATATTTATGTACGACTTATGCCCAATATATGGCTGATGAGAATCCGATATATGTAACAAAATCAGGTCGAAAATCGAAACAAATATATGATAATTACAGATTCACGAGAAACAAGACGTATAAAAACAAAATGAGTGTAGCCCCTGACCACGCGATAAATACTGAATGAGCGGAGGTGGACCTCGTGCGTGCTGAGTTATAAATGGAAAAATTAGAATTGGAGCGACAACGTCGAGAGTTGGAAAAATTACGAAGCGAAATAGGAACGCAAACGCGACAACAACAAACCCGATTGAATACAGACCAACATTTTCTGAATCTGGACGAGATTGCGACAGCGATGGGTAACGTACAACGCTTTCAGATTGATATAAAACTTCTAAAATTCAGTGATAGTATAGAGAAAAATGCAATGGAGTTTTTAGAAGAGATGGACAAATTTTTAAAAATCAAGAATATATCATAAGATAGAAAATTAATCGTAACCGAACATGCACTGGAGGGTTGGGCGAGTTTGTGGTTTGAAATGAAAGCAGGCCAAATAACGTATAATGAATTTCAAGTAGAATTTTTAGAAGAATTTTATCCAATTCCCATACGCTTGCAATACAAAAACAATTGGAACTCTAGACGATGCGATCCTCAAAAAGAAACATTACAGATATATTTTTATCAACAAACGAACAAGGCGAGATTTTTTATTCCTAGAATGACGGAGTATGAAATAAATTATAACATTATTCAGCAATACTCAGTGTGGGTTAAAGGAAGTCTGGTCGCGGTCGATTATAACGATAGCACCGCAATCGTCCATATACTTACGAACCTTGATGCTATCCAACGCGAACGAAAAAAAAAATCGAGAAAATAAACCGTATTATAACTCTGCTGATGTTAGGCCACAATATCAATCGGTGAGACAAATAAACGTACGAGGATTTGGCGGTCGAAGACGGAACCAGAGGGGGGGTGGGGTATTATGAATCGAATCGCAATGTACACAACGGTAATGAACGATATAATAATTCGGCCACGTATAATAATTCGCGTTTCAACAGCCAAAGACATGTTTACGAAAATCGAAGCACGGTTGCTATGCCAGATACACGGTTGCCACCTCCAGGACCCAATAATGTGACGAACACGGCGGGTGAAAACGTTAACCGACCAGTGCCGGGTAATTTAAACTAGAATGCGAGGCACTATATAGCGGTCCACCGGTGCGCCGACAAGATTTCGATTTTATTGATGAATTATCGAAAGAAATAGAAGGGAATGAGGACCCAAATGATTTAATGATGCCTTATGCACTCGCAAAATGTCCGCATGTCCGAGTTAATATTTGTATTAAGCCAACTATAGTATTGATGGATTCAGGTAGCCAGATTACCGCGATATCCGAAGATTTTTTCAAAGAGATAAAAGTTAGAGAAACGTTAAACTTGCTTCCGGTTTCAAATCTGTTTGTTACCACGGCCGTCGGGAAAAAAACTACAAATATCAAATATCAAGTTTTTTTGGGAATAGAGATCGAGGGTACAAAATACGAATATCCGTTTTTGATCATCCCGTATCTTACATCCACGATCATTTTAGGTAGCGATTGGATGTCGAAAAATGAGGTAATTTTGGACTATAAATCGCACACAATTGAAGTGCAGGGAAACGTTATATCCGGTTCAACAGTGACATTCGCGCGAAGCGCTTCCGAGACTTTGACGTGCTTACAGAAAGACGATAAATTATACGTGTACATTATTAATGCCCATGATTTTTCGGGTAAAGAAGATATAATGAGTAATTCAAATGAAATAACAAAGAATGATAATAACGCAGCGAATGAAAATAAAGAGAATGCGATAGCTGTGAAAAATGGGAACGTTGTGAGTGCGATGGAGATGTCGGAGGAGCTTCGAGCGGTCGCGTTTAAACTAGTGTCGTTGAGTGAGCATGATAGAATGATGTTTGTAAACACCTTACGAGATTTTCAGGACTTAACAGGATGCGCGGTCGGGTATGAACATAAACTGAAACTAACAAATAAACATCCTAGTATACGACATACTTACCCAATTCCAATACAACTACGTGAAGCCACGAGGCTAGCAATTGAGAGGATGCTAGAGTCAGGAGTCATTAAAAGGGCTATTAGTCAATATTGCAACCCGCTTAGAATTGTTAGTAAAAATGACGGAACGGTGAGGGTATGCCTAGACGCAAGGTTTATAAACAAAATGATAGAAGATGATCAAGAATCGCCCCCACTGATCAACGATTTAAATCAAAAATATCATGGTGCTCGTTTTTTTTCTACCATTGATCTAACCGAGGGATATTGGCAAGTTCCATTACACGTAGAGTCTCGACAATATACTGCTTTTTTTTTTGAATCTAAACTTTACCAGTTTCGCCGGATTCTCTTTGGTTTGAAGATTGCGGGAAGTGGATTTATTCGCGCATTAGGGATGGCCTTGAAAAATGAGTTTGACAAAAATATATCATGCTATATTGACGATATACTAATCGGTACAACAACTTTTCAAGAGCATGTGAGCGTGATTAGAGGAGTTTTTCAAAGGTTAAAGGAGCATAATTTCACTATAAAACTGTGAAAATGTGTATTCGCCCAGAATGAGGTATCTTTTCTCGGTTTTGTAATTTCGGCTCAGGGTATATTTCCCGAACCACAAAAACTAGAGGTCATAGAAAAATTTGAAACTCCACATAATAAAAAACAATTACAACAATTTTTAGGTATTTGCAATTATTACCGACAATTTAATGTGCGACACAGCTGTTCGGTCGACGTTTTACGAGAATTGTTAAAAAAATATACAGAGTGGAAATGGTCGAGCGAGCATACATCCGCGTTTGAAACATTGAAAAAAGATTTTATGAATTGTATTCGAATAAAGCATATAATTCCGAATGTACCGTTTCGGGTACAAACAGATGCTAGTGATCGGGGGATTGCAGGGATCTTGCGACCAAATCGACTAAAATGGTGATCACAATATTGTAGCGATCGTAAGTAGGTGCCTAACACGAGCTGAAGTTAAATATACGACGACCGAAAAGGAATTGCTAGCTGTACTATATTCAATAGAGAAATTTCGGATCTACTTGATAGGTGTGCGTTTTGTGGTTATTACCGACCATCAATGTTTAACTTTTTTAAAGTCTACAAATTTTCAGAATGCACGTGTGACGCGTTGGAGTTTGCTGTTGCAACAATATTCGTTTACAATTGAATACTGCCGGGGAATCGACAACATCGTCGCAGATTTTTTTAGCCGAAACCCTAATCGTCGTTTTATAGAAGATTTGCCGGAGAAAATAATTATATCGTCGTTGCTAAAGTTATGGCTCCCCGTTCTTAATTCAGATGATACGTCATTAATGTCAATTGCTCTCATGGGTCGTGATAAGGCTATTTCGCAAGCTTTTCAACAATTGGGACAATTTCAAAAGGAGGATCCAAGAATTAAGGAATCGATAGAGCGTATGGCAAAAAAGTCAAATAATGAATCATGTCAATGGCACGACGATATTTTATTCTATAACGAACAAAATGACAGTGAATGGAGGATAATGATCCCCCAAAAATTACATCAACTTTTGGTAGAAGCTATTCACGAAAAACTTGGTCACCCGGGAGTTTATAAAACGCTTGCCGATTTAAAGAAATTTTATTTTTGGAAAGGGATGGCGCGACAAGTTAAAAACTTAGTTCTCAGTTGTGACATATGTCAAAGGGTTAAATATCTTAATGTTGCGATGGAGGGTGAATATAATAAAGTGTCATCGTCGGGTCCTAATGATTTGGTAACGGTCGATTTTTATGGACCTCTTCCGCGGGGTCGAGGAGGGGCTCAATATATTTTTGTAATGCTTGACGTATTTACAAAGTATGTTAGTCTATTTCCGATGAAAAACGCCACAGCTCGAGTGACTTTAAAGAAAATTTTAAAAAAATATATTCCCGAAGTCGGAAAACCAAAGAGAATTTTTTCGGATCATGCAACTCAATTTACTTCTAATATTTGGCGAACTAGTCTAGAGAGAGAAGGCATCAAAGTATTGTATAGCTCGATTCGGAACCCGCAATCAAACCCAACGGAACGCGTTATGCGCGAATTAGGCCGTCGATTTAGAACATTTTGTGCGGAAAAACACACGAAATGGGTACAAGTAATTCCACAAATTGAAAATATTCTAAATGTCACAGTTCATCAAAGTACAGGCGTATCTCCATTGCAATTGCATTTCGGTAAGCCAATAAGAGAAGAAATTCACAAACTCGTTCAATTCCCCACAGTGAGTTCTCGAACTCATAATTATATCATTACGTTAGCGCCAGAAAACATCGAACGATATTTTAAAAGCCGTAAGAAATCGCAAAAGAGCGTTTCGAAAGTAAAGCTAGTGGTCGGAGATTTGGTTTAACTCCGAGTCAATAATTTATCCAATGCTCTTGACAAAGAAATAAAAAAGTTTTTTTATCTCTTCGAAGGCCCTTATAAAATAATTCACCAAAATGGTAATAATGCATTCGTCCTTGCCGATCTGGAAAACAATCTGAAAGAGTTGGGCGTCTACAATCGTAGTAACCTTCGAAAATATTATTATAAAAATACAGGGACAAACGTAATATCCACGCTCAGACAATGGAGATCCAAATCTGTGAATCGACCGGACTAAAAGATATATATACATTAGGGCGGCTTGAAAAAAAACTGTTTTTTTAAAATTAAAATACACTCACGCCAAAGTATCTTCCATCAAGAGAATTGTGTCCAAATCTGAGCCCGATCGGACCATTTTCATAGTTTTCCCATTTGATTAACATGGGAAGGGCATAAAGTTTCCATTCAAAAAATCGTAGCTCCGTAAATTTTATAGGTACGATGATCCGGTAAGTTCCATTTGAAAACTCTTGAAAACCCGATTAAAATGACGTGCGGACTTTTTGGATCTGATTGCAACTTTCGTCCATAATTTTGTCATTTTTTGAGAAATTATCGACGTAAATTTCAATCAGATCCAAAAGGTCTGCACGTCATTTTAATCGGTTTTTCAAGAGCTTTCAAATCGAACTTACCGGATCAATGTACCTATAAAATTGGCGGAGCTACGATTTTTTGAATGGAAACTTTACGCCCTTCCCATGTTAATCAAATGAGAAAACTAGAAAAATCTTGCGCGACCCCTAAAAATGGTCCGATCGGGCTCAGATTTGGACACAATTCTCTAGATGAAAGATGCTTTGGCGTGAGTATATTTTAATTGAATAAAAAAAAAAATTTTTTTCAAGCCGCCCTAATATACATACCGTCGAATGGGGTAATTGTGGTCAAAAAATTGAATTTTTCTCTTTCGCGCTCCGTCTAAAATCAGTTTTTGCGCTAAAAAAAAAAAAATACTAGCATCTTGCAAACATCCATCTTAACGTGTGTAATAAGTTTCATTAAAGAAAAAATTTTTTTGGCGAAGTTACATCGACTTGAACCCGTGTCCATAATTACCCCGCAGATGGGGTAATTATGGTCACCGTTTTGCGATCGTGAATAAAAATTAATAAATACATTTTTTTTTACTCTGTACCATATGGATATCTTAACGTGGTTATCCTAGAGCAGAATGGAACAAAAATCATTAAAAAATACCCATTTTTGGGGGAATGGTTACAAAAAAATGGAAGCAAAACATGGAAATTTCTCGAAATTCGATTTATTATGATTGAACTTAGACGGTGATCATATAGAAGCCTTTCCCTCTTCGTTGCGGAAGAGCGATGGGTTTTAATATGCCTTCTAGAGGGATTAATTGATGGTCGGCTTTTTGCGGCCACCACCACGCTTTTTTTGTTGTCTCCATTAGGGAGACAACTGCCCCATCCGGGTTGACGAAAATTATCTTCCCGGGCAATCTTTCGCCCTCGACGACGACGATAACATACTCGTTTACCTTGTGAAGGTGACAAACTTCGGGAACATTTTCGTCGTTGCTTTCCGCTTCGGAGCTAGAGAGAAAATCGGTGTCATTTTCCTCGGCATCTTTAAATATCAAAAAAACTTATTATATGAATAAGTACCTTTTCAATCCATTTGTAGGCCTTATTCACACGAGAAATTCGTAAAAAGACGGTCGAAAGACTTCGAACTGCCATTTTTGAGGTTAGAACGCTCGGCTGTAAAATGAATATTTATGTATCTTTTACACGGTAGCACCAATTTCAGACTTTTATACATGAAAAAGAACCGTAAAAATCGACTCCATTAGATGCTGAATGATTTTCTTCTACAAATTCAGTTTTTATTTATGACCATAATTACCCTCGGAATACCGAACTTTCGGTTTTTCGGACCTTTTTTCGAGAATAGTGGTTAAAAGATTACCAAACCACGTGTACATCATAGAAACTAATTTGTCTACACTTACCTTGCAGAATTTTGCGTAAAAGTTTCACGAATAAGTCGGTCGGGTCAGATTTTTGGAGCACGTAAATTTTTTTCGGTGTTTTTTTATTCACTCGCGATTTTTTTGCGCCGTTCACATAACATGCCCACTAATGGCGTTTTGCGCCATCTGTCGGGAACATTTCAAAGAACGTTTTGGCCCACGGCCGATTCAAAACACTCAATTATTACGATTCTAGCGATAAAAATCTACCGGAGGATGCAATTACCCCTCATAGGCTATAATTACCCCATTCGACGGTATATGATTGTAAGCATGATTAGTAATAAGACGATGCCTGATACCGGGTGATCATGTACATATGACTGATGAGAGTGAAGGATGAATGGATTGTGTGTGTCTATACGTGGAAAATTATACTACGAAATACTCTGTCTTTTCCAATCGTAAAATTAGGTGACGAGCTCCATCGTTAAAAAACCCATGTCAATGACATGTGAAATTGACAAAGAAATATTCTTTCTGCGGTTTATATTTTTTTTATTGTTTATGCTTTCACTGCAAAAACAACGGTGATGCATAAAAGGGGGAGATTGTGAGATCCGATAATTAATTTCAAAGTCTCCCGCGAGTTAAGCGAGAGACACCTACGATGGACACTGGTGCTCCAAAATGCGCATCATGGAGACTAGAGGTAAGGAGTACGCACGACCGTGGAAATCGCGGTCGAAATGTGTTCTCCGAAACCGAGAAAAAGTCGTCAACGCGAACCGAAATGGAGAACCACTGCTCTATGCGACTGAAGTGAGCGACCCTTGAACCTAGCTCTACGATTCGCTCAAGTTTTATCGGCGCTAACTTCATCTCGGTTCGCGTTGAAGTTCAGTGGTGCCCATTCATCCAACTTTTTCGGCACTTTCGCGTACGTTTCTGAGCGGTCCGTGCGTACTCCTTACCTCTAGTCTCCATGATGCGCATGTCGGTTCCCCCCTTTTTCGTAACCGAAGTACAGGTAACCAGCTCATGAAATTACTCGGCCTCTCTTCTCCCTGGAACGTCGCCGAATCAACACGCTTATAGAACATCGGACTCCCGAATTCCAGACTACGCCACGTGGCTATACAAAACCATATTTCGAGATACGAGTTCCGAGGATCAAGATGTCCGACCCAGGGGGAGAGAGCCAACGGGAGCCAACGATTATATTCCTACGGCGAGATAAGTCAAAACTGTTTTCTGACTCGTTTTATTGAAAATCCATTTATAAAACAAAAATGTATGAGTGTCGTGGATTGTATGAATGATTGGTAAAGGCATGAAATTATATGAATTAATTGAAGGATCGCCACCAGGCGGCGCAGCAACAGGTCGCGTCGGTTTTTGGGCTCCGCGATGAATTGGAAATTTCAGTGTATATTCAGGTTTTGAGTCGGAAAAAAGGAGATATTTATGAAGTGTGGAAAAATTTGATTCAGTGGAAGTGTGGATATTTTTAAAAAAGGCCTGGCGGAGAAGGCAGGGAGGAAGGTGTGAGGCCGACGCCGGGCTTAAGGTTAAGCACGGCGAACGTGGCGTGGGTAAAAAACGCGGCAATGTGCTATCTTTGCCTTACTTTGGTCTTTTCTTGTATTGTCATTGCGTTTTTTTGTTTTCGGTTCCCGATTTAAGTTTACGCGGCACCTCACATCTATGTGCTATCTTTGCCTTACTTTGGTCTTTTTCTTTCATTGTCATTGCGTTTTTGTGTTGTCGGTTCCCGATTGAAGTTTGTTGTTTTGGCTAATGAAGACCTAAAAAAGTTGGGATATTGGTGGGACACGGAAAATTTGTGTGGGTGAAAGTGTGGGGGTTGAAAAAGGCCCGGTGAAAGAGGTGGGGGGAGAAAGTGTAAAGCCGACGCCGGGGCGGGAGATTAAGTATGGCGAGCATGGCTCGGGACAAAGAGACGGAGTTTGGTGGAGCGGGGAGTGCGCGGGGGGGGGGGGCGACGCAGAGGATGCGGTAACGCCGGCTGCGGCGCTTGACGTCAGCGAGCCGGTCGATAAGGCGAAGAGAGGTAGGCCACGGAAGGCAAAGAAGGCTGCGATTGGGACTACGGACGAGGTAACAATCGATCGGTTCCTGTTGCGCAGGAGCAAAATCGGTGAGGAGACGCCGGAGGCTTTCGAGAAGCGGGATAGAGTTGCGCGTTCGCGGGAGAGAGAAGAAGAAGTGGGGGCTGAGACGGGTGGCGGAGAAGAGGGAGAGGGGGAAAACATGTGGGGGAGAAAGTTCGAGTAGCCCAGTCAAATTAGACTTTTGAAACTAAAAAATTCGCAACAGCAAAATTCTTTCATATTTCGTTAGGTGGTGCCACTGATAGCTTAAGTCCCGATTTTCGACCTCCTAACCCCCCTGCTACGCCCGCCATCTTGAATTTAACAAAAATCAGTTTTTGTTGAATAACTCGCTCATTTTCAACTTTGGACCAAAAATGCATAGAACAAAAATTGTAGGAAATTGAATTTTCTACAACTTTAGTTATTACAAGTTTTTCTCTATGATCGATATTTTTCGACTTACGTTAAAAAATAGGAACTTAATCTAATTGTTGCATTATCTCATTTATTTATTAATTTATCGCGTAAATGCATAGGAACAATATTATAGGGAATCAAATTCTCTACAACTTTAGTCATGAGCATTTTTTGTCTAAAATCGATATTTTTCGACTTAACTTAGAAAATAAAAGTAAATTTTTTTTCATTCGCATTATCTTGTTTATTTATAACTTTACCGTGTTAATACTGTGAAACAATTTTGGAGGGAATAAAATTCTCTACAACTTTAGTTCTTATCATTTCTTATCTACAATTGATATTAAGTCGCAAAATCGAAGTAACATTTTTGTTATCGCATTATCTTGTTCATTATAACTTTACCGCGTAAATAAATATGAACAATTTTGTAGGAAATTTAATGTTCTACAACTTTAGTTATTAGCATTTTTCGCCTACGGTTGATATTTTTCGACTTAAGTTGGAAAATATGAACTTCATCTAATTGTTGCATTTTCTCGTTTGTTTATTAATTTACCGCGTAAATGAATAGGAACAATATTGTGGGGGATGAAATTCTCTACAACTTTAGTAATAACCATTTTTTGTTTACGATCGATATTTTTCGGCTTAAGTTGAAAAATAGGAGTTAATGGTTTTTATCTCATTATCTCGTTTATTTATAACTTTACCGTGTTAATACTGTAGAACAATTTTGTAGGGAATAAAATTCTTTACAACTTTAATTATTATCATTTTTTGTGTACGATCGATATTTTTTCACTTAAGTTGAAAAATAGGAGTTAATGGTTTTTTATCTCATCATCTCGTTTATTTTTAGCTTAACCGTGTTAATGTTAGTAAACGATTTTGTAGGGAATGAAATTCTCTACAACTTTAGTTATTACCATTTTTTATGTACGATCGATATTTTTCGACTCAAGTTGAAAAAAAGGAGTTAATTTTTTTTATCTCATTATCTCGTTTATTTATAACTTTACCGTGTGAATACTCTTGAACAATTTTGTAGGGAACAAAATTCTCTACAACTTTAGTTATTACCATTTTTTGTGTACGATCGATATTTTTCGACTTAAGTTGAAAAATAAGAGTTAATGGTTTTTTATCTCATTATCTCGTTTATTTATAAGTTTACCGTGTAAAGACTCCAGAACACTTTTGTAGGGAACAAAATTCTCTACAACTTTAGTTATTACCATTTTTTGTGTACGATCGATATTTTTCGACTTAAGTTGAAAAATAAGAGTTAATGGTTTTTTATCTCATTATCTCGTTTATTTATAAGTTTACCGTGTAAAGACTCCAGAACACTTTTGTAGGGAACAAAATTCTCTACAACTTTAGTTATTACCATTTTTTGTGTACGATCGATATTTTTCGACTTAAGTTGAAAAATAAGAGTTAATGGTTTTTTATCTCATTATCTCGTTTATTTATAACTTTACCGTGTGAATACTACAAAACAATTTTGTAGGGAATAAAATTCTCTACAACTTTAGTTATTACCATTTTTTGTGTACGATCGATATTTTTCGAGTTAAGTTGAAAAATAAGAGTTAATGGTTTTTTAACTCATTATCTCATTTATTTATAACTTTATGGTGTGAATATTCTAGAACAATTTTGTAGGGAATGAAATTCTCTACAACTTGAGTTATTACCATTTTTTGTGTAGGATCGATATTTTTCGACTTAAGTTGAAAAATAAGAGTTAATTTTTTTTATCTTATTATCTCGTTTATTTATAACTTTACCGTGTGAATACTACAGAACAATTTTGTAGGGAATGAAATTCTCTACAACTTTAGTTATTACCATTTTTTATGTACAATTGATATTTACTCGGGAAATCGAAGTAACATTTTTGTTATCGCATTATATTGTTTATTTATAACTTTCCCGCGTAAATGAGTATGAACAATTTTGTAGAGGATGAAATGTTTTACAGAGAATAAAATTCTTCGCAACAATAGTCATTTGCATTTTTTTTACGATTGATACTTTTTGACTTGAGTTTATAAATCGGAGTACATTTTTTTTAAATCGCATTATCTCATTTATTTATAACTGAACCGCGTAAATGAGTGGGAAAAATATTGTAGAGAATAAAATTCTCCGCAACTTCGGTCTGCACTCCAATTTTTTCCTCCTACCATCATTATTTTTAATCGTACGCCAGTGGCAATTCTAACGGGATCCAATTTTTCCCTCCATCGATCATTATTTTGGGCCCCACGCCAATGGCAATTCAAACGAAAATCAACCGACCGGCGTACCCGAAACGCCAGGGTCATGGCAACTGGCCCAACGGAATCGCTCCAACGGACCCTCCGCGCCGGCGCGGCTTGGCGTCCCTTCGGCATCTGTACGACCTTACTCACTTTAGTTAGTCGATCGATTCTATACGGAGCACACGTATTGGCAATACAATGGCGAATTGTTTTGTTTGTCTAAAAGTAACGGACAGAGATAATGTTTTGGTGGTTAAAAAACGCGGAGTTCAATCGCTTTTATCAGCAAGCATTTGTCGAGGAGATGAAGAAAACGAGCGAATGCTCCGAACTGTTGAAACCGTCACCATGCACGCCGCATGCTACAAAAGTTACGCGAATCGTAAGCTTGCTGTGCGTAAACGGAGCCTGGACGCGCCCGAATCATCGTCATCATCACTAACGCCTTCAACAGCAAACGAACAGCAAGTATTTCCGATTTTCGATTTTGTAAACTATTGCTTTATTTGCGGTGAAAGCGCGGACGCAGAGTCGGTAAAAAAGCGTAAGGTCGATGAACGGCGTGTTGTTTCGGAATTTACCAATATGGAATCTCGGGATTCGATTGTTAATATTTTGAAGCAGCGCGACGACGACAAGGCACGAGAAGCGATAGCCCGCGTGGAAAACCTTTCCGATCATGTCGTAGCTGCCGGAGTACGTTATCATCGTCGTTGCTGGCAGACTGCAAGACGTAGTCCAGAATCCGGTAGAGAAGTAGGACGGCCTGTATCTAGCAAGATAGACGCTGCTATGCGATTCATTTACGATTACGTGGAGAATAATTCTGATGAATGTCAATTCACATTGAGCGAACTGACGAAAGCGATAGAAGGTGATTTTATTCCGTCCCCAGAGACAATAAAACAACGTTTGCGAAACACTTATGGTGATGAACTTTGCATTTTCAAAGGAAATCGAAGGAAACTGATAATTTGTTTTCGCAACACGGGTCATAAATTACTGACGCAAGACGGTGCACGTACGAGGTAAGAAAATCCGATCCGACCGAAGAAAAACTGAGTCATTGGCGAAACGGCTGCTATTATTGTAGATGATATACGTTTAACACCATACGATACAAAATTATACCCATCCTCCGACAATTTTTTGGACAACGTAGAAGACGCCATCCCTGCTTCGCTCAAGTTACTTCTCACCGAAATAATTTGCAAATCGAAAAAGGGACCGCTCGAGCCTTGGAAAAGAAAATGCACTGCTATCGGGCATGCGATAATATCCGCGGTTCGTCCTTGATCTTTCCTTTCGTCATTAAAAATCGGTGTCGGTGCTTTTTTGTATAAGAAATTTGGGTCGAAAAATTTGATTAACGTTCTCTCGTCGTTGGGATTTTGCTCGTCGTATAACGAAATATCAATATTCGAAGCTGCTTCGATCCTGCGTCCACAGCGAAAAGTCAAGGACTCGGCTTTCACGCAGTTCGTTTATGATAATGCGGATTTTAACATCAACACGTTGGATGGGCATGGTACTTTTCATTGTATGGGGGGGATCCAATGCATAACTCCATTTGACGCCGTGGAATCGGACGAAGCAATAGATCGGCAATCCGGAATAATAAATGCCGCGGCCGTTGCAAACATCGGAAATGTCGAGATTCTTTACTACGGGAAAGAAAAATCCAGTGGTCTCGCAAAATTAGAAGTCTTCGATATTGAAAGCATGCGAAATATTTCTCAAAAATGCCTGCCGATTTCATGTGGCTTTACGGAAAATGGGCCTGTGTTACTGGGATACCGGGTTGGAATGGCTTTATGGAAGAGGCTACAGCCAACAAAACCTTTGTTAAATCTAAAGTCATGTTTCTTCCATTTATAAATGCTCCACCTTCCAATTACGACACGATTTACACGACGCTGAACTCCGCTCTAACGAGAAGCAAAGCTTCAAAATGTAAATCATGCATCGTGACATTCGATCAGCCGCTTTTTTGGAAAGCACGCGACATTGTTTGTAGCGCCGACCCTTCGTCTGGCATCGGTTCGATCATCGTTCGCCTTGGAGGGTTTCACGTGCTTATTTCATTTTTAGGCGCTATAGGTTACATTATGCGAGGCAGCGGACTCGAGGATGCTCTAAAAATTATTTACGCTGAAAATAGCGTCGACAAGATTTTTTCTGGTCACGCGTACTCGAGAGCAGTCCGAGCTCACTTCCTCGTGCATGCAACTTTAGCAAAGCGCATAATGGAGACAATCGATTTTAACGATACCGAACGAGATGAGGTTGAACGACTACTGATGGAGTTGGATCGGACAGTCGTCCTCACGGCGAATGAAAACGATATAGTCAACGGAGTTATTAGAAAATTCGACGCAGCGCAAAGCGAAATTGAAAAAAATGGACCGACTGCAAAGTTATGGACGCAGTATTTTAAAATGGTAACACTGCTGAAACATTTTATAGAGGCTGAGCGTTCGGGTAATTGGGGTTTACATTGCGATATCATACAAAGAATGTTGCCGTATTTCCATGCCAGCGGTCACTTCCTGTATGCAAAGAGCGCTCACCTATATCTCCAAGATATGGCAGGCTTGCGGGAGAAAATGCCGGCAACCGAATTTGAAAAATTCACGTCAGAGGGTTATTTTACTATCAGACGAACCAACAAATTTTGGTCAGGCATAATGTCTGATCAGACCATCGAACAAACGCTGAACCGTGAATCGAAAGTTAGCGGAGGAATTTTCAAACGGGGAGCCGATGATAGCGTGGCGGCACGATGGACGATGGGTTCTGTCCACATGCAAACCATCTGTGAGCAGGTGGAAGATTTTTGTGACATTCACACCGGATCAACCGAGCAACATGTAGATTTTAGACCGACTCGTGTCAGCAGAGATAATGTAGACGTGGAGAAGTTGGATCGCTGGTTTGATGCGCATAATCCTTTCCCCGTGGACTCCGAACTGATGTCGATCAGCACCGGTATAGTCGGTACAGAATCAATTAATTGCCATCTGGCTTTTGAAATCGGGAGTAAAATGTTAAAAAACATCGTCGGTTCCACTTTCGATTCAATAAGATTCAAACGCAAAGAAAAAGTTGCGCCCTTAGCAACAGTATCTAGCAGTATTATTGTCGATGATACACCGGTTTCAATAAATCCTCTCTTGCTCTTCCAACGGATGAGTATTTCGAAACAATCAACGGAAGATCTTCACGATTGTTTCGCCTATGAACTTTCTCCGTACCCTCTCTCTCTGTTTAATGCGGAGGGAATGCGGAAGGGTGCTAAGTGCTCACTATTTAATTGCTTTGTGCCTCTCGAACGTTGTGCTCCGCTCGGTAGAAAACGCCTCGATGTCATCGATGGAGAGTTTTTATTGCACAAAGTTTTATGGCCCCGTACGAGCGTCATGTTCGACACGATCTGCAAGAACTACGTTTCGTACGTACATCGAAATTTCGAGAAGCACGTTATCGTCGTATTTGACGGCTACCCCGAAGATGCTGAAACGATAGTTTTGAAAGGTTGGGAGCGGAGAAGACGCGCCGCCAAGCGCCATTCACCAGACATTGTTGTTACTCCGACGTCTTTTCCTTCAACAACGCAGGAAAAATTTTTGTAATGACAAAAATAAAGCTAGACTCATTGACCTACTGAAAGAAACGATGAATGATTTTGGTATTCGAGTTCAGCAGGCACCGGGAGACGCGGCTTCTTTCATCGTAGGAACGACTATTGAAGAAGCTTCTCGTTATGAGGAAGTAACGATCATCGGCGAAAACATCGACCTTCTCGTGCTGCTAACGGGATTGGGCCGTCATTTAACAAATATATTTTTCAAAAAACTGAGCAGTGGACGGACTCCCGAACAAATTTACTCGCCGGCAAGTTTCAAATATGACGAAACAGTTGCGAAACATATTTTGTTTCTCCATGCGATTAGCGGATGCGATACGACATCTTCCTTATTTAATATTAGCAAAAACAAATTCTTCAGCATTCTTCAGAAAAATGAAGATTTGGGGGCAGGGCTTAATTTGTTTAAAGAACAAAGTGTTCACCCGAGCACCTTGGCGAATGCTGGAGAACGCGTTTTAATCGCAGTGTATGGAGGCGACCGAGACGTCCAATCCCTTGACAAACTTCGATTTAAGTGCGTCACCAAAACCATTACAAGAAGTAAATTCAATCTGGCAAATCTTCCACCGACTTCAGCAGCTGCAGCGCAGCATGTTTTCAGGACGTACCTGCAGGTACAATTATGGCTCGAATACGACACAAATCCGATCGAGTGGGGCTGGAGGAAAACGGATCGCGGGTTGGAACCAATAACGACGACTGCTGATCCAGCGCCGGAATCATTGCTAAAAACGATCTCTTGCAAATGCCGAGCAGTTTGCGGGAAAACATGTGGATGCCGTAAAGCAGGACTTAAATGTTCTGTTTTATGTCATCACTGTAGTGGTGAAACGTGCGAGAATATCACAGAAATTCGTGACCTACTCGATGACGATGATTTTGACGAGGAAAATGGTATACATTTTCCAGAACTTGATAAAAATAATCATCCAGACTGAATTTCCAGCCCGGCATTGATGACGACGATATTTCTAAAAGTCGAAAACGTGACACTGAAGCTTCAGCCGCTTTCAATAACTACACCTCTGACGAAGATCATTCTGAAAATCGCAAGTATGACACGTAAGCTCAGCAGCTTTCAACAAGTACACCTCTGACGAAGATCTTTCTGAAAATCGCAAGTATGACACGTAAGCTCAGCAGCTTTCAACAACTACACCTCTGACGAAGATTTTTCTGAAAATCGCAAGTATGACACGTAAGCTCAGCAGCTTTCAACAACTACACCTCTGACGAAGATCTTTCTGAAAATCGCAAGTATGACACGTAAGCTCAGCAGCTTTCGACAACTACACCTCTGACGAAGATCTTTCTGAAATTCACAAATATGACACTTTACCTGAGCAGGACCATCGGAAAAAATAACGGAAAACCATAGTACCCGATTGTAATGACACGAAATTTTTGTTTAATGTGATTGAAATATCAAATACTTCGTAAGACAGCAAACGTTGTAAAAAGAACCGGATTAAACGTGCATGTGATGAAACGTGGAGTAGGCCTACGGGGGATACCACGTCAAAAAATAAAACGCGCCTCAATCTCTACCCCTGCGGTGGTGTGGAAAAGAGATTTGTTTCGATTAAAGATGAGTTGATTTTTTAGTTATGGAAATACATGCAATCGTCGTGTACTTCATGAAAGTATTTATTTGCATCCCTTTTTCCCTTCAACCTAAGCGTAAGTACCAAAATATGCATCCTAAGCGAAAAATACAAATAACCATCGTTGCAGAGAATTGTATTCCGTACAAAATTGTTTCTTCTCATTTAAGCGGTAAAGTTATAAATAAACAATATAATGCGATACAAAAATGTTACTTCGATTTCCCGACTACATGTCAATTGTAGACAAAAAATGGCAATAACTAAAGTTGTAGAGAATTTTATTCCCTACAAAATTGTTTTGTAGTATTCACACGGTAAAGTTATAAATAAACGAGATAATGAGATAAAAAACCATTAACTCTTATTTTTCAACTTAAGTCGAAAAATATCGATCGTACACAAAAAATGGTAATAACTAAAGTTGTAGAGAATTTTGTTCCCTACAAAAGTGTTCTGGAGTCTTTACACGGTAAACTTATAAATAAACGAGATAATGAGATAAAAAACCATCAACTCTTATTTTTCAACTTAAGTCGAAAAATATCGATCGTACACAAAAAATGGTAATAACTAAAGTTGTAGAGAATTTTGTTCCCTACAAAAGTGTTCTGGAGTCTTTACACGGTAAACTTATAAATAAACGAGATAATGAGATAAAAAACCATTAACTCTTATTTTTCAACTTAAGTCGAAAAATATCGATCGTACACAAAAAATGGTAATAACTAAAGTTGTAGAGAATTTTGTTCCCTACAAAATTGTTCAAGAGTATTCACACGGTAAAGTTATAAATAAACGAGATAATGAGATAAAAAAAATTAACTCCTTTTTTTCAACTTGAGTCGAAAAATATCGATCGTACATAAAAAATGGTAATAACTAAAGTTGTAGAGAATTTCATTCCCTACAAAATCGTTTACTAACATTAACACGGTTAAGCTAAAAATAAACGAGATAATGAGATAAAAAACCATTAACTCCTATTTTTCAACTTAAGTGAAAAAATATCGATCGTACACAAAAAATGATAATAATTAAAGTTGTAAAGAATTTTATTCCCTACAAAATTGTTCTACAGTATTAACACGGTAAAGTTATAAATAAACGAGATAATGGGATAAAAACCATTAACTCCTATTTTTCAACTTAAGCCGAAAAATATCGATCGTAAACAAAAAATGGTTATTACTAAAGTTGTAGAGAATTTCATCCCCTACAATATTGTTCCTATTCATTTACGCGGTAAATTAATAAACAAACGAGAAAATGCAACAATTAGATGAAGTTCATATTTTCCAACTTAAGTCGAAAAATATCAACCGTAGGCGAAAAATGCTAATAACTAAAGTTGTAGAACATTAAATTTCCTACAAAATTGTTCATATTTATTTACGCGGTAAAGTTATAATGAACAAGATAATGCGATAACAAAAATGTTACTTCGATTTTGCGACTTAATATCAATTGTAGATAAGAAATGATAAGAACTAAAGTTGTAGAGAATTTTATTCCCTCCAAAATTGTTTCACAGTATTAACACGGTAAAGTTATAAATAAACAAGATAATGCGAATGAAAAAAAATTTACTTTTATTTTCTAAGTTAAGTCGAAAAATATCGATTTTAGACAAAAAATGCTCATGACTAAAGTTGTAGAGAATTTGATTCCCTATAATATTGTTCCTATGCATTTACGCGATAAATTAATAAATAAATGAGATAATGCAACAATTAGATTAAGTTCCTATTTTTTAACGTAAGTCGAAAAATATCGATCATAGAGAAAAACTTGTAATAACTAAAGTTGTAGAAAATTCAATTTCCTACAATTTTTGTTCTATGCATTTTTGGTCCAAAGTTGAAAATGAGCGAGTTATTCAACAAAAACTGATTTTTGTTAAATTCAAGATGGCGGGCGTAGCAGGGGGGTTAGGAGGTCGAAAATCGGGACTTAAGCTATCAGTGGCACCCCTTAACGAAATATGAAAGAATTTTGCTGTTGCGAATTTTTTAGTTAAACGGCCTCTTTTTCGTCTCCACAGACTGGGCTAGAGAGCCCGAGCGGCAGTGGCGCGAGCGTGGCAAGTGCGGAGATGGTCAAGGGGAAAGCCGACGAGCAGGAGAGGGGGTGCACGCGGGACGCGGTTATGCAAACGACGGGAAATGAGGGGAGTGCTTCGACGGGAATCACGAGAGAGCCGATAATTCTGGGAGAAATTCGGTGGACGGAGGAAAGACTTGGGGAATTGTGGAAGGGAGGGATGGAACAGCTGCGGGGTGAAATAAATCCGCTGCCATGCAGGTGTGAATGCATGAACAGGATAATAAAAGAGTTGCAGGAAGTAGAAATGTGAAGGATGAAAAGGGAAAATGACAGGTGCATATGGGACGAAGAAAAACGCGGGATGGCCGAGACCATCAGAATATTGGAACTTGAAATCGAGGAGGAGAGTGAGGAGCGAAGGAGAGGGGATAGTGTCAGTGACAGGTCGACGTTGGATGGAAATAATAACGTGGAAGGAAAAAATTTGGAAAAAGCGTCGGAATATAGTGAGGGCGAGAGGAGTGAGGGGCGCCAAGAGCGGAGGGGGGGAACACGGCGGGAGGAGACGTCACATACGTCACCGTCGCCGCACTCGCAGAGGCGCGACGAGTCAGCTGATTGTGAGGGGGGAGACGGCCGGGGGGAGAACACCGGTATGCAGCGGCCAGCGGGTACCGAGAGGAAAACGGGGACGGGTGAGGCGGGGGAGCGGGACAGGCCGGACGCGCTCACGGAAAGCGAATGGCACTGGGAAGCCATGGAGAGAAGAAAAAGAAAGAGAAATATCGTCGTGAGAGGAGTAAGTGGAGCCAGCTCTGAACAAACGATAGCCGAGGAGCTGGAGATGATGTTCAGAGAAAAGATGGGGCTGGAGGTGAAGATTGTCGAAGTGCTGAGAGTAGGGGGTTCGGTAGTAAAAATGGGCACAATGGAGATGAAGAGGGAGATAATGAGGAGGAAAACAGAGCTGAGGAGTCATGGGATCATACTGGTTGATGATCTTACACCGAGGGAAATGAAGATTACTGAGTGGCTGAAGAGAGAAGCGGGGCGGAAGAGGCGAGCGGGAAAAATTGTATCGACGGGATATATGAAGCTGTGTGTGAATGGGGTGTGGTGGTGCTGGGTTGAGAGAGAGGGGGCGCTGGAGAGATTGACATTTCGGAGGTAGTCGGGAGGAAGGGTGGGGGGTAGTCTCGTGGAATGTGGCGGGGGTGGGAAACCTGTGGCACGCGAGAGATTTTTTGAGGAAATTCGATGTAATTTTATTGCAAGAAACATGGCTGGAGGGAGAAAGGGAAAAAACCTTTATAAATAAATGGGGGGGGGGGGGGGGGGTTACAAGTGGTGGGCAAAAGCGGCGGTGCGTGAAAAAACAAGGGGAAGAGCGGGAGGGGGCCACCTAGTGGGAATTAGAGCAAATTTGAGTGAGCGATGCAGAGTGGACAAATAGGTGAACGGTATGGTAATAAAAATAAATAGACCGAGTGAAGGAAAAGAGCTATGGTTAATAGAGACGTATAATAATGTCGGGATGAAGAAGATTGTTGAGCCGATGAGGAATGTGGTGGAGGAAGAGGGCGTGGAGAGAGAAGCGGCAGTGATAATTGTGAGAGATTTGAATGCAAGGATTGGAGAGGAGCAAGGGTTGACAGAGTGTGAGAAATTAGGGGGTGGGGCGGGAGTTAGAAGATCGCAAGACGAGGTGTGCAATGGAGAAGGGAGAAAGTTATTAGGTTGGTGTAACAGTGTGGGAATGGCGGTGTTAAATGGAAGAACGAGAGGAGACGAGGAGGGGAAACTGACTTTTGTTGGAAGTGGGGGGGATGGCTCCGTTCTCGACCTGGTTATCAGACTTGAGGACGAAGAGGAAGACCTGGTAGAAGGACTGGAGGTGGTAACGAGAGACGAGTCAGACCACTTGCCGGTAACCTCTCGGATGAGGGGGGAAGGGGATAAGAGGGGGCGGGGCAGGAAGAGTAAAAAAGGAGGGGTGGTGGGGGAGAAATTAATTTGGAAGGATGAGGAAGCGGAGAGGTACGAGAAAGGTTTAAATCAGGTAGGGCAGGAGACGGAGGGGAACGAAGGAGAGGGGAAGTGGGAGAAACTGAGGAGGGTCATTTGGGGGGCGGCGGGGAAGGCAGGCATGATGAAAACACAAAAAATGGCAGGGGGTGAGGTTAAAAGTTGGTTTGATGCGGAATGCAAGGAACAGAAGTTGAAAGTTTGGAGGGCGCTGAAGGCCTTTCTGGGGGAAGAAGCGGAAATAATCAGGCTTACGAGGGGGGAACGGCGTGGGGAGGAGGAGGTGGGGGGCATTAAGCACGAGAAAAGAAAGTTGGCAGAGGAGAAGAGGTGGTTAAGATTGATATGTGGTAGGAAACAGAAGGAATGGGCGGAGGAAAGATGGAAGATGATAAGGGAAAGCCGAAATATGACGGAATGGTGGGACGCAGTGGCAAAGTTCAGACCCAGACGAAGACGGGCTGGGCTAGAGATTGACAAGCAGCAGTGAGCTGAGTACTTCTCGGTGCGGTTGGGGGGAAAGGAGGGAGAAAGCGGGAGGCTGTTGGAGAGGAGAAGCGCGGGAGAAGAAAGGGAAAATGAAGGTGCCCGAGACCAGGAACTGGACGGGGAGATCAGTGTGACGGAGTTACGGAAGGCATTAAAGGGACTAAAAAACAAAAAGGCTGCAGGGGATGATGGGATAACAGCGGAATTCCTTAAAGGATTGACGCAGGAGAGGAGAGAGGACCTGCGGGGGGCACTGAATCAGGTGTGGGAAAATGGGGAGTTGCCGAAGGGGTGGGAGAACGGGAGAATTTTCCCAATTCTCAAGGCAGGAGACGAGGAGCAGGTTAGTAACTACAGAGGAATTTCGTTGTTAAACGTGGGATTCAAGCTACTAACGAGAATTATGGCGAGAAGGCTGAACGGGTGGATCGAAAGGGAGGGGGTGATGAGAGAGAGTCAGGCGGGATTCAGGGAAGGGAGGGGAACGAGGGATCAATATTTGTTCTGAATAGTCTGATCAACAACAGCCTGAAAAAAGAGGGGGGGAAACTTTATGTGGCGTTTGTTGATTTTGAGGCTGCGTTCGACAAGGTGGATCATGTTGGAGAAACTGTGATAGAAGGGGGTGAGGGGCAAGATGTACAACATGATCAGGGGAATTTACAAGTGGACAACGAATGATGTGATCGCGGGAGAGGGAGTCCCGGGGCGTTTTGAGACAGGGTGTGGGGTTAGGCAGGGTTGCCCGCTTAGCCCCACCCTGTGAAACTTGGTTTTGGATGATATAGAGGATGGGTGGGAAAGGAAAGAAGAGGGAGGGTCGGTGACAGGGAGTACAAAAATTGTCTCATTAAAATACGCTGACGACGTGGCGATCGTGGCAGAGAGCGGGGAGGAGATGGTGAAAATGCTGAGAACCCTGGAGAGATTCGTGAGGAAAATCAAAATGGAGGTCAACGTGAAAAAAACGAAAATAATGATTTTTAGAAATGGTGGGCGACGCAAGAGAGGGGAGGGGTGGATGTTTCAGGGGAAAGAGATAGAGGTGGTAAACGAGTTTAAATACTTGGGTTTTTGGTTTTCAACGAGGAACACGGGGAGCGCACACGTGAGGAATTTGGTGGGGAAGGCGATGAAGGCAGCAAACGCGGTATGGGAGGTAGTGAAAAGAGCAAGGATGGGGAAATTGAAGGACAGGCTGATGTTTATGAACTCGCTGGTAAAAGCCGGGGCGCTATACGGTGTGGAGATTTGGGGGTGGAGGAGAAGAGAGGAGATGAAAAAAATGCAGGGGAGAATGGTGAAAATGGCCTTGGGAGTTGCTAGGAATACGCCAGACTATATCTGGAAACTGGAAGCTGGGCGGAGAAGTGTCGAAGTGGAGGCGCGGAGACGAGCGGGGAACTACATTTTAAAAATACTGAGGATGGAGGGAGAAAGATGGCCAAAAGTATGCCTCAGAGAGGAAGTGAGGGGGATAATAAATGGAAAGCCGTCGAAATGGGGCGTGGAGCTGAGGAAAGCGATGGAAGAGGTGAGGGAGGGGAGGGTGATTGGACTATTAAGGGAAACAAGCGTGAGCGTGGAGAGGGTGGAAAAACTGTTGAATGAGGGGGTTGAAAGAAAGAGGGAACAGGACACTCAGGCGGATTGGGTCAAGGTGGACAAGTCCACCTTCAATCCCATGTACAAGGAAATAAAGGTAGGGGTGGAGATGGAGAAATACTGGGATGACCCAAGGTTGAGAGGAGACTGGAAGGAACTGTGGGCCAGACTAAGATGCGGAAACGTTGGAAAGGTGGGGAAAAAGGGTTACGATAATTGGAGCTGCGGAGTGTGTGGGGAAGAGGAAGAGACCCTGGTGCATATCTGGCAGTGCCAGAAAGCGAGAGGGGAGATTAACCGAAAATGGGTGATAGCAGTAGATGAATGGAGAAACGATAAAAGGGGAGAGGAACTGGAAAGATGGACGAAAGAAACCCTGAAGGGGGAGGTAGTGGGGGGACTGTGCGAGTATATTAGGGCTTTCTCGGAGTTAAACAGGTCGAGAACGGAGTACGCCGAGGGAGCGGGAGTGGGGGGAGAACGGGCTGACTGAAGAAGCAGTAAGGACGGGGCAAGAGAAGGACCGAGGGGCGAGAGGGGGAGTTGCAGGAAACATACGAGGCAGTATTGGCTCGCGGAAGCCACGAGGCACGAGTATGTTGGAACCATGTTGGCGTCATATTCCTATGAACGAGTGAGAGCGATTAATCTGTGATAACAGTTGTGGTGTGTGTGTCTTTCTGTTCTAAAATAACATATAACATGTATCTGTGACAGTAGAGATAAGGTTGGTTCTGTAAAAAGCGATGTCGCTATACGATGAAATGAATAAATAAATAAATATATGAATTAATTCAAATGAAGGCATGAAATTATATAATGAATTTAATCGTTACCGGTGTTCATTTTTCTCTTTTACATTATATCTTAATGAGTAAAATATATTAACGTCTTGACAAAAATATAAATATATATTTAAAACTTTACAACTGTGATGTATCGATAACGCAGGGCGCCGTGTCATCGCGCCTATACACGATACACGCAAGCACGCGGCAGCGTGCCAGTGCGTAACCAGCCGGCTAGAGAACTAGTTGAATGCGTAGCTGGTGCTTCATTAGTAAGCGTTTCTGTATCCACTCACTATATTGTTTTCACTATCTATATCAAATAAATAAACTTTAGTCTTGGCATCTGCGCTTGTTTAGTTAATCCTTAATACATTACAAATACTGTACATAAAACGTTGATTTTAAGCTATAATTAAGAGTGCTTACCTCATCGATTTCTCTTTCACCATTGTTATTGATTTCCATTGGTTTGGCATTTCTGCTGAGTGAAGATTTCCATCCACTAGCACAATGAGTTTTCTCAATATCTGCGGCATTAAAATGTAATTCGCACAGATGCTCTTTTTCTGGGTGACACGACTTTTCAACCGAGACAAAATAACCGCGACAAAATAACCGCGCCATTACAACCGCGGACAAAAGAACCGAAACACAAAATAACCGAAAGACAAAATAACCGAAAGACAAAATAACCCCGACAAAATATCCGGGGACAAAATAACCTGTAGATAAAATAACCGCAACCAAATAACCGTTAAGATTTTTAATTTCCCGTGTTTCGTGTTTGAATTTTTTGTGTTTCATTATTTTTTATTTATTAAGATCATTTGGGTACTCGGGGATTTAGGGTTATTGTTAGTTTTTTAATTTATTTTTGGGTACTCGGGGATTTAGCGTTATTGTTAGTTTTTGGGTACTCGGGGTTTAGGGTTATTGTTAGTTTTTGGGCACTCGGGGATTTAGGGTTATTGTTAGTTTTTTTATTTATTTTTGGGTACTCGGGGATATAGGGTAATTGTTAGTTTTTCAAATTTATTTTTGGGTACTCGGGGATTTAGCGTCGGGGATTTAGGGTTATTGTTAGTTTTTGTATTTATTTTTGGGTACTCGGGGATATAGGGTAATTGTTAGTTTTTCAAATTTATTTCTGGGTACTCGGGGATTTAGCGTTATTGTTAGTTTTTGGGAACCCGGGGTTTAGGGTTATTGTTAGGTTTTGGGTACTCGGGGATTTAGAGTTATTATTAGTTTTTTAAATTCATTTTTGGGTACTCGGGGATTTAGGGTTATTGTTAGTTTTTTTTTATTTTTGGGTACTCGGGGATTTAGCGTTATTGTTAGTTTTTGGGTACTCGGGGTTTAGGGTTATTGTTAGTTTTTGGGTACTCGGGGATTTAGGGTTATTGTTAGTTTTTGGTCACATTTTTTAAATGTTTTCTTCTATTGATCATTTTTTTTATCAGGATATTTTGGATTTTCATTCAGCCGCGTTTGTTTTATCTACTGGTTGTTTTTTCCTCTGGATATTATGTCGGGGTTATTTTATCTGCAGGTTATTTTTTCCCCGGATATTTTGTCGCTGTTATTTTGTCTTTCGGTTATTTTGTGCTTTGGTTATTTTGTCCCTGGCTGTAATGTCGCGGTTATTTTGTCGCGGTTGTAATGTGACGGAACCCTTTTTCTGTAAGTGCACGACCGATCGCCTCACTCCACAGTTGTCTTTTCTTCGGGAACTGCAAATAAAAAATGATAATTAGCCCATTTCAAACATTTGAAACAAGAAGTATAATAATAAATGTTTTGATCATTCGTTTATTGAAGGTGACTATTCCTGCCATGTGATCCCATGTCCTTTGTAGCTTCAGTTTGCATCGGGCGAGATAACGGCCAGCAAAATCTTCAAATTAGCTCTTACGGTAGTTCTATCGTTTAAGGTTCATTTTGCATAATTTGAGAAAAATGAGAAAGAACGAAGAAACACTTCTCGATGGTATAAAAATCTGAACAAATTCATGCACATTAAAGGCACTGGAATGATTAATTTCGGATAATGATAATCAAAAAATGTTATTAACAAATGAAAAAGAAAAAAAATTCGATAAATCTCCAAGTGACCCACAAATTTTTTTCTATCGCAACGATTCGTTCGTTTTTCTGAATACGGATGAATACCGCAGATTTGCAAGTTCACTTTGATTTTTGAGTTGTTTATATAGTAAATGTGTGCAAAAACACAAAATTCAAAGTAAATTTAGAAATTTGAAAAAGTTCATACAAATTCAGAAAAACGGACGATTCAGTCATCGGATTCGTTCAACGGCAGGAGTACGATATCCGAGGCGCCGCGATTTGTTGAACTTTTCTAGTAGAACACCCTGAAAAAAGAAGAAAATGAAGAATAAAATTTTTTGATATTTCAGTTAGTTTGGAAGTTATAGAATTTTTTGTTTTTTCATTTTTATTTTCGTGATGCAACGTCGAGCCCGTCATCTCGTAACGTCGGTGAAACGGGACATATTTGGTCCACGAGGAGCCGGATTCCATCGACTTCGGGAGCCTCCGGATATTTCCCATGCTCATTCGCGTCGCGTCATCCTCGTCGGTGTCGCGATATCATCGTCAGCGAAGAAGACCAGCTAAGTCTGCAATCTCTACCTGTATATTTCTATGTCATGTCTATTCGTATATATTCTTGAGGGCTGCGGCCGCTCTTGCGTCGCGCCGGCTCGCCACCATGCGGTCGCGCGCGATCGCTTCTCGTAAAACCCGATCGCGGTCGGTCGAAGCTGCGGCTTCGGGGTAGAATCCCACATATCTGTCGTGGTAATTGATTGATTGATATGCGCAGCCAATAGCATCTGTTCAACGCGCCGCTAATCAGCTCATGTTTGCCGGCCATGTTGCCGCATTTGCGCGGCAAGACGGAAATAACCCAAGTAACCTTAACTTTTTATCCATATTCATACTTTTATTCTGTATTTTACAATTATTAACACCCAATTACCAGGCCTTGTCAATTTAACCGATTTCATTCCGACTCATCGAATTCGCCTAAATTAAAAAAAAATAATATTCCCGAATTTCTATCGGAAAATTCGCATTCACCGCCGCGACGTCAGAAGAGGTTGGGTCGTCAAGGGACGCGATGGACGCGGCAGAATTGTGAGGGCCTTGCGCCGGCAACTTCTCTTCACACGCTGTTGTATCAAAAACGATGTGGAAGGGGTACCCTCCGAATTATTTCCTCCTCTAATCTGGCATCACTGCGCCGAGCGTGAGTCGAAGCGAGAGCAAAGTTGGGTGGCGCAGAGTTCGATTCCATTGTATGCGTGCACACGGACGGGCAGAGCAGCGCCTCTACTTCCTGCTTTCCATGTAATCTTTCTTCTTTGACACATAGCTTGTAGTAGTCAGGGAGACTAAAGGAAAGGAGACCGAACCAGTGTTGCCAGATTGAGGGAAAGGGACGTTTTAGACATGCCCCCCATTTTACACATGTGTTAAAAAATCATGGGAATTCGGACTTTCTCGTAGTTAGTAGTTACTGTCATTCGAAAAAACATGAAGAGATTCAAAATGATCGTCTTTTCCGTGTAGAAGTTCTAGCAGGGATGGGGATTAATCCAATGAAAATGTATTGAAAATGCTTTTTCAAGGAAATAATTATGATTTATTATTTTTCCATAATCGTTAGTGTAATAAGCCCTATAATCACAACATTTTTTTGACACGTTTTCATTGAACGGATTCCCATCCTTGAGTTCTAGCCGCATGAAATCTAACATGTGTTCTTATGGGAAATGAGGCCATTGATGCAAATATTGACGATAAATGCATGGAAATAAAACAAAAAAATATTTTAAAAAAATCCAGTGTGTAAAATACAGATTGATAAATGCCCACAAAATATGCAGATAAATCGACTTTCGATATTCAATATTCAATATGAGCGATAAAAAAGGGAAAATAGATTATACAAGATTTGATAACATCTATTCGGCGATATTTGATGATTATAAATTTCCCTATCATCCACAAAGCAGTTATAATCGAGATTTCTCAGGTTCGTGTGCATTTGGGTGGAATTGTACGTGTCATACATCCTTAACCTTTAGCACTCCGCATGTTAAGACTTACAAATTACTTATTGGTGATTAGTTATTGAGATGTAGGATTCATGTTGCTTCCTCATAGAGGAAGCTATGTTAAGGCGAAACATTTTTTCCCGCGATCTTCATGTCATTATGTTCAATATGTGCTAAAACGTCGAGAAAACACGTGTGTGTGTGAGTGTGTGTGTAATGGACTTCGAAAATTTAAACGTGTATAACTCGGGAATCGCTTCACCTACAGCCACCAAAGTTTGCAGGAATGTGCAACTCTATAATCTCTGTTTTGGCTATAATTTTGGTCATGATTGGAGCTGCGGTTCGGGTTTTATGTCGTTTTCAAATTACCAAAAAAGGACGTTTACACGATAGCGATCGCAATTTTCGAGATATTCGTCTAAATAGTTTTTTACAAATAGATTTGGATCCAACGTTGCTTGGTATTGCATTTGGGCCAAATCCATCGAGAAGGTCAGATTTTACAAGATTTTGAATTTGCATAAAATTTTGTGGAGATCGGTTGGGGAAATCGAATTTTATAGGACTTTGGATTTTTCGAAGAAGTGACGTTTCGCTCGAACTCACGAGAGCTTTGACCTATCGAACCCGAACTATAATTCCGTATAATTTCCATAACGAAATGTAAGACTTCGTTTATTTGCAAACGGCTGCAATCATATTTTATTCAATTACTTGTATATTCAGCGTCGGTTGTGACTGTTTTTTTTATTATTCTCGTTACCGTCTATATATATTGTAACGGTAGATTTTTGTTATGGGATTTAATTTAGGGGCAAGAGTACGGAAAGAATTTTATGATTCAGAAAAATAGGTAAAATTGCTTTTCATTCGACACTGGTTATGTACAGCGATGATTTCGAATGCTTCCCTTACAGACACTTGCTCGCACGGTCTTTAAGTTGTGGGGGGGCGCGGGGTGGGACGGGGGTTGTTGTCTCTTCAGCCGACCAGCCGCTTCGCCCCGCTGGCCAACGAAGCTCGCGCGCGGATGCTTGCGACGGCGGTAGGGGTGCCCCCCCCCCCCCGTCGGTCGATGCTCGATCGCTGGTCGATGGCCTAGCGCTCCCGATACCCCCTCCGTGCGGCCTGGCGACGGCTGACCGGACTCTCGCGGCGCAGCGGCGCTCTGGCTGTCGATTCGGCAGTATTGATCCGTCAGCGGATCGCGCTTGAACAGGGGTGCGCTTCTCGCTTGTCCGGATTCGGAAACGATGCGTTTACGTCTTTGTCCTTCCTCCACTGCGCCTCCGCCGGATCAGAAATCTGTAACAGGGTTGCAAAGGTGCGGGGAGCTTGGATTCTTAATGATTCCAACATAAATGTGGAATCCCGGTGTCGTTTTTCTTCCTCGTTCTGATATCTCGGGCCTTCCTCCATCTAGTTCTCGGTAATCTGTTTCGTACTCCACTGTCACCTCGTCCTCGCTGTCTTGGTGGCTGCTTTTTTGGGGCTGGTACGATGATGGCTGGAGGTCCGGAGGTGCTGTAACAGAGTGATTAACCGTCTCTCCGGTTCTTGGGATGCCCTTTTTATATGAATCCGGGTGCCTCCGACTGCTCGATTTCGGCCTCTGATTGGTTGAAGCCCCCTCCTCCACCGGTGTCTTGTCCGTTGGCACGTGCGGGGGTTTTTTGCCGTGGGCCGTCCAAGGCCGCTGGGGTATTGTCGATTATCCCGTATACCGAGGTAACGTTTCACACGTTGCGGGGAATAATTATGAAATATTATGTTATATATCTGCTGCGAGGGCAGCACAAGCGGCCGACGTCTGGGGTCGGTAAACCGGTGCACGTGTAACAACAATCTAGTCGTGTACATTAAATAATAAACTTAGTTACGTTTAATGGCAAATCCCTCGACTTTATTCAATATCCAACATTGGCGACGAGGATAATAGCGACCAGGAAAAAGTGTTACGGTTCAGCGTGACGGACGGAAAAGTACTACAAGTAAGTACAGAGCACCGACCACGTGTTGGCTATCGCGTGGAAAGAAAATTTCGTTTATGTCGAAATTTCAAAGCACGAGCGAGTAATCGAGCTCTGATTCTTCGAAGAAATTGACGAAGGACCCTCCTTCGCTCGAAAAAACGTTCGATTCCGCCGACAACGTTCTCGAATCGAAGAGCAAAGGTTTTGAGGTTGAACACGTACCAGTAAACGAGACCATGGCAGGAGTCATAGGCTCGTTGTCGGAGTTCGATCCCTTTAAGGAAAATCGGGAAGGTTGCATTAAAAGATTCAAGTTCTTCCTCGAAGCAAACAAAATAACTTTGGATGGCGCTAAGAGGTGCACGCTTTTCACAGCGGTAGGTTCAAAAACGTATGAGACCATTAAAAATCTCATCGCGCCAGAGACGCTTAGCCAGGTTTCGTATGATGATATAAAGAAAAAATGTGAAAAACATTTTTGTAAGTCTGTAAACGAATTATTAGCTCGTGTTCGGTTCCAGAAGCGGGACCAGAAAGCCGGCGAGTCGCTCGAGGATTTTGAGCGCGAATTGAGGAAGTTGGCGCGTGACTGCACATTCGGCGGGGCCAACGAATCCTTGCCGTTGAATGTCATGCTGCGAGATAGATTCGTGGCTGGCTTAATCGATGGCGAGCTTCAAGCTATCTGTGTCGACGACACGAGGAGATCGTGTCCGCCACGAATAAGATTGGGCTTTCACTGGAAAAAGCGCTCAAGATCGGGAGCTCTATTGAGGGCACAGAGCGTCTGCAGAAGCAGCTTAAAACCGCGGAGCAGCAGTCAGTTGAAAGAATGGACTGGAAGAAAACTCAAAATAAGGAAAAACCTAGGGATCGAGAAAAACGAGAGGGTAAGCCATGTTCTCGCTGTAATAAATCAAATCATACTCCGGACCAGTGTCACTTCAGGAAGACGACGTGCAACTTTTGCAATAACGAAGGACACATTGAACAGGCTTGCATTTCGAAAGCGAAGTCAGCTCGGACATAAGGGAAAACCCCAGGTAGCACGAAAAACGCTCGTGTCACACAATCTCACTCGGATACGGACTCGGAGGTCGGGTACGTGTACTTGATGGGGCAGGAACAATCGAAAAACTCGAAAACTCGATACCATACACGCGTCAAACTGAACGACGTGGAAATTGTAATGATAGTAGACAACGGTGCTGACGAATCTCTTATAAACGTATCTACATTCAATAAATTCTGGGCTGACTCGGATCCGGTTTGGAGCTCGCGAACTCCAAATCTGAAGGCGTGGGGTAAACGGCCGATCGCGACGAAGGGAATCGCAACGGTAAAGGTGCAATACAAGGGTATCCAGAGGAAATTACCAGTCATCGTCACAGCAGAGGCTCAAGGGCCGAATCTATTCGGATCTAACTGGTTCGAGGCATTCGGGATAAGCGTCGCGGGGATTCAACAAATATCCGAAGCCGAAACAGATTATCAGGTATTGTTGGACGATTACCCGGGAATACTCCGTAAAGAATTATCTGGGCACTCGGGGTCACCCATAAATATTGAGTTGAAACCGGGATCGTCACCGAAGTTTTTCAAATCGCGTCGAGTGCTGTATGCACTCGTGGAGTCGGTCAACGAGGCACTGAACGAAATGGTACACCATAAGATGCTGACCCCCACCGACCAATCAGACTGGGCCACCCCGGCGTTCTTTGTGCGAAAGTCCAACGGCGATATACGAGTCGTGGGTGACTATAAGGTTACGATTAATCCCTGCATCCGGGACTCAGAATATCTACTACCAACGGTCGCGGAAGCCATGGCGTCCCTGAACGGAGGTACAGTATTTTCACAGAGTGATCTGAGAAACGCGTACAAGCAATTACGCGTGAACGAGGAAACGTCAAAGGTTCTAACGATAAGCACACCGTCTGGGCCGTATAACGTAAATGTACTTCTTGACGGACTTAATATCGCGCCGCGAATTTTTCAGAAATTCGTGGTTTCACGACTCCAAGGGATCCCCGGCTTACTAATTTATTTTGACAACATTAAAGTTCAAGGTCGGACAAAAGCAGAACACGATGCGCGTCTACGGGAGGTTCTAAAACGTCTCGAAGGAGCAAATCTTCGTATCAACAGGGATAAGTGTGTCCTGAGCGTAAAGACTATGCAGTTTTTGGGATACCAAATCTCGGAGCAGGGTATCCAACCCTTGAAGGAAAAGGTCGCCGCGATACAGAAGATGCCAGCGCCTTCATCGGTCAAAGAACTACAAGTTTTCTTGGGCGGGCTGAATTTTTATGGAAGATTTTTGCAAGACAGAGCTACGGTCGCAGAGCGTTTACATCGTTTGTTGGACAACAACGCACCGTGGGAATGGACGGTGATTCACGAACATGCTTTTTCGAGTCTGAATAAGCAGCTGATTTCAGCACCGATACTGTGGCATTTCGATGAAGCGAAGCCGATCGTCGTATCCGCCGACGCTTCGCCAACGGGGATCGGGGTGATCCTGGCAAACGTGGGAGCCGATGGAATCGAGCACCCCATCGCTTTTTCATCGAAAACATTGTCCCAAACGCAGAGGTGATATTCGCAATTAGACCGAGAGGCATTAGCCCTCGTAGTTGCAGTCCGAAATTTTCACCAGTACATCGCTGGAAGGAAATTTAAATTGGTCACCGACCACAAGCCATTATTGGGACTTTTTGACCCGAAAAAGACAACGCCAGAGATTCTATCTCCGAAGCAGAGCCGATATGCGATGACTCAAAGTGCGTACGACTACGATCTTGAACACCGACCGGGTAAAAAGAACGGTAACGTCGACGTACTTTCTCGTTTACCGCTGAACGACCCCGTGGAGGAGGAAGAGGGCAGTTGTGGCGAGGTACTGATGATCGAAAACGCAGTGGAACAACCGAACTCGGTTTTCGACATCGCGAACGGCACGATGACCGATTCGGCGTTAAAAAAAATAAAGAAATGGATAATTCACGGATGGCCAAATAAAGTAGCTGACGAATTCAAGCAATTATGGACAAAACGCAACGAACTATCGATGTGCAAGGAGTGCATCCTATGGGGAAACAGGGTAGTGGTTCCGGAAAGTCTAAGATCTACGGTCTTGGAGTACCTTCACGGAAATCACCCCTGGATATGCGGTACCACAGCCGCAGCGCGTTCATACGCTTGGTGGCCGCGCATAGACACCGACATCGAGCTCATTGTTAAAAAACTGTAAGCCTTGCATCGAGACACAACCAGCACCGGCGAAGAGTCCTACTGAGGCATGGAAACCTCCGAGTAGGTTACACGTGGATTTTGCGGGACCGTTTGGTGGGCAAACCTTCCTCATCGTGGTCGACGCGGCGACAAAGTGGCTCGAAGCAAAGAGTCCCATCACCGAGCTCGACCGTCGTGGTACAGGAGCTCCGGTGACTTTTCGCTACCTTCGGGGTTCCAGAAACGATTGTCAGCTACAACGGTACGGCTTTCGTATCAACGGAGATCAAACAATTTTATACCAAGAACGGTATAAAATGGGTGCACACAGCACCTTATAACCCACAAGCAAACGGACAGACCGAGAGAATGGTACAAACGACGAAGAACTCCCTGAAAAAATTCACCGAAGGAGATTGGGAAATTAGGCTGGCAAGATCTCTTCTAAAGCAACACACAATGATTTCTTCGACGACGCGGAAAAGCCCGGCAGAAAAAATGTTCGGCCGTGAACTAAAAACTGTCATGGACAGTATGCGACCGTCCCCGGACGACACGAACGATTTGCCGAGCGCATACACAAATATCCGGACGATCAGACTACAAGCTAGAGTGCGAATGAGGAACTACAGAGTTTCAGGACCGAGGTGGACAATCGCAACTATAGTACAAAATCTGGGAAAACGCACGTACATCGTTCGAGAAGAAGATACCGGAATACTACACGAAAGAGATGTTGACTAACTAGTCGAACTGCCTCCAATGAAAAAAAAATTATAATCGAACAAACGAGAAAGACTCTGATCCGACAGTCGGCGTACCATTCTTTGACTCCCCTGGAAAAGAGGTGAACGAGCATGAGCCTACACGGGAAAAGGAGTCGGCAGCGGCGCAAAGAGATGAAAATATATTCACGCGCCGGGCAAGACCGAAAACAAAATGCGTCGAGGGGAGCCGTAATCGTTATCGAGAGAGCTTACTCGAAACCAGCGTCCATGAGGGGTTGCCGCTATAACACTGCGCCAAGCCGTGGGCCAGTTCGACAAGGCGGTCGAAGACGATGACAACATGGCCCGCAACAGGATCTACGCATTCTCAAAATAACCTCCGTTCTTATGGGGGAGAGATGTTATATATCTGCTGCGAGGGCAGCACAAGCGGCCGACGTTTGGGGTCGGTAAGAGCGAACCCGCTCGACGTCGACGAGCGGCCGAGCAAGAACAGCAAAAACCGGTGCACGTGTAACAACAATCTAGTCGTGTACATTAAATAATAAACTTAGTTACGTTTAATGGCAAATCCCTTGACTTTATTCAATATCCAACATATTATAATTTCGGAATTATGTGGAGCGTTGGCCACGGTCAAGACCGCTAGTGTTACGTACCACCGAGTGGGGTACGTGGGTGTAGCGATGGTCGGTGTGTAAAACAAAATAGGAATGAAAAAGGTAACGCTGCCACCAGCTGCGCGGAAGGCGCAGCAACCAATTGAAAAAGATGATTTTATTTATTATAGTTATTAATAATGTCGTTAAGGATAGAAAAAGATTTTACTTTAATTTTTGGATAGCGTGCAAGGAATGAAGGAGGGTGGGGCTACACGTCCCGTACGAGCCCGTGCCAGCTGACGGAAAGAAACGACACGAACACGACTGTTGACCTTTAAATTGTTAATATAAAATTTATTGAAATGTAAATTCGAAAATAATAAAGATTATGTTTACGGGTTAAATACAGGGAAGTACCGCACACACGCGTGTTTGGACGGTACTCCGTTACGGATACTTATTTGCCCGCAGGCGTCTAAAACTTACTCGTGTTGCCGTCGGTACCCGGCTCACAAGCTGGTTGCCGACGGATACTCGCGCTCCCGTCGGAAGATGGCTCGCAGGCCACGAACTCCGGGAACGTCCGCGCACGGTAGCGATTTACTAGACTACACTTGAAGTCACTAAAGGTTTTGTTCGCGAACTTGTTGCATTCAAAGAAATTTGAATGATTATAATTTGATGTACCAAAACTACACTACAGTCACCTATGTGTTACACAACAGTCTATTTTAATTGATTTTAACTTAAAACTACACGGTAACGCGTGGCACTTAGATTGTTAATTCCGCGTTTCTCTCCACACTGTTAATTTCCGTACCTCGCATTACTCTCGCGGACGTACTCTCGTACGTTCCGCGGAACGTTTGACCGGATACAACACTAGGCTGCTCCCGTTGTCGTAATAATTCGTGAAATAATATCTAAGGAATGGCGCTTCGGTAGAACCCCCAAGGCCCTAACGTTGTACTCGGTTATCGATGGTCGCTACGTTTCGGTGTGTGCTAGCCGCGCCCACCTCCTAGGCCGATGTGACATATTATTCGTCACAATATGATATTTTTTTCCCATTATTTTACAAAATTGTTCGCAAACGATAGTAACGTGTATAAATTGTTTCCTCGTGAAATTGGATCGACGGGTCGGCTAAGCTATATACGCAATTCAAATTTAGCGCCGCGAGGGAGGCGGATCATCAGAGTGATGCCGACGGCAACGACGCTATTGCACGCGCGCGCGTGAGTTGCCTCTTCTCACGCGCCATTCAACAAAACGGTGTGGTGGAGGCCTCTCAAAATCTTCGCTTCCCTTCAATCTTGCAGGGGATGTTGTAAAGTGGCCCTCGGAAAGTGGCCCCGTGTCAGTTTGCCCCAAGTCTCCCACCCTTTTTCCGAACTCACCCGAAGGCAAATCGAGCAGTGGGTCTCAATGTGCGGTTCGTCGTCAAAATTTCAGAGCCCGGAATTGGCGCGAGTTTCAAATTAGCGCAGCCGGACATAATGATTAAAATTGGATATCCATTGAACATTTAACAAAAAAATTATGCGCGACTGTTCATATTCGATTTTTATCCTTCGCTTATGTTAAAAATAAATCGTTTTCATCCCGTCGCGTGAGCTTTGGTGACAAAAGGCGGTATCTTAAGATTTTAATATTTTCTATAAAAATACTGATTGGATAGAATGGGAAGGTGAGTCGAAGAAAAATACATATATTTTTACTGTAATTCATATTTTAATTCGTTATCCATTAGACATATATAATGTAAATTCTTTATCTTTTTGGTTGTCGAATAAATGAAAGAATGGTTTCTCTGTAAAACAAAGATTCCTTTACTTGTCTTTTTCCCATATTTACAACTTAATTCTAATATTTACAACTTAGTTCTAAATCTTACCTGTAAAACGAAGAAACAACATTCAATGTTCGTTTATCAGGATGTTCTTTCTTTCTTCCACAGTTCTCTCTTATTGTTAACTAATTATTGATCCTTAGATCGATAACCATTTTTCTCTGCACGTGTCTTTTACATACGTTCTCGCTTGCACAACCAGGCGCCTGTTTTACCGATCCACATTGTAAGAATTTGTCTCCTGTGTCCGACGAACACGGTAGCGAGACGAATTCCCCCCACCACGAGCCACTCTTTTTAAACTCGAGGCGGTTTTAATAAAAGTTATTCCTTTCTGCAAATTTATAAACGATAATAAATCGGAGGGACCGACGAAGAAAATGTCCGATGAATTCGGGAGCTCAATAATGTGTATATATTTTAAACAATCGATCTCGATGTCATTCGATATAACAATAAAAATAAGAATAAATCCAACACACACTACCCTCGCACCATGACGAGATTCCGCAAGACGCGAGATACGAACACACGTATACATCTAATGATAAAAAAAAATATAACGGAACTAATACGCACACGATATACAATTTAAGTCAGATTTTAATCAAACTAACCGGAACTTCCGAAATATGATGCACACGAAAGGATCACGCGGCACGCGAGATGAATAAAAATTATATATATATATATATCCACGATAACATACGCAATCGAGACAAAATCGCTACTTATCTTGACGCTCGCAGCACGCACGCAGGCAGCGATGAATGAAGTGGATGGCCTCCAAAAAATATCCGGAGAAGATGATATTATTTCTGTCCGGCGAAGTCGTTGGCATGCTTTCCCTGGAGGATGCTATTGCGATCGGATGATCGGCAGAGATTGCTTCAGTGCCCGGATCGGAGCACGATGTGGGATGATGGCGTCTCGACGGTACCACGACACGTGGCCGAAATTTACGTCCAAATAACCTCGACGAAATACGACGAATGAATATTGTCATACAGCGTATCGACAATATCACGATGCTTGGCCGAGAATTTCCTCACAGGGAAATTCGACGAAGGATATCGAATTATCTTGGTAGATGGCGTATAGATTGTACCACGACGCGTGGCCGAGAATTTCCTTCCAGGAAATAAGATGAAATACGACGAATATCGTTATTCCCAATGACAAAATGCAGTCCACTGATAGCTGAGTAACTGGTAATATGGATGTTCACGGACGCCGTTGCGCGACGCCGTGAGAAATTCTATACTTTCGTACGATTGAACCGAACGTTGAACAATCGTACACGCTCCGAATTCCGGAGCAATGCCAATGCCCGTGTACCGCGGCCCACGGCCGTTAGAAGAATGTACCGAGACTCCCTCTCCGCTCTGGCACGACGCGAAGACGATGGGCGCGATCTTATAGCGCGATCGAAATTTACATGCGTGTCGCACCTCACACCCAATCACCCGTAACGCGCGAGCAACCAATCCGGCCCACGAAACTGGACAATACGATGAGACACATTAACTCGCTTTGACCACAGGTGACCGGCCCGCAGATATACGCGACAGCTGCCGTATCGACGCTTACAACGGCGTGATCCGTTACAACATTTTATGTGGGAAGTTTAAACCCAAGCTGGGGCAATGTAACTCATTAGCCTTACATCTCCCCCCCCCCCCCCCCCCCCCACTGGAGAGAAAATTTGTTTACAGATTTTCCTTAAATAACTGTATCTGTATTTTCCGCAACCGCAGGTTTCGAAGTTGGGATCAATTTTGTGATGTGGAACAAGTTCGATTCTGATTTTTTGTGACCTGTGTCTACGCTATATACAGAATTTGACACTTTTTTTAGGATTTTGTATGGCCCAATCCTCAGTTCGTCTAACTTTTTCCTGTTTAGGCGATTACCGTTTTCAACGTACACAAATTCTCCAACCTGAATTTTATAATCTTTTCTATTCTTGTCATAGTTTTTCTTATTGTATGCATGATATTTAATACTGTTGTCTAAAGCGGTCTTTCGGTCTCTTTCCAGATCTTCGTTTGTTGTCGGATGTCTTAATTCTACTGGTAGAGTCGACGTATCGGATCCCTCTAATAGATATTTAGAAGCAAATTTGGTGACCGTGTGTTCCGTTTCATTGTATTTTTTCATGCATTCATGAGCTATGGTTGTCCATGCCTTTCCTTTATTCTTTTTTTCGTTTATGGTACATCTAATCTTGTTTACTATCGTCTGATTCGATCTTTCATTTAGACCGTTGGAGGATGGTGTATTCACTGCTGTGAAAATGATTGGTATTTTTTCTCTGTCTAAGAAATGTTTAAACTCTTTGGAATTTATTCCCGGGTATTGGTCTGATAATATCATGCCAATGTTGTTATTTTCCAGTATATTCTGGGTTAACTTTATGAAGTCATCTGAGTTTTGCGTTTTTGACGTTAAAATATATCCGAATCTTGTGAAGTGATCAACCAATAGATGTAAGTATTTCTTAGTTGACCGTGAACCACCAAAGCCCCCGATCGTGTCGATTGAAACTATTTCAAACGGTTTTTCCGCGGGACCTAATTGAGACATAAGGCCGATTTTTTCCTGACCTCTTGATTGATTCTTAATACAAATCTCACAGCATCTACATACCTCTTTTATGTTCTCACGCAGGTTTTTAGCTACATAGTGTGGTGTGATTTTTGTTTGTAGCTGATTTATACCTATGTGGCAGAAGCTGCAGTGTGTTCTTTTTATTAATTCTTTACTGAAGTTTTCGGACAGTATAATTCTGCTCTTTTTCCTACCTTTCTTATAGTTTATTTCATTCTTCAATTCCATTCCTCGATTGTCTGAAGATAAACCTTCATTTTTTTTTATCTTGAAGGATTTCTTCCATTGTTATTAAATTTACAATTTTCAAAACCTCTTCTTCATTTCCGTGAGTATCTAGCACCTGACTTCTACTTAGGCAATCTGCCTCTAAGTTGTTTTTACCTGGATGATATATTACCTCCATGTCATACTGTGATAAGTAATATGTCAGGTCCCCTAGCTCTTCGTCCGTTCTTGCTTTTATATTTAACCTTTCTAGCGGTTTATGGTCCGAGAATACTTTAAATAATCTCCCCATGAGCCAGTGCTGCCAGTATTTTACAGCCTCTTTAATTCCGAGACATTCTAGATATATCGCTTTTTTTCTCTTTTGGGACTCATTGAGTTTCTTTGAAAAGTACGCTATCGGTTTTTCGATTTCTTTTCCCATCTCATCTGCCGGTTGTGGTTGTTTTAATACCGCTCCTACTCCTTTCAAGCATGCGTCTGTGTAAATGTGTATTGGTCGCTCGGGATCAAATATGGCAAGAACAGGTTGAGTACAAAGATAGTGTTTCACTTTGTCAAAGGCTTCTTGACAATCTTTGGACCAAATAAATTTTTGTCCTTTTCTTAATAGATTGTGTAGTGGGTCTAGAATAATCGAAATGTTGGGTACGTACTCATTATAAAAGTTAATTTTGCCTAGAAGTTGACGAACGTTTTTTTGTGTTTCCGGCACAGGGAAGTTTCGTATTGCAATCAAATTATCCTTTATTGGTGAAACGGAATTATCTTTTATAATGTGGCCTAAGTATGTGACTGATTCTTCTGCAAACGTGCATTTAGAAAACTTCAGTCTAAATCCCTCTTTTTTAATAGCTTCTAGCAATCGCGATATTTGCTCAACGTGTTCTTCAAATGATTTCGAGAAAACTAAGATGTCGTCTATGTAGTTTACAGTGAAATCTGAAAGTTTATGTTTTCTGATAATGTTGCTCAGTATTCTTTGAAAAATTGCTGGAGATGTTTTTAATCCAAACGGTAAACATGTCCATTGGAAATGTCCCTCTTGAGTTATGAACCCTGTTTTTCTTCTGTCTTCAACCTGTAGTGGGATGGACAAAAATGCTGAGTTGATATCAAGTTTTGAAAAATATTTGCAATCTCTCGTTTTTGTTACCAAATCCTCGATCAGTGGAAAGGGTTGTGTCTGAGGAATTATAATCTTATTCAAATCTCGAAAGTCTATGCATAAACGAGATTTCCTATTTTCGTCTTTCTTGTATGCTAGTGTCACTGGGGCAGCGAAAGGACTATACGATTCTTCTATCAAATTTCTTTTCAGCAGTTCTGAGATTTGTTGTTCTATTTCTTTTTTGTCTTCTATTGTACATCTGTATGGTTTTTTGCTGCAATATCTATCTATTACTAAATCTATTCTTGCTTCATAATCTCTTACTGTGCCAATATCATATTTGTCTTTGGCAAACAATGTTTTGTATTTTTTAACGAGATTTTCTATTACGGATTTTTGGTGGCAGTCCAAGTGATTTATTGAAACTTGTAATTTGTCCACTTCCAAATGTTCATTGAAATTTATCTGTTTTACCTCGTTCTTTGTTACCCTAGGCTTGTCCTGTTCTATTGGAGAGTTAATCCTCAATTCTTCTATTTTACCGGCTGTGTCCGGAATCTTTTGCTCTATTTTTAAGTCTTCGTTTTGTTTTAGATTGAAACTTTGTATGCAGTCCAATCCGATCAAAAATTCGTAGTTGAAGTTTGTGTTATTTACCACGAACACATCTATTTCTTTCTCTATGTTCAGAATTTTTGCTTTTACTGTGACCGTACCTTCTGTTTGATTCACACCATTAATCGTTCTCAAATTAATCTTTCTACCATTGGTGTTATCATCGTTTTTTAAATTTAATATCTTTGCATTTATTAGTGACACATTTGAGCCTGAGTCATATATTCCAGTTGCTTCTACTGTATCGTTTAATAATACTTTGAGTTTGATTAATGGTGGAATTGCGAGTTTTTTGGCTCGTCGCAGTTGAGCTCTGTTTCCAGCATCGCGTTATTCACCATTTTTATTTTGCTATCTTTGAACCAACAAGACGATTCGGGGTGATAGCGTGTGCCTTTGTTGTTATCTCTACAAATTTTGCAAGGCGTTTTTTCTTGGTTTTCTTTTGTATCGGGAACCTTATTTTTTTTTCAAACTTATGTTTATGTACTAGGTGTTCCTATTTTCCTATGTCATTGTAAAGGTCTTCTGTTTCGTCCAAGGTCTCTCTGTCGATCTTGTCCGCTATGTAATTCGGCAGACCGGCCGCGATGAGGTCTATCAAAGTTCCTGTATCTATCGATTCTCGGACCTCTAGTAACAACTTCTCCTTTTCTATCGCATATTCTAACAGAGAGCCTGTTTGGTACCTGAATGAGAGCGCGTATCTAATAGGAGACCATCCTTTACTTGCAAGTTTCACAAAAATTCTTTTTCCATTTTTCCCATTCTGATTCCACTGTAAACTTCATCAACATGCAGCTGTACCAGTCTGCACAAGACTTCTCGATGAAAAATCTTAACATTTCGATTTTTTTCCTATCCTGATTTATCTCAAAGCGCTGGCACTCCTTTTCAAATTCATCTATCCACTGGTGAGCATTGGAGTTTTTCCCAGTGAATTTTTCAAGCATAAAATCTTTCGATATTTTCCCTAGATTCTGAACTTCAGACTTTTTGTTTTTCTCTTCTAATAGTTTTCCTAACAATTCTAACATTTTTTCATCCGCAACTTTCGGCTCGGATGCAGTGGCATTTTCTTTTTCCTCGATCTCTTCTAGGAAGTATTCGTTGAATTGTACATTCTGATCTTCGTCCAAGTATGTTGTTATCAACCCTTTTGACAAAGTTATCCAAACCTTCCTCGATTGATGCCTTCTCTTTATCGTGTTCTTTATTTTAGCAAAAGTTTGTGTTCCTGCTAACTCCGTGTGTAACGTTATTGGTTGATATTCGTCCGGGACGCTGAATGAACGGCCGTCTGGTGTTCCGATTGAGGTTAGACACAGCACGTTCGTTTTCCCGTCCGCAGACCCTCTCATCGTAAACTCGAATCTTAATTTCTCCATTCTTCGTGAATTTTCAACAAGAATGTTGTTTTATAATGTAAATTCTTTATCTTTTTGGTTGTCGAATAAATGAAAGGATGGTTTCTCTGTAAAACAAAGATTTCTTCACTTTCCTTTTTCCCATATTTACAACTTAATTCTAATATTTACAACTTAGTTCTCTAAATCTTACCTGTAAAACAAAGAAACAACATTCAATGTTCGTTTATCACGATGTTCTTTCTTTCTTCCACAGTTCTCTCTTATTGTTAACTAATTATTGATCCTTAGATCGATAACCATTTTTCTCTGCACGTGTCTTTTACATACGTTCTCGCTTGCACAACCAGGTGCCTGTTTTACCGATCCACATTTTATGTGGGAAGTTTAAACCCAAGCTGGGGCAATGTAACTCATTAGCCTTACACATATTTTACATTCATGATTGTACATCGCTACGATTGGTTAGTTTTTTATCGAACAATAATTATTACCTCCTTCTAGTCGGTTTTCTCATTCATTCGAAATGCATTACAAAACATGTTTCCCACCGAAATACATGGTTGTGTCCATCCCAAAAGTGCAAAGTTTTTGCGGGATCATTTTTGATATAGCTTAAATTTCGATATATTTTCGTACGAAGTGAAGGTCTGATTCGTGATTATCATTATTATTATTATTTTTCCTTTCACTTTGTTTCGAACGATTGAAAATGTACGAATTGAAAAAAAAATCTTCGATTTTTCCCAAATTCTTGTAATTTCGGGAATAATGGACCGAATATGCCGGGTTTATTTTTCTTCATCATTGGTTATTTCTCCAAATAAATAAAACGCTCGAAAATTGTGAAAACTGTTGTTGACTTAAATTATTGCATTTTTGAGCTACACAATTTTTTTTTCTTTTACAAAAAGAATTATCCACTTTGATTAGAGAAAAGAAAATAATGTATCTGATTTAACGTATTATCGCTTAAATTAACACGATGAGCGGAATCTCGAGCATCCTGCGATGAAGATACTTCTTCAGTACGGTATTCTGCGTATCCATCGCAATAAGTCCAGTAACTGAGGTGTCGAGTTAGCACATCCGTTATCTCCGTTTCCATGAAGATTTTTCCCTAAATCGCAAAAAAAGTAAAAATGGAATGAAACCAAAATATTGATATGGGGGCGAACGGATTTTGATGGTTATAGTTACCTTTGCGAAAAAGAGGTTTCATGTCTGCGACACAATTTCTCGTCACAACTTGTGGCTTGAGAATTCCCATATCCGTTGGTTTCGTGAGAACCGCCAATTTCAGCCATCATGTTTCCTAGAATATTTGAGAATAAGATTTGAAAGTTTTGATGGAACGAATATTTATGAAAATTAAGTGCAAAGGGTGTTACGTACCCGGGGTCTTTATTGTCATGAAATTGTTTTCTTCGGTTTTTTTAATGTTCCCATGGGTTTTTGCCAATGCCGCGATAGCAGATAGCAGGCCTAGTAGAATTAATCCTACAGGCCGCGGCACACGGGACATGCATTCACTTCTTTGCCGTGATCGTTTGCTATCTCGTCGACGAAGTCATCGTGGAGCCTCATCCGGCGCCTCTGCGGATTTGCGTGAACACCGAAGGTGGTCTGAGGTGCGAGTGGACAATGTTACATACTGTCTAATTACAGCCTTCTTTCCATGATCATGGAACTTGATCCACGTGTTGGTTATCGTCAACCATCAGTACGGATCCAACCGTCCGTGGGTGACCGTCGTGCATCCGCTCCGCACCTTCGTCATCGTCCGCTTCGGAACTATCGTTGGTCGGCAGTGGGTTGACTGAAGCAAAAAAATTATATTTTTCAATATCTTGAAGTAAGTCTAAAAAGACGATAAATGTTTAAAACAAATAATGCTTCATCGCAATCAATAAAAAAAATCATAAATCATTGTCGTGCAACGTAAATAGTTATCCAGATATTTTGAGGAAAATAAAAAAATCATTGCACTCACTACTTTCGTAATCATCGTAGCCTTCAATGGTACGGCGACGATTTAATCGGACAACGTCTGATAAAAGTTCTGTCACGGTACACCTAACAAATAATATGAGGTACTAATAATCTTTCAATGCGTTTTAAAGGAATTAAAATGCTCTTATTGATTATGAACTCATACTGACCTGCCGGAATCGAATTTGGCTTGTGCTTCAGCTATATATGTATCGACTCGATTCTGACGACCACCGACGTAGCGGCGTACCCGAATTCCGTTTCCAATTCGTTGCCAATCGAGGTCTTTTGTTTCGATTAGACCTTTTAACTTGTCTGCAAATTTATAAAAAATCAAAGCAATGAAATATGATAGTAACCCTTAATTAGCTGAATATACATATAATGAAATGTAACGCAAGTTATACTTGGGTTTTCATTGTGTACAGCCAAAGTACGACAATTAAGAGGAACGGATGAACTGGCTGCATCTTCGGATGCTTGGAAAGAATTTGGAAAATATTGAGAATTGTAAAAAAAAAATAGTTTTGATGTTATTCGCAATGCTGTTCGTTTTTTCATTGAGGCTTGAATCTGTTTTTTTCATTATTTCTCTACAATCGTTTTTCTCTAAGTTATACCCTCATTAGAAACAGAGAGAAACTTAGGATTAGCAAAATTCATCGGAGAGGATTGAAAATGAAGTCGAATAGTTCGTACTTAAGAACACCCAAACGTTGGTGCGAGAACCACTGAGCTTGCGCACAATATGCCGGTGAAAACTTTCCGAAACGTTGTTGGTCCTGATAACCGTGTTTCTCACCGACACTATTTCGGCCAGCTGTCCCCATTGCCGGCGCAAATATCGTACAAATTCCTCGAGAAATGGAAAGTCCGCGACCATGGGTCCTGCAACACTTGCAATCGCGTCCAGTCCGGCGGCCATTTTTTCAGGAGCCATCAATGCCAATCCCATCGCCATCCACGGGACCCTCCTCGGCGCGTCCGGGCATCGAAATAATTTCCACCGTCGTTGAACGGCCTTAATATGAGAAAATGATCGAAAAAGAAGAGAAAAAATATTAATTCATATCGTAAGCAGTTTGTTGATTCAGCGACTATACACCATTATTAGTATTGGTGATTACATTTTTTTTTCTACTCGAGCCATAGACTCCATTTTTTTTTACAATTTCCATTGCTTCACGAATTCACTGCTAATTTACGACCGACAAATTCGATTTGAGCAGAGTAATAACAAATTGCAATGTTGTGCGCAAGTCCATCGCAGAAATAATAAAAATAATTTATTTTAGGCAAAAAAATTCAAAAATATTACTTGGCAAAAATGGAACCAACATCCTCTGACACGGATGTCTCACACACGAATCAAATTCAATACGACCAAAACGCGCAAGATTGCAATGGTGCTGGCCAAACGGGCTTTATCCAGTCTTGTTCACACAAGTACATAATCTACATTCCTTCGTGGGTTTTTATGCCGCAAGGCTTTTCCCACAAGAGCCAATAAACGTAAGAAATTCTGTGGCTCCAACGCGAGTGGTTTTATTTTCTAAAAAACCTCAACCTCCATCTATCATTCAAATATACAGGGTGTTCAATTTTACTCTTACATTTAATTTATCTCGAAAAATACTACTCCGTTCGAAAATTAAGTAGGACAAAACTTGAAGGGCCTGGAAAGGAACGTACAAAAAAATTTTTTTTTGGTCGGAAATCCAAAATGGCGGTTTTAAGGTGGCTAACATGTTTTTTTTTAATGGAACCATACTTTATTTCTTCGCATCGAAAATTTTGTCATGTCAAAACTGACAACTTTTGTGAAAAACTTTTTTCGATAAAATTCATAATTGCTAGGTTAGAACACAATTTTTTAATTGACTATTTGAGCGTTATCCAAGATGTACCACGAGGAGGTAAAGTCTTCAACATCCCATGTGTAAGTGTAAGTGTAAGTGTAAGTGTAAGTGTAAGTGTAAGTGTAAGTGTAAGTGTAAGTGTAAGTGTAAGTGTAAGTGTAAGTGTAAGTGTAAGTGTAAGTGTAAGTGTAAGTGTAAGTGTAAGTGTAAGTGTAAGTGTAAGTGTAAGTGTAAGTGTAAGTGTAAGTGTAAGTGTAAGTGTAAGTGTAAGTGTAAGTGTAAGTGTAAGTGTAAGTGTAAGTGTAAGTGTAAGTGTAAGTGTAAGTGTAAGTGTAAGTGTAAGTGTAAGTGTAAGTGTAAGTGTAAGTGTAAGTGTGAGTGTAAGTGTAAGTGTAAGTGTAAGTGTAAGTGGAAGTGGAAGTGTAAGTGTGTAATAAATTTTTCTCCTTTTCTTATATCGATGTTTATTTCTTTTTATTTTATTTTATTTTTTCATTTGATTTGATTTCGTTTTATTCACATTTGATTTATTATTGAACGGATTAATTCGACAAGTATGTTGAGTGAATGGGTTGTTCCGAGCAAGAGTAGTTTGTGTGAAGAAATTCGACAAATTCATATGTGCACATTTAATATTCACAATATAGACATTTTTGACCCGATCGCATCCATCGATACGTCTGACAACACGAGCATGAGTTACCGAGTACGCGACAAGTTATATGCATAGTACGCGAAACGAGAATATACACAATAAATTGACGAAGGAAACAGAACAGAGAATCTATAGTATAACTACGCAGAACGAGAAAGAGAAGAATTTTGTATGGAAACTTTAGCGAAGACAGGAAAAAGAGAAAGAGACGAATTTCATGTGGAAACGTTAGCGAAGACAGGAAAAAGAGAAAGAGACGAATTTCATGTGGAAACGTTAGCGAAGACAGGAAAAATAAGCACTTTTAATAAGGAGACGTACCCTCGTGGCGAAACGCGATGCCACCGTTACGACGCACAATAATCAGTTTACCACGCAAATGAAAATACACAAAATGTCATATAATCCCCATTGAATATTTCCGACGCAAATTCACGAGTACGGGCTTCGAACGCGAGACACCGTATTCAAACACTTACCTTACGAATCATTTTGACGAGTACGGGCTTCGAACGCGAGACACCGTATTTATACACATACATTACGAATCATTTTGACGAGTACGGGCTTCGAACGCGAGACACCATGTTATAGCTTTGCACACAAATCACCCTACCGTACATTGAGACGTCGAGAATTATGGTGCGTATCACCCGATTATCGAGCAGGAACACACGATATAGTGTCGGATGGCTCCAGCGTGTAGATGGAGTACGGGGCTGAACACGTGGCCCACCGTGTCGTGGATGTACCGGCTCCGAAATGTGTTGGAGCGAGTGGCGTGGCAAAAAGCCACGAGCGAGACGTCCGACGACGATAAATTATTGCTGCCGGAGGATTGACATCATCCCCGTACAAATTACTCGTCCGTAATTATTTTCGTACGCTTCTACGGAATTTAATCCGCTCACCATGAGGCCCAGCCGCCCTGTTCCGGCGTAGCCACACACATTTTTAAGTACACATGTTTTGACTATATAATACATTAAATCTCATAAATATCGTACCTGTTCGCCCGATGGCGTCGTGATTACGTCGATTAACACTGAATTATAGAGAAATAACTGTCGATGCACGCGATATGAACAGATTTAACACGTGTGATCGAGTCGGAGCACTTGATACTCCGGGTAGTGATTTCGAGCGACTGGGGCGAGTAGCCCGTGCTCGCGAGGCCCCTTACCTCGTCACAGACGAGTTACGTAGAGAGACGATGGCGCGCGGGCCTTACGTGGACCCGCGGATCATCGAGAGACTAGTACGCGGAAGCGCCGCGCGGCTCGAGCGGCGCGATGTGTACCGGTTATCACATTATCCCCCTAATTTGACCGGCGTAATATTATATAGTACATGGATTTCGCAGGTCGAATTACATTCATGACAATTTTCATACAGAGGCTAGAAAGAAGAAAGCATCAGTGACAACATGTTAAACGGGGCTGTAATATTTTCTTAGACTACATCGATTGTAAACGTTCTTGACGAGATTATCATCATTTGGGTCGACTAAGAGGAAAGCATTTTCACCGATTACCTTGCCAATCCGGTAGGGTCCCTGGAACAGGTGGAAGAATTTCGAAGTAACTTTGTTTGCCGCGTTTGAAGGCATCGGAACCCTAAGAAGGACTAAGTCTCCGAGAGACAATTCGACTCGCGAGATTTTTCGCTGATTATGTTTTCGGTATTCGAAATAGAGTTTAATTCTTTCGCCAGCTAACGAGATTTTATCGTCGTGACTCTTATCCACAATCGAGGGAAACGGTAATAAATCGTCGAGTTTTTCGGTTATCGGCTTTCCGAAGTGTAATTCGCGCGGGGCGAAACCTGTGCTCGTGTGCACGGTGACGTTTAACACTTTTTCGATATGTGGAATGCATTTCGCCCATTTCGTGTGAGCTTCAGAGCAAAGAGTCCGAAACAGGCGCCCTAGCTCTCTCATTACCCGCTCGGCGGGGTTGCTTTGGGGATGGCGAATGGAAGAGAAGGTCGTCTGGATCCCTTCCTCACGCAACCGAGATTTCCATAACGGCGACGTAAATTGTGTCCCGTTATCTGACAAAATTCGTACCGGCTTCCCCATTTCGGGTATGTATTCGGTTATAATTTTCGATAGAGCGACTCGGGTTGTTGCCCTTTTAAGGGGGTAAAGCTTGACGTACTTGGAATGTGCATCGAGCACGACGAACAAATATTCGACTCCTGCGATAGAACGAGGTAACGGGCCGTAAAAGTCGACGGTAACGAGCTCCGAGGGCTTCTTTGCCGGAACGAGTTGGAATTCTCCCTGCATTGATTGATTGTTGATCTTAACACGCTGACAAAGGTCACAGCGCTGAATATAGTGTTTAACAGTTTCAGACATTTTATTCCAGATAAAATGTAGGCGGAGATACGAAAGAGTTTTCGATACTCCCGGATGACCGAGTTTTTCGTGGGTGAATTTTATCAACCGTTGAACCAAAACGAGAGGCACGGCGACTTGCCATCGTGCACCATCACGATCCGACTTGAAGAGAACTCCACGGTGGATTTCGAAAAAGGGAACTGACTGCCCCGATTCCAGAGTATCAATTATTTCCATGAGACCGTCGTCGGCCCTTTGTATGTCACCTATGGACCGCAGGTCTCGACGAAGGTCGCAGGGCAAATCATCGTACTGTGAGGTAATCTTGTGTAAAACGGGTACGCCCGACTTTTCTTTTTCGAGCGATAAGACGAGATGACGCGGAAACGCGGCGATGACGAGACGATGAGCATTATGCTCCGGTTCGAATTTTCCGCGAGGATTGCGGCTGAAAAAATCGGCGACAACGTTCTCACGCCCCGTACAATGCTCGACGACCATGTCGTACTGTTGAAGGTAGATACTCCAGCGTGCCAGACGCGCAGTATGAAATGGCGTGGTGTTGAGGAATGTAAGGGCTTGGTGGTCGGTTATCACGTAGAATAGACGACGTGCGAGATAAATGCGACATTTCGCGATGGTGTTGTTGTGCCGGTGCACCGCGCGATCGTCAAGGAGCGGGTGGAAGGGCACTTAAGTAATTGTTTATTTATTTTTTATATGGGATTACACCGTAAGGGATAGGAATCCACGAAGATTAGTGATTTAATTAGTTTATTCGACTATTTTGGTTGCGAACACAGATTGTTTACAATGGTTTATTTATGTTTTATTACAAGGGTTATTCCAACCGGACCGTGTCGCGAATCGGCGTACGCCTAGACACTATCGTTCAGTGTGATTCCACGGACCGGGAGTCTATTTGCGGAAGGCAGATAGCTCCTTCCCGATGCAAAAACAAGACTGCCCCTTGGTTGGTAGCTGGGTTACCCATTACGACTTCCAACCAAGGGTTCAATAATCTAGTGATGTGGAGTGCTGACTATTCGTCAGCATTCGAGGGTTCAGTGACTGTTGGCGTCAGCTGCTGACGGGCAGTCGCTCATTGCACGGAGGCGATGAACCTGCGAGTCACTGCCCTCGCTTTCGACATCCTCCGGGGATGTCGAAAGTTGCATAAATTTCCTTAGTTTTGATAATGAATTTTGGGGGCACAACACCCCTCCCCCCTAAAATGAAAATTTATTTTTAGTTGTATTCTTATTTTGTTTAGGAAAAAAATATTTTTTTTTTTTTTTTTTTTTTGAAAAATTAATTTTTATTCTAGTTCTAACTCCTCGCGTCCGTCGTTACTAGTTGCTGTCCTTGGCAGGTGACGTGAGTTGTACCGGGCCAGCTGTTGGGTGAGAGTCTTCTGTCTTCGTTCCTCGCCGGTCGTCGCTCGGTTCTCTGGTGCCCCAGTGGCATCGAGACTGACTGATACCGTTGTGGCTGGAGTCGTCGTGGAATTTTGCTGACGTCTGCGAAACAATAGGCAGGCTACGGCACATGCCAAAGCTATTAATGCAAATGTACTTGACCCGGCTACGATAGGTATGGTGGGGTTCTTTTTTTCTAAATTCTCTTTTATTTTGTGTAACCGGGTGCCAATGTTGCGTAGCTCGGCGGGGTTGCGGAACACGTTTTTTAAGGATGCAGCATGGTTGGGGTCCGGGATGGATGAGGTCTTCTCGGCTTCTGATAAGGTGAGGTTTCCGGGGGGAAGGTAGTCCTCGGTGACTAGCTGCGTGATCCTCCTTCCTGTCCGAACGCCGAAACCTCGGGCGGTTATGACGCAATTACCTATCAGAGCCAGTATACCTATCCCTGCTAGTTTTTCGTGTTTGATCGGGTAGCCACCGCAGGCGATAGTGATTGGGTCGTCGTCCGGTGCGACGTATAGCCACTTCCCGGGTAATGACATGGTGGTTACTAGGGTGTGGGTGAGGTTGGCTACTCGTTTTTCGCATTGTAGGGCCCCTTCGGCCTCCACCTTTCCGTAGATGCGGACTTCGCACGGGGCGTCGCGATTTATCGGGGCCGTTGCGTGTGTGGGGGCGCAAATCCATCGTCGGGGCAGGCTCCTGCATTTTCCGAGGTCTTCCGAGGTCATTTGGACATAATTACGACCTTCTCGGTCAATGACTACGAGGTCCTCCGTCGTATCCAGGTAGTAGTACGTACTTCCCGTGTATCGTGTGGGCAACGGGTACGTGCGGCTGACGCTGAACTTGCGTTGTCCGACGAGTGGAATTTCGATGACGGTGACTATCGAGCCGTTTGCGTAGTAGGCTCGGATTTCAGAGACATGCAGCAAGGCTGAGATGTGGGCGCGCTCCAGTGTCGTAGGGAAGGCGCTACCGGGCGGGAGGTAGGGGAGTGCGTTAGTGAGATAAGAAGCGACCTTGCGGGGTGGGAGGACCGTGAGGCTTACTCTTCCCTGCTCCGTTTCCGTTACTAACTCAACTAGCTCCCGCACGTCGCCGAGTAGCCCTTCTACGTATAGACCTACGGCGGTGAGGCTTTCGTCGATCTGCTGTCGTTTCGTCATGCTGTCGACTTGCCCCTTCATCCAGATATGTATTCCCGCGACGAGTCCCTGGAGCTCGCTCTCGTTGTCTTGGATTCTTTGTGCGGTGGTGTTGAACACTTCGAGGGCTGTTTCTACCACCTGCAGTTGGTCCTTGACAGCGTCCTTGAGCGTCCCCTGGGTGTTTCGAAGGTCGTTTATTTCTCGGTTTATTTTTTCGGCATCCTCGGCGTCCATGTTGCCGGTAATGGTGCGGATGACTGTACCGAGACCGTTCACCAGACCCCGGCGGCGGCGGGTTGGCGATAATTTTAATACGTCGCGGGCGGTTTCCAATCCTGTTTGTATTTTGGTTATTTCATGAGTCACGGTATCTCTTAGCGTTGTGCATAGGTCGTCGGTTGTTTTGAGACCGTTGCATGCGGCGAGTATCCGGTTTAGTTGTGCCGTAACTGCGGTGCATCTTTCCATTACTGGGTCCACCCGCAGGGAGACTGCCAGTTTCCATGTTGTTTCTGCTATCGTCAACGTTCCCAGATCCTCATAGTAAATTCCTGGGTGGTTGGTGAACGGGGTGATCCGGTATGGGGGGTCCGGGTCGGTCCCTCCGGCATGCGCGGCCAGCAGGAATCTGAAATCGGATAAATGCATCCGTCCTTCTTCAGTGGCTCATTTCTCCAGAACGTTTGGTAGTTTTCTTTTTTTTTTTTTTTTTTTTTTTTTTTTTGTGCTATTGTATGTATACGTGTACGGTTATTATAACGTTTTTTTTTTTTTTTTTTTTTTTTGTGTATCGTCTCGCTCCTTAGTGCTCTACGGCGAGCTTCAGCCGGTTGGCGTGCACCGTGAGCTGCGCCCGCCCTTTTTGTATGGTGAAGGTGACCGGGGCGGGTTGCGCTAGTATCTCGTACGGCCCTATCCACTTCGGGCTGAGTTTTGCGGACCGGCCTCGTCTTACGGTCTCGTCACGCAGCAAGACGCGGTCCCCTACGCGGAGGCGGGTGGGGCAGGCGTCTTCGTCGTAACTTTCCTTTGCCCTCTCTTTCGCTTCGCGCAAATGGTTTCGAGCGAGGCTCCAGGCGGCTCGTAGTCTCTCGCGTAGCTCGCTGGCGTAGTTGTCGTACGAGTACGCGTCGCGGGGCGCCTGACGGATGGCTGTCGGCAGCTCCGCGTGTCGTCCGAACACAAGTTCGTAAGGCGTAAGACCCGTAGCGGTGTGTGGCGTCGTGTTATATGTAAACATCGCGTACGGGAGCCAGCTATCCCAGTCGGTTTGCTCCCCGTCGATGTAATGTCTCAGGTATTCCGCGAGGGTCCGGTGCGATCGTTCTAATGCTCCGTTACTTTGGGGGTGGTATGCAGTGGTTTGGATTTTTTGGATCCGTAGCAGTCTGCATACCTCCTTGAATGTTACGCTAAGAAAATTGGTTCCTTGGTCCGAGAGGACGGTGGTGGGTGTTCCATATCGGCAGATTACTTCCTCCACGAATGCCCTTGCGATAGTACTGGCCTCCTGGTTGGGTATGGCCATCGCTGCGCTATATTTTGTAAGGGCGTCCTGGAATGTAAGGACATATTTGTTTCCCTGAGGGGTTTCGGGAAGGGGGCCGACGATGTCGATAGCCGTTTTCTCGAACGCTGCACCGGGAGTGTCGGTAATCACCATGGGTACTCGTGTTTGCCGGCTGAGTTTGTTTTTTTGGCATTTTAGACATGCGGAGACGTATCTTTCTACCTCCGATCTCAGGCCGGGCCAGTCGTACTTCAGGCGGATTCTTCGTAGCGTTCGTTTTACTCCCTGGTGGCCCCCGAGGGGTGCGTCGTGGTACTCCCTGATGATGCGGATACGGTCGTCCGGCTCCGGGCAGTACAGCTCGCTTGGGGCCCCGATGGCTCCGTCTCCGTCGCTCTCGCTGTCGCTGGTCATGCTCGGTGCTTCGCTTGCCTCTCTGTCGCACTGCTGGGGAGAAGTTTCGTCTCCTATATCGCGCTCCTTCCTCACACCGTCGTCTGTTGCGTGGCCGCTTCCCGAGCGGCCTTGCTCGTGGGGCGGTGGGGGAACCGGGGCGCGAGGCTTAGCGGTTGCCGGCGAGCGCTCGTCTCTCTCTGGCGGTGCTTCATTCTTTCGCTCTTTCGCCTGGGCTCGGGTTACCGCATAGATACGGCTCAAGGCGTCGGCATTCGAGTTTCGCTTGCCTGCCTTGTACTCGACGTCGAACTCATGCTCCGATAGTTTTATTTTCCAGCGCATGAGACGTGAGCCCGGATCTTTTACTCCGAACAACCAGGTGAGGGGTTGGTGATCGGTTACTACCTTGAACCTGGTCCCGTAGACGTATGGCCGGAATTGGGTAATTCCCCACACGATTGCGAGTAGCTCCTTTTCCGTTGTCGTGTAATTGCGCTCGGCTTTCGATAGCGTTCGGCTCGCGTAACATATGGGCAGGTCCTCCCCGACTTTACCTTGAGATAAAATTGCACCGATCGCCTTATCTGATGCATCTGTAGTGACGATGAATGGCTTGTTGAAGTCCGGGTATTGCAGTACCGGAGCCGTGGTCATTGCATCTTTAAGCTTCTCGAATGCTTCGTCGCGTACCGCTGTCCACTCGAAAGCTACGTCTTTGCGTACGAGCTCGGTGAGTGGTTTGGTGATTTTCGAGAAGTCTCGTATAAATTTCCGGTAGTACCCGGCTAGCCCTAGGAACGATTGCACCCCTTTTACGTTGGTAGGGACTGGGAAATTTCTAACGGCTGCAATCTTCTCGGGATCGGCCCTCACCCCGTCCTCAGAGATTATATGACCGAGGTAATGTGTTTCCTTCCGCAGGAGGCGGCATTTCGCGGGCTGGAGGGCGAGTTTTGCTTCTCTTAGACGTTGGAAAACGTCTCTCAGCCTCTCGTTGTGTTCCTTGAGGGTTGTACCGTGGACTACGATGTCGTCTAGGTATACGTAACACTTTATTCCGTCCAATCCTGCTAGCACGGAATTCATCAGTCTCTGGAAGGTGGGGGGCGCATTTTTTAACCCGAACGGCATTCGTGTGTATTCGAAGTGGCCCTGCGGGGTGGAAAACGCGGTCTTTTCTCGGTCCTTGGGTGCCATGGGTATCTGGTGGAAACCCGACGCGAGATCGAGAGTGGAGAAGTACTTTGCTCGTCCCAGCTGATCCAGAATCTCCGAGATGTTGGGCAGTGGGTATGAGTCACCCACGGTGACCTCGTTGAGCTTGCGGAAGTCAACAACAACGCGTAGTCGCCGCACCCCGTTCGGGTCGGGTTTTTTCGCGACGACGAGCAACGGCGCGTTCCATTGGCTCTTGCTTGGTTGGATGATACCGTCTGCAAGCATCTCCGTGGTTTGTTTTTCTACCTCTTTTTTGTGCGCTTCTGGTAGGCGGTATGGGTGCACCTTCATCGGGAGGGCCCCGTCCTTTAGGAGGATGGTATGCTCCACCATGTGCGTGCACGGTAATTTGTCTCCAGCGAGATGGAAAATATCCTCGTACTCGTCGGCAATTTTCATGAGCGAAGATTCCTCCTCTGCGTTTAGATGTGAACGGTCGAGCTCGTTGCGTAACCGCTCCAGGCGCTCCGCGCCTCGGCCCGCTCGGATCAGGTTCACTCCGAGCGTGGCGGTGTCGTTGTCGCATACTGGCTCCAATATCACGGTGGGTCGTTGCACCACTCGTGTGTCGTCGCTCGTATTCACGAGGCTTACCAGACAGGTGTTGTTTGACGGAGGCGTGACACATGACCCCATTATCACATCTGGGGTTATCGTGCGTTTTTCGACCAAGCCGATGTATTTGCTTGCTGTTTTGGCGCGCACGATGGTTTCGCTGCGTGCTGGCAACGTTACCCCAGATGCTCCGTCGAACAGGGGCATTGCGTGGCCGTAAATCTTTATCACCTCTCCTCCGAGGATGTCGGCTCGATGCTCGCGGATGAAGTCCATTCCGAGGATCCCCTGGACGAGTAGCGGTACCTTTTTCGTCACGACGTAGAAAGGATGTTTTACGATGACGGCAGGCACGCCTAGGGCCAGTAGCACGACCCCTTTCGGTCGAAATTTCTGTCCCGAGATTCCTTCGAGTTCAACGTTGCACTCTTTGATTGCGGTATCGGGCGGCAGGCTGCCTTCCCCGATGACGCAACACTGTGCTCCTGTATCGGCTTTTAGGGTCAACACGCCTTCGACGGTGCCGGGTGACTCGATGATAAAGTCGTTTGCGGCGCTTCTGGCGGGTAGAGTGACCGGGAATGTTTGCAGTGGGAACGACTCGGCCCTCGCCGTCAACGTACATAGGCTTAGGGTCCCTATCGTCCTTCGGTCCTCTTCCCCCGCTCCCGTATTGGACTGGGGGGTGTATCCGTCCCTTCCCCCTTCGCTGGTGCCATCTCGGTGGCCTTGGGGCCCCTCCTGATTGTCGTCTCTTGCGTTTCCGCGGTTCCGCAGCCGCTTACGGCAGTCTTCGTAGAGATGGCCCTTTTTTTTGCAGTAGCTGCAGCATACGTCGACCTGGTTGACTCCGCGGGTTGGCTCCGGGAGGCTGGTTCGCCCAGCCTGCTGTGGGCAATTCCGACTCACGTGCCCCGTTTTGCCGCAAGTATAACAGTTCTTTCCACCGTCGCTCTGGGGCTGTGCCGGTGCGGATCTTCGCTGAGCCTGGTTGTGCGGCGTCCGAGACTCCCTTGGGTGGATTGCCGCGTCGATTTCTTTAGCTACGACCACGGCCTCGTGCAGGGTTGAACAGTTTCTTGCTCTTACGAGGACCTGTACTTGTCCCGTTAGGCCATTCTCGAAGGTGGCCTGTGCGTACTGACGGGTCGACTCTTCCACTGCTCGCGCATCTCGTTCGGATGGGGCTTTTTCCGTTACTTTATCGACAAGCTGTGACGTAATGGCTTCTGCCCGTGACGCGTACGCGGCAACGCTTTCGTTCTGCCCTTGCCGCAACGAGTTGAGCTCCATGGAGAGGGCCGACAGCGACTTCTTTTGACCGTATAGCGCTTCGAGCTCCGAACGGAGCTCTGCGAACGTGAAGATATTTTTGTGGGTCAGATCCATGGCTGCTCTTCCTCCGATCTGGCTCGCGAGGATCATCTCCAGTAGTGCCCCGTGCTCCTCGTACTCCACACGTCGGCATACCGCGTCGCATGATCGGAGGAAAATCCGCAACTCGTCGGCGGAACCCCCATCGAACGTGCGGACGTACTTGAGTGCATGCACGAGGGGCATCATTCCCGGTCGCCGGTGCCGGGGTGGCTCCGGGGCCTGTCGAGGATTTCCCCCGGCCCGGAGTCTTTGCAGTTCCTCATTCATCTCCCTCATCTGCGCCCGCATCTCCCTTATCAGTTCATACGGGTCACTGTCGACGTCACGGAGGGTTGCTGCGGTGCTTCCCCGCCCTGGCGGTCCTACCTGCGTTAGTCTGGCCCGGCGCCGGTCGAGCTCTCGCTGCAGGGAAGCGATCGCATCCCGCTCGTCGTACTGCCCACCCTCATCCAGGGGTGTTGGCGGCCGTGTGCGACGTGGTGAGGGGATGGGTGCTCTACCTTGCGTTCCCTGGGGTTGCCCTGCCGGTACCGGTGGCAAGACCGGTGGCGGGAGACCGGCCCTCCTTGCCATAGCCGCGATATCGTCTTCCACCATTTGACTTGAGACGGGTCGGGAGAATATGTCGAGGGGGTCGTCCTCCTCGCTCTCTGACTCGCTATGGTACACAAACGATGTTCCACGCTGGTGGTTCACCCGCCCATCTTCCACTGGGTTAGGGGGAAGTGTCCCCTGTGGTACGCGAGGTGGCGGGGCCCGTGGGGAGGGCAAGCTTTCCAGAACTTCCATCACCCGGCTGGATATTTCCAGGAGGGCGGCCGTCAGGCCGGCGGTGGCTGTAGTCTCATTGTCCCCGTCCGGGGTGTGTGTGGGGTTGCCGTCGAGTGGCATTGTGTTTTTTTTTCTTTGGAATTCTAACCCCCCTTTCTTTTGCTACAGTGTGCTACCCCTAACGCGGGACTACTGGCTCTAATCTACTGGTAATTACGTTAATATAACCGACTTACAGGTAGAAGATTGTCGCGGTCATCCCTCGCGTGTGGTGGTCGGTGAAGCTGCCTCTCGTCCTGCAGAATGGTGGACCCGTTCCTGGTCGGTACTGCGTCAGTAGATGCCTCGATGCTCCGTTTCTTCGCAGCTCGTAGCCTCCTTCGGCGTCGGGTTACACTCGCGATAACGCCGACGGCTGCGTAGCGGGTTACACAATGTTCTGCCGTGCGAGGTCGATGCTCGCTTCACTTTCCGCGGTTCGGTGTCGAGTGTAGTTATTGTTCGTAAACAACTGTGGCTAACTTGTCACTGAATCTACTCGGTGTATCCCACCGCTGCCACCAAATTGTTGTGCCGGTGCACCGCGCGATCGTCAAGGAGCGGGTGGAAGGGCACTTAAGTAATTGTTTATTTATTTTTTATATGGGATTACACCGTAAGGGATAGGAATCCACGAAGATTAGTGATTTAATTAGTTTATTCGACTATTTTGGTTGCGAACACAGATTGTTTACAATGGTTTATTTATGTTTTATTACAAGGGTTATTCCAACCGGACCGTGTCGCGAATCGGCGTACGCCTAGACACTATCGTTCAGTGTGATTCCACGGACCGGGAGTCTATTTGCGGAAGGCAGATAGCTCCTTCCCGATGCAAAAACAAGACTGCCCCTTGGTTGGTAGCTGGGTTACCCATTACGACTTCCAACCAAGGGTTCAATAATCTAGTGATGTGGAGTGCTGACTATTCGTCAGCATTCGAGGGTTCAGTGACTGTTGGCGTCAGCTGCTGACGGGCAGTCGCTCATTGCACGGAGGCGATGAACCTGCGAGTCACTGCCCTCGCTTTCGACATCCTCCGGGGATGTCGAAAGTTGCATAAATTTCCTTAGTTTTGATAATGAATTTTGGGGGCACAACAGTGTAAACAATTGCCAAGAGCTCTTTTTCGGTTGTATTGTAATTGGCTTTGGCGGTATTTAAACACCTGCTTACCATGGAAATAACCCGATGTTGACCCTCCTCATCGGTCTGATAAAGAATTCCACTAATACCTCGATCCGAGGCATCGGTCTGAATCTTGAAAGGGGTATTCGGTAGGTAGTGGTGTAACTCGATACAATTAGCGAAGGAATTTTTTAGTTCTTTAAATGCACGACTATGGTCCTCCGTCCATATCCAACTGTTCTTACTTTTTAGCAAAGAGCGAAACGGATGGATGAGGTTGGCGTGACGAACGCTGAATTGTCGATAATACGTACATACTCCGATCAGCTGTTGTAATTCTTTCCGATTCTTCGGTTCGGCGAAGTCTCGAATAACCGCGAGTTTATCAGGTTTCGGTCGAATACTATCGGTTGATAGGATAAAACCCAAAAATTCTACTTCCTGGCGAAAGAAAGATGATTTATCGAGGCGCAACGTAAAGTTGCTCCGCTCTAGCACGTGAAAAATGGAGTCGAGATGAAGCAAATGCTCCGAGAACGAGGCCGAGGTAATTAGTAAATCATCGATATAGCACGTTAGGAATGAATCAAATTCGTTACCGAGAGCTAAATTTAAAGCACGTATGAATCCGCTACCGGCTGTTTTTAAACCGAACGGAATCCGACAAAATTGGTAAAGTTGAGAGCCATACAAAAAAGCGGTATACGGCCTGGAACTCACCGCCAACGGAATTTGCCAATACCCATAGGCTAAATCTGTGGTGGACATACATTTCGTTCCGTTATATTTTTGAAGGATTTCTCCGATTACGGGTGGTGATTCGTTATCGGATTCAATCGCGTTGTTAATAAAGCGAGCATCTAAACAAACGCGAATCCGACCGTCTTTCTTCTCGACAATCCGGAGTGGATTACAAAACTGACTAGTGGATCTCTCGATAATGCCGCTTGCGAGCATCTCTTCGATTTCTTTGCCGACCGCGGCCCTTAACCCGAATGGAACCGGATACGATCGCCTGACGACGACTTTTGAATCTTTTAAACGAATTTGATGCTCATATGAGCCAGCACCAACGTTTTTATACGAGAATAATTTCCGATATTTAAACAATAATCGTTCAACCCGTTCCCGCTGTTCCCGACTATATTCGATCATGGCTGTTACGACAGAACGAACATCTTCCCGATAACGTTCTTCTTCATCTTCGGTATAGAGATGGCATGAGTAACGCGCCTCAACAACGTCCATGGGACAACACTCGACGGGCCTAGCGACGTCGGTTTCGCGAATAACAAATGAATTTACGAAATTTTCGTTCGAGTTTTCGACACCCTGATTTGCTACCGAATCAGTCGAAACCGCTTCCAAAATTGTACAACTCTCGGATACGTCATTTATTTTGTCGGGTGGTACCACAACAGTCGACTCACGAGACGCGACAATGTTACCGGATGCGCGAGCGCCACGGCTGTACGTCGCTTCATCGTCCGGATGCGTATCCCCCATTTGCGGGCAAACGAGACCGTTTTCGATTTGATAAGTTGTACTAACAACGGTATTTGTCAGCTCGATCGGGACATCGTGGTTACGAGTGAAAGTTTTATCTTCTTTCACGTTTACTCCGAACGTATCGCTACAAGTATTACTCCCGTTTGATATTACATCGGCGGGGGAAGTTTTTAATATTTGAATGAATGTAAAATCGTCCTCAGCCGAAACGCGCACGCGTTCTGATGGCGACTTCCCGAATGATAATAAGTCAGATGGAATAGGTTGACCGTTAACGACAACTGTTTGTTGTGAATAATCGATAATAGCCCGGTTACGTAACAACCAATCGCTACCGATAATCATACTACTTGACAAATGAGGAATAACCAAAAAAACCGATGCGACCGACAATTTGCCCACCATAATTTCCAAACCCACTTGCTTCCGCACTGGTGTTGGCTTTCCACCGATTGCCGTAAGCACAACCATGTTGGAGACGGGTAGTTCTACCAACTTTTTGATTTTATTTAAATAATCTCGAAATTGCTCTGAAATACACGTCACTTGACTTCCAGTGTCAATGAGCGTGGACATGGGAATTCTCCAAATAAACAAAATCACATGTGGACAAGTGGACCCGTTAGTCATTTCTTCCGATTCACCATTATTCTTTTTCTGAGTAATAGACGACGCGAGATCCTCGAATAGGTCAAAAGGCGAACGGTGCATGTAGGATCTGTCCATGACACCGCACTTTAGTTTAAACGATTCACATCGTACCCATCGGAATGATTTTCCTGAGCAGCCGATGCAGCGAAGTATCCCCCATTCCCTACAGTCGGAGGAGGTACTGACAAATCGGGTATCGGATACCACGGGGCTTGATTAAGGTCTAGTGCACGAGCACGATAAACAGCTGGGTTAGCCGGAGGAGGCGACGGAGCACCACTAGAACCAGTATGGTTGGGCGAAGAGCTGTAATATCGAGAATTATTACTACCTCCCGAACTATTCAATGACTGATTAGGAGATGACGTTACATGTGGCGTATGACGGCGAATATCCCGACCACGGTGCTCATCATACGAGGTATCGAGTTGAGCCAAAGCTCGCGCTACCACATTCGTATCAGCATAATCAACTGTTACTAACGCGTCCCGCGCTCGCGGAGGAAGTTGTTGAACCACCGAGTAATTGATTTCGTATTGATCGAGCTTCGGTAAGAAATATTGTGCTGCGCTTACTTGCTTTAAAAAGTAAGATTGCATAACACCATCGGACGGGTTATAACGACGCGAAGACCACTGGGCCTTTAAACGCACTTGGGTTGGAACGGAATAAAACTCTTCGATAAACGAGCGACGGAATGCTTCAAAATCAACGTACGAAATGGCTTGTGCCCTATACCAATCGCGAGCACGCCCATCCAGGAGCGTTTCCAGCACGAGTAATTTGCTATCATCTTGAACTTTTTTTATGAGGAAATACCTATCCACCTGCTCCAAGAACTCGTGGGGGTTGGCAAGGATATCGTTCCCGAATCGCGGTGGTTTGACGTTAATGTTCATTGAATTAATTCCGCGTACAAGCCCGTTCAACATACCTGTGTTTCTGTTGCCTTCCTCGCTCGTAGTCGATTGATTGCGGAGCTGCTGGTTTTCCTCTCTTAAACGCAGAATTTCCTGCTCCTGACGTTGCTGTACTGCACGAAACTCACTGAGCTCCCCAATCAGTCGAAGCCTGAGTGCATCCCACTCCATTCTCTGTCTTGCGCTACGTTCGCGCTCAACTCGCAGACGGTCATCGAGATCGTTAGCTGCTACTCCTTCTGTTTGGATAGCATTGTTCGGGTTAATCGACATGTTGCTATGTATTCGACAATTTCACACGCGCAAAATATTCCACTCCACACGCACCAAACCCAAAGGTCGAACGAAAAATCTTTTATGTGTCTTAATTCACGCAAAAGGTATACGACTTTACGCGAATAAATATCCGATCGCACTCTTTCAATGGAAAGTGTAAATTTACTACAAAAAATATCTCGAATATCAACTCTCGTTCCAAACTGGTACAACTTTTTAGCAACCGTACGCGCCTGTAACGTGATAAGTATTCAACCCACAAAAGCTACTCGTGCCCCACGTTGGGCGCCATTTGTAATAAATTTTTCTCCTTTTCTTATATCGATGTTTATTTCTTTTTATTTTATTTTATTTTTTCATTTGATTTGATTTCGTTTTATTCACATTTGATTTATTATTGAACGGATTAATTCGACAAGTATGTTGAGTGAATGGGTTGTTCCGAGCAAGAGTAGTTTGTGTGAAGAAATTCGACAAATTCATATGTGCACATTTAATATTCACAATATAGACATTTTTGACCCGATCGCATCCATCGATACGTCTGACAACACGAGCATGAGTTACCGAGTACGCGACAAGTTATATGCATAGTACGCGAAACGAGAATATACACAATAAATTGACGAAGGAAACAGAACAGAGAATCTATAGTATAACTACGCAGAACGAGAAAGAGAAGAATTTTGTATGGAAACTTTAGCGAAGACAGGAAAAAGAGAAAGAGACGAATTTCATGTGGAAACGTTAGCGAAGACAGGAAAAAGAGAAAGAGACGAATTTCATGTGGAAACGTTAGCGAAGACAGGAAAAATAAGCACTTTTAATAAGGAGACGTACCCTCGTGGCGAAACGCGATGCCACCGTTACGACGCACAATAATCAGTTTACCACGCAAATGAAAATACACAAAATGTCATATAATCCCCATTGAATATTTCCGACGCAAATTCACGAGTACGGGCTTCGAACGCGAGACACCGTATTCAAACACATACCTTACGAATCATTTTGACGAGTACGGGCTTCGAACGCGAGACACCGTATTTATACACATACATTACGAATCATTTTGACGAGTACGGGCTTCGAACGCGAGACACCATGTTATAGCTTTGCACACAAATCACCCTACCGTACATTGAGACGTCGAGAATTATGGTGCGTATCACCCGATTATCGAGCAGGAACACACGATATAGTGTCGGATGGCTCCAGCGTGTAGATGGAGTACGGGGCTGAACACGTGGCCCACCGTGTCGTGGATGTACCGGCTCCGAAATGTGTTGGAGCGAGTGGCGTGGCAAAAAGCCACGAGCGAGACGTCCGACGACGATAAATTATTGCTGCCGGAGGATTGACATCATCCCCGTACAAATTACTCGTCCGTAATTATTTTCGTACGCTTCTACGGAATTTAATCCGCTCACCATGAGGCCCAACCGCCCTGTTCCGGCGTAGCCACACACATTTTTAAGTACACATGTTTTGACTATATAATACATTAAATCTTATAAATATCGTACCTGTTCGCCCGATGGCGTCGTGATTACGTCGATTAACACTGAATTATAGAGAAATAACTGTCGATGCACGCGATATGAACAGATTTAACACGTGTGATCGAGTCGGAGCACTTGATACTCCGGGTAGTGATTTCGAGCGACTGGGGCGAGTAGCCCGTGCTCGCGAGGCCCCTTACCTCGTCACAGACGAGTTACGTAGAGAGACGATGGCGCGCGGGCCTTACGTGGACCCGCGGATCATCGAGAGACTAGTACGCGGAAGCGCCGCGCGGCTCGAGCGGCGCGATGTGTACCGGTTATCACAAGTGTAAGTGTAAGTGTAAGTGTAAGTGTAAGTGTAAGTGTAAGTGTAAGTGTAAGTGTAAGTGTAAGTGTAAGTGTAAGTGTAAGTGTAAGTGTAAGTGTAAGTGTAAGTGTAAGTGTAAGTGTAAGTGTAAGTGTAAGTGTAAGTGTAAGTGTAAGTGTAAGTGTAAGTGTAAGTGTAAGTGTAAGTGTAAGTGTAAGTGTAAGTGTAAGTGTAAGTGCAAGTGCAAGTGCAAGTGCAAGTGCAAGTGCAAGTGCAAGTGCAAGTGTAAGTGTAAGTGTAAGTGTAAGTGTAAGTGTAAGTGTAAGTGTAAGTGTAAGTGTAAGTGTAAGTGTAAGTGTAAGTGTAAGTGTAAGTGTAAGTGTAAGTGTAAGTGTAAGTGTAAGTGTAAGTGTAAGTGTAAGTGTAAGTGTAAGTGTAAGTGTAAGTGTAAGTGTAAGTGTAAGTGTAAGTGTAAGTGTAAGTGTAAGTGTAAGTGTAAGTGTAAGTGTAAGTGTAAGTGTAAGTGTAAGTGTAAGTGTAAGTGTAAGTGTAAGTGTAAGTGTAAGTGTAAGTGTAAGTGTAAGTGTAAGTGTAAGTGTAAGTGTAAGTGTAAGTGTAAGTGTAAGTGTAAGTGTAAGTGCAAGTGCAAGTGTAAGTGTAAGTGTAAGTGTAAGTGTAAGTGTAAGTGTAAGTGTAAGTGTAAGTGTAAGTGTAAGTGTGAGTGTAAATGTAAGTGTAAGTGCAAGTGCAAGTGCAAGTGCAAAAGCAAGTGCAAACGCAAGTGCAAGTGCAAGTGCAAGTGTAAGTGTAAGTGTAAGGGTAAGTGTAAGTGTAAGTGTAAGTGTAAGTGTAAGTGTAAGTTCAAAAGTAAGTGTAAGTGCAAGTATAAGTGTAAGTGCGTGCGTGTGGAACACTCACAAAGGGTCTCTGCGGCTCGTCACTTCCGCAGTATTTTTCGACTCCAAACCCTCTTTGTGACCGTACTTCGAACCCTTTCTGAAGATGTTCAAATATTTTACCATTCATGTTTAAGCATGCCTGAATTCGTCTCAAAGCCATCGATTGTTCGTAAGAGAATATCTCAAGTGGTTACCTATTGGGAGGGGAGTTAAAAACATCTCATAACTTTTACTCTCGACTTTCGCTATAACGTGCTTGCGTACACTTACACTTACACTTACACTTACACTTACACTCACACTAACACTTACACTTACACTCACACTCACACTCACACTCACACTTACACTTACACTTACACTTACACTTACACTTACACTCACACTTACACTTACACTTACACTTACACTTACACTTACGCTTACGCTTACACTTACACTTACACTTACACTTACACTTACACTTACACTTACACTTACACTTACACTTACACTTACACTTACAGTTACACTTACACTTACACTTACACTTACACTTACACTTACACTTACACTTACACTTACACTTACACTTACACTTACACTTACACTTACACTTACACTTACAATTACACTTACACTTACACTTACACTTACACTTACACTTACACTTACACTTACACTTACACTTACACTTACACTTACACTTACACTTACACTTACACTTACACTTACACTCACACTTACACTTACACTTACACTTACACTTACACTCACACTTACACTTACACTTACACTTACACTTACACTTACACTTACAATTACACTTACACTTACACTTACACTTACACTTACACTTACACTTACACTTACACTTACACTCACACTTACACTTACACTCATACTTACACTTACACTTACACTTACACTTACACTTACACTTACACTTACACTTACACTTACACTTACACTTAAGCCCTGTGCGAAGTCCGCATCTACGGAAAGGTAGAGGCCGAAGTGGCCCTACAATGCGATAAACGGGTAGCCAACCTCGCCCACACCCTGGTAATTACCATGTCATTACCCGGGAAGTCGCTATACGTCGCACCGGACGACGACCTAATCACTATCGCCTGCGGTGGCTACCCGGCCAAACACGAAAAACTAGTAGGGACAGGTATACTGGCTCTGATAGGTAATTGCGTCATAACCGCCCGAGGTTTCATCGTTCGGACAGGAAGGAGGATCACGCAGCTAGTCACCGAGGACTAACTTCCCCCCGGAAACCTCACCTTATCAGAAGTTGAGAAGACCTCATCCATCCCGGACCCCAACCATCCTGCATCCTTAAAAAACGTGTTCCGCAACCCCGCCGAGCTGCGCAACATCGGCACCCGGTTACACAAAATTAGAGAGAATTTATGAAAAAAAGAACCCCACCATACCTATTGTAGTCGGGTCAAGTACATTTGCATTAATAGCTTTGGCATGTGCCGTAGCCTGCCTATTGTTTCACAGACGTCAGCAAAATTCCACGACGTCTCCAGCCACAACGGTATAAGTCAGTCTTGATGCCACTGGGGCACCAGAGAACCGAGCGACGACCGGCGAAGAACGAAGACAGAAGACTCTCACCCAACAGCTGGCCCGGTTCAACTTACGTCACCTGCCAAGGACAGCAACTAGTAACGACGGACGCGAGTAGTTAGAACTAGAATAAAAATTAATTTTTCAAAATAAATTTTTATTTTTAGGGGGGAGGGGTGTTGTGCCCCCAAAATTCATTATCAAAACTAAGGAAATTTATGCAACTTTCGACATCCCCGGAGGATGTCGAAAGCAAGGGCAGTGACTCGCAGGTTCATCGCCCCCGTGCAATGAGCGTCTGCCCGTCAGCAGCTGACGCGAACAGTCACTGAACCCTCGAACGCTGACGGGTAGTCAGCACTTCACATCGCTAGATTATTGAACCCTTGGTTGGAAGTCGTAATGGGTAACCTAGCTACCAACCAAGGGGCAGTCTTGTTTTTGCATCGGGAAGGAGCTATCTGCCTTCCGCAATAGACTCCCGGTCCGTGGAATCACGCTGAACGATAGTGTCTAGGCGTATGCCGATTCGCGTCACGGTCCGGTTGGAATAACCCTCGTTATAAAAACCTAAATAAACCATTGTAAACAACCTGTGTTCGCAACCAAAATAACCGAATAAACTAATTTAGTCGCTAATCTTCGCGGATTCCTATCCCTTACGGTGTAATCCTACGTAAGAAATAAATAAACAATAATTTAAGTGCCCTTCCACCCGCTCCTTGTCGATCGCGCGGTGCACCGTCACAACAGTCATCACTTGTCCACAAATGGCGCATCCTGAAAAATGTTCGTTATTCAAAATAAATAAATATTTCAGCTCCCATTCGGAATCGAATTTGGAAGAATCAACGTGTGTACTGATTTTCGGCATTTCTAATGATTCGTAATAAATTATTAAAAAACAGAGCATTGCCATTAAACATTAAACGTTGAAGGATGGGAATAACATCGTGTTTTCCGTGTTTCAGCCATGGTGGCACATATAGCCAAACCCGAGATGAACTCAATAATTACTCAGGTTCCGGTCTCAGATTGACCTTCGTTATCCCAGAAATTAAGGTTAATTTCTTATCACAAAAGCGCCCGAAAATCGGCCGCAAGGTGGCACTATCAAATTGCAATACACGTTCCGTAAGTATGGATTCCATAACAGTTTGAAAAAAATCTTGTCCATCTGCGGTTCTTACGATACCCATATAACAATAGATCAGTGATATTAATCAATTTTTTTATTCCATAATCCGATCTAATTCGTGTTCAGAAGAAATTAACGTCAAACTGTGTCAAAATAAACTTTGGTCCTATAAACGGTCGTGGCATCCAAAACGTTGCGAGCGCAGCAGTGAAACAGTTCGAGTCTCAAAAGGTGACAGTTCAAGGCTTTGCGGGAAACTCGCAATACCTAAATTTAAGTAACTTACTCGTGTTTATTCGTTGCTTTCGTACTTGTGCTCGAGGTGGCCTTGTCTATTCTTTGTTAAACACGAGCGATGACGTACAATAGATTGATTATCGTTCATTATTATTATTATTATTATTTTTAAACTACTTATGTGAGTTGGACGCATAAAAAGATAAAATCTGTATACGCTACGGATTGAAGAAAAGGACGAGCGACGCAATGATTCTTAAATCCCAGATCCATAATCCTTTATATATAATAATAATTTGGGAATATTATGAAAAATCAGAAATACAGAAATACGGGTATTTCTGATTTTTCATAATGTTCCCAAATTTCTGGGTACCGTAAATTTTTGAGTTTCATCATAAAATTTATACAGTAGTTTCAGAATAATCATGGGAATATTACAAAAAATTGGGACCAGGAAAAAAAAAATTCTTTTCCAGATATGAAGTTTTTTGTGTTTTTTTTTCCTCAAATCATAAGAAAACATGTTTGATACTGAGGTCTCATAATTTTATCTGAAAGAACAGGAAAATTTCGTTCCAAACACTCGTGACAACATCAATTTAAATCAGAAATAAAGACTCACCACGCCTCGAAACCTTCGAAAGTAGTAAAAATACCAATTACAGAAGTATAGTGAGAAATAAACCTAGAGGCCTAAGATTTGGAGTCAACCACTATTTCTCGTCATACTTCAACTCCTTTTAATTTCCAGAGAATAAAAAAACATCGGCTGAAAAGGGGGTTCAGTTCGTATGGAATACCCCATAAACTTCTTTAAATCGGGGGGAGATTGTTGTTTTTATATCAATTTTCGATTTATGAGTGGTGCGGAAGACCCTAAAAATATTAGGAATTGCATTGCAGCGAATAAAATGGGTTATTTTTCATTTCAGGTTCGCATGATTCAAAATAATTTTGACCTACACTATAGACTTTGGTCTACGTGAAATAATGTGTAAGGTGCACGAGTCTGCCGTGACCGTTGCCCGCCCCGCGCATGCGTTATACCGCGAAATGACACGCGCATGATCGATGATTACACCATCGATCGCGCGGACCGCACAAGGTCGCCGGGTCTTTAGCCCACCTATCGCGTGCGTAATTCTCCGAAAAGCAAGTGCGCATGACAAGTGATCTCGATGAGGGATCGACGGAACATTTCGCGAAGACTCGCTCTCTTTCGTTCCGAGAACCTCGCTCTATCAACACGCTTCGACGACAAGATCTTCTCTTCCCCATATCTGCCACGTTCTGCTGCAGAAGGACTCGACACGACCACGCTTTTCAAGGGGTTGGAAATCTGCGGATCACCGTGCATCGCAACGAGGGGGTTCTCGGGGACAAGCGAAAGAGCCACCGAGAATACGTCATCAAATTAAAGATGAGTAAAAGAAATTGTGAATAATAATATATACGTATAAATATATAGCACGACACTCGCATCTCGCTTTTTGTATATTATTCGACAAGAGTAATCCGTGTTTGATTTCAAATATATCAATATACGTTGTTGTACGAATTTTCGTTGCCACATTGGCAAGGCGTTTATCCAAAAATTTAACTAATTAATTGTATTTACGAATGTCTCACGAAGACACGATTTCCTTGGACCACGTGGCCGTCGAGAAAAACGTGATTGCATTGGTATGTGTGTGCGAATGTGTGTGTCGAATGAGGATGAGAGAGAATAATAGAACGTCGGATGCTATATAAATGTCAAAATAAAATTCATCTTCCATCGTCCAAAACTAATATTATTGCTTGACGACCCATTATAAAACTCACAAATGTTCACCAATGCACTTGAAATATTGTTGAAAATTAGGAACAATTAGTGCCCGAATTCACTAAACAACGGGATGAAAAAAATAATAATATTTTAAAAATAAACGAACGAAACGCAGACGGAAGTCCGTCTCCAAGCACCCTCCGGTCCTCCATAGTTAGTCGGTTGTGAATGTTTTTCGTAGAATCGACGAGAATTCATCTATCAGAAATTTGAAGTTTCTCTGGAAAACTTAAATCACCTTAACCACACAATACAGTAAAACCTCCCAATAGTGGACCTCCCAATAGTGGAAAGTGGAGCGCCTCTTGCGGAATATCTTGTGAACGAATACAGTGATGCTCAAATCGAAGTGATTAAACATGTATTTAGAAAACGCGCGGATTTCAAAATCCCAATTCAGCAGTAGTATTCATTTCTTTTCGAATTTTTCTCCGGAAACTGTCAATGCCTTCATTTTTTTTTTCGATCTCTCTAACCATCCATTACTAGCAGCAAAATCGTCAGTTCCACCCAATTTTTTATGCAACGATCGTGCTTTTATTTGAATGAGGAGGCCACTGATGGGATGCCCTTTGTTGCGGCAATCACAGAACCAAATAAACAATGCTAGTTCTAATTTTGCATGTATAATTTTTGTATTTTTCTTATGGGTTATCAAATAGGGATACTTTAAAGATTTGGCAAACCAATCAATTCATATGGACGCTTGTAAGTTATAGGCAATTTGTAGGTTAGGTTCTCACAACATCGGACAGTTCGTAACGATTATAAAAATTGTAATTGTTTGCTTTGATTTGAGAGTCACTGGTTTCATGTTGGCAGGTACTAACACAAATAGGTAGTTTTGTCATGAATATATAACGCGAACCAAATGCCAACGACGATTTTCATACCTGATAAGATTCGAGCTTTATGACGCAAAATGCCGAAGTCAAATAATGTCGAAAAATTACATTACGAATCCTCGGAAAAAATTTACCTCCGGCTCCTGCTCTCTAAGTCGATCTGTTTCTAATTATGAGATACGTATCTGGTCATTTCGAAATTAGAATTGTAACGCGGAATGTTACGTCACTTATAGTTTCTAAAATATGGCGGGCTTTATAAAAAAATCACTCTCCTGTTAAGCCACTGTTGATTGTGCTTCTAAAAATGCTAAAACATATATTTGGGGCACATTGCCATGAATCGTCTGACTGAAACCCTTCAATCCCCGATGCGGTCAATGATTTTTGAGCTCCTGGCCGAAAACGAAAATTATGTGTTTCGTCGGTATGGCGAGGAGCCGCAATCCGTTTTCCTCTCTAACCGTCCAAACGGCTGATTTTTTTTGTAACAGCTTTTAGCGGGTAGGTCTCGAAGTTCAGAATCTTATTCAGCCGAAGACTCCTGCCCAAATTTGAGCTCAATCGGACCATTCTAAGAGGTTCTGCCGCGATGAAATCGATTTTGCCTTTGATTAACACGTGAGATAATTATTTTTTCAGTAATAAGCGCCGCATTCAGCCAATATAAGTATCCGGCCATCGAAACTAATTGTAAGTGTAATCGATCGTATTACGTTCCCTTGAAATAGAAAAAAATAGGTACCGTGATGAATTAGTTTTTATTAACAAGAATAATTAAAAACGTAAAAAATTGTTTTAATTCGAAAGATCGGTCATGTAATGAATTTACAATTTTCAATGGGATACAATGCAAGCAGACGGGTAGAAAAAGTGATGAATGCAACTAATTCACTCATCAATCAATTCTTTCATTAATTAAACAATAAGAATTAATTGATATTCGAATCCAGAAATCCAGAACAAATTGTAATCCAGAACCTTGTCATGAATTTGTGTGGATTAAGGTGCTATAACAAGACTCCTGTCCAAATTTGAGCTCAATCGGACCATTCTAAGAGGTTCCACCGCGATCGAAATCGATCACGTCTTTCTTTCGAATTAAGCACATTTTTTGACGTTTTTAAGTATTGTTATTAATTTAAAAAAAATGTCATCGCTGTATCCATTTTTTTCTATTGGAAGGTAACGTAATACGATCGTTTGCACTTAGTTTCGATGGCCGGATACTTATATTGGCCGAATGCGGCGCTTTTTACTGGAAAAATAATTATCTCACGTGTTGATGAAAGGCAAAATCGATTTCATCGCGGCGGAACCTCTTAGAATGGTCCGATTAAGCTCAAATTTGGACAGGAGTCTTGTTATAGCACCTTAATCCACATAATTTCATGACAAGGTTCTGGATTGATATTTAAATAACAATTACTTGTTATTGTTTAATTAATGAAAGAATTGATTAATGAGTGAATTAGTTGCATTCATCATTTTTTCTACCCATCTGCTTGCATTTTATCCCATGGGAAATTGTAAATCCATTACGTGACCGATCTTTCAAATTGAAACAATTTTTTTACGTTTTTAATTATTGTTGTTAATGAAAAAAAATTCATCACGGTACCTTTTTTTTTCTATTTCAAGGGAACGTAATATGATCGATTGCACTTAGTTTCGATGACTGGATACTTATATTGGCTGAATGCGGCGCTTTTTACTGGAATAGTATATTAAGCAACGAGTGCGGAAAGCCGGCCATTACGGGTGATTCCGGCTGCCCGCACGAGTAGCTTATACTATTTTTTTTTGCAAGCGCGTTTAGGATCAAGATCGAATTGGCTTTCGTTGAATAGATCAATTCTTGTAGAAGAAAATCGCCTCCTAGGGTGGCGAAGCCGCCCGAGTAAGTGCTCGCAGGGCGGGCAGGGGGTCCACGGGCGAAGCCCCGGTGGGGGGGTTGGGGGGCGAAGCCCCCCCCCCCCCATTAAGAATGCATAAAACAAATTGGAATAAATATTATTTAAGCTATTAAATCAAAATTTTTATAATTTCATTGCACGAAACAAACTTTTATTAATTTTCAATTCAATATTTCTTTGGTTAGACGCTTCCCGGATTTCCGGCGGAAGTGATTCGGAGTCATCACATCTTAATTCCTCTCCACGCATTTTTTAGTTTATTTTATTTTCAATTTTTACTCCACATCGCGATACGTTCACGGGAGATGACAGATCAGACTTTTCTGTTATGTTATATCACTTAGCAACAACGCGATGAGGATCTATGTTCCGAGTAGTAAAAATGCATATATAGGTATAGTAGCGTAGCTCGCTGAGCCGCGTGACGATCGTAGCTTCTGCAATCTTTATACGTCACTATACCTATATATATCCGTAGGTTCAAGCCTGGGTTAAAAGTTAGCGTGCGTTTTTGGTCACTTTTCCCACGCTACGTGAAGTTAGTAACAGTGGGTGATGGAAACAGTGGGAAAATAGTATATTAAGCAACGAGTGCGGAAAGCCGGTCATTACCCACTCGGGTGGCGAAGCCGCCCGAGTGGGTGATTCCGGCTGCCCGCACGAGTAGCTTATACTATTTTTCTTCACGAGTGCATGAAGATGCTCGCACTAGTTGTTGTCCCTTTACCGTTTGGGAGATACGTGGTCTTCCACGGTTTTTTGATTATCCACGGTGACTAGCTTCACAGCGTGGGTAATGTAGTCAAAATCGCACGCTTGCGTGCGATTCTGACACATTACTCACGCCGTGAAGTTAGTTACCATGGGTAATCGAAACCCGTGGGAGATCTCGTATTCACCGAACGGAAAAGAGACAAGTAATGTGAGCATCTTCACGCACCCGTAAAGAAAATCGTATTTTCCAAACGCAAAAGGGACAAGGAAAGTAGCGCTTTTCACGCACGTGTAAAGAAAAAATAATTATCTCACGTGTTAATCAAAGGCAAAATCGATTTCATCGCGGCGGAACCTCTTAGGATGGTCCGATTAAGCTCAAATTTGAACAGGAGTCTTGTTATAGCATCTACTTCGAATGTGGAGAGTTTCGCAAAAACTTTTTTTTCCTAAAAACCAGTCTAGTGTATATGGGGCATTCCTGGGAATTTCGGCAACTTCGGACAGTTGGGTCAAAATTTTTGCCCCCCAATTTTTTCCATTAATATGTGTTGAAAATAAAGAGACACGTATTTCGGCGTTTTTTATTTTGAGCCCCCACTTTTGAAATACGGTCAAATGAAGTTTTTGAAGTATTGACCACATTCGATCATTCAAATCGATATATCTCAGCAACGGTTAGTGATAACTCGAAAAACCACGGGTCTTTTTTTTCGTTTTTGAACGCTCTATACAATGAAAACATCTACGATTATGTTGCACAAATTCAACAATAAGTTATAAACAATTCAAAATTAAAAATGAAATAAAACAAAAAACGCACTTTTAATTTTTGAAATGTATTTTTTTTTTAATTCCTTGAATAAAAACGAAAATTTAGCCACCTTGAACTTTTTGGGCCGACGCTTCGTTCGGGAGTTATAGATTTTTTTGTCACAAAAAACCCGTAAATGTTTACCCGGTTGTTGAGGGAAAAAGCTATAACTTTCGAATGAAGCGTTGGCCCAAGTCCCACCGAGTCTCAAAATTTTCGTTTTCGTTCAAGGAATTTGAAAAAAAATTGATTTCAATAATTAAGGGTGCTTTTTCTTCATGCAATTTTTTACTAATAAAATCCGTATATTTACCGGTTTTTTATGACAAAAAAAGCTATAACTTTCGAACGAAACGTCGGCCCAAGTCGGGCCAGGTCTCAACATTTTTCTTTTCGTCCAAGGAATTTGAAAAAAAAATCAATTTCAATAATTAAGGGTACTTTTTTTTTCATGCAAATTTTTACTAATAAAATACGTAAATTTACGGGTTTTTTGTGACAAAAAAATGTATAACTCCCGAACGAAGCGTCGGCCCAAAAAGTTCAAGGTGGCTAAATTTTCGTTTTTGTTCAAGGAATTAAAAAAAAAATATATTTCAAAAATTAAAAGTGCGTTTTTTGTTTTATTTCATTTTTAATTTTGAATTGTTTATAACTTATTGTTGAATTTGTGCAACATAATCGTAAATGTTTTCATTGTATAGAGCGTTCAAAAACGAAAAAAAAGACCCGTGGTTTTTCGAGTTATCACTAACCGTTGCTGAGATATATCGATTTGAATGATCGAAGGTGGTCAATACTTCAAAAACTTCATTTGACCGTATTTCAAAAGTGGGGGCTCAAAATAAAAAAACGCCGAAATACGTGTCTCTTTATTTTCAACACATATTAATAGAAAAAATTGGGAGGCAAAAATTTTGACCCAACTGTCCGAAGTTGCCGAAATTCCCAGGAATACCTCATATGGATATAGTGGCGTAGCTCGTTGTACCGCGCGAAGATGGTTTTCGGCCGAATGAGATTCTGAACTTCGAGACCTACCCCTTTTAGCGCATCGTTTCTGTGAGTCAAATCGATTGTTCCTGCATCATAATATCAATTATCGGATATTAACTCGTGGATATAATAAGTGTTGAAAAAGTGACCGTTTTCGAACGTTTTTATATAACGATGATCCTTATGTCTTCGCCCATTTCGTATCGTCTGCTTCAGCAGGGCTGACGCAATGTATTTCCACCGGTCACGTAATTCTCACCGGCTGACGGGGCGATGCGGACGGGGTTCCGTGGGGTGACGACCCATCCGATCTCCCTTTTTCGCCAGCCCTGGCTTGGAAAGAGCGTGTGCACCAGTGCATCTCTTTGGTGCAATAATATTTGTCAAAGTAGAAAGATTTACCGGTAAATCTTCCTTCTTTGAATCGACTAAATTTAGGGGGAGTTGATGTTATTTTTTTGTCAAAAACGTTCGAAAATATGCGGGGACCAAGGCTTGTGACGAAGGTGACCTTTGCACGATCGTGGGGTTCCATGAGCGCAAATACAAACATACGTCGTTTTTCAAGTCACCCACGAGGGCGAACTCGTTTGCAAATCTGATTTTGAGATTTCTCGGAAACAAATGATTGTTTGCGAACTTGTATGAGACTCGGAGGGTTTTTTCCACGATTGTGCGCAGTTTGAGATTTATTTGATTGGGATTTTCCGAGCCGTCTGGGAGAAATCATAGAGCCGATGGGGCCTAGACAAGAGATTTTATCTAGGGGGAATACAATAAAGTCGAAATCGTGATAAGAAATCGCTTCGAAAGTGAGCCACGTGGTTCGCGGAAGCCAGTAAAATCAATCCTACATCGAGCTTATTTTCTGAAATATTAGAATTAAATGATATAATTGATCAATATAATATATATTAATTTTGAAATGTATTACTTCTAAAGTATATTAATTCCAGAAAATATCAATGTTTTCAATGAATCAAGAAATTTTGAGATCGCTAGTTTCTTGTGTATATAAGAACCGTTAAGAATTATAAATGCAAGATATTAGATATTACAAACTTCATGTAATAATTTGTAATTAGAGATGAAAAAAAAGATTGCCGATGACTCATATTCTTTCGATTTATGTGGGACACTTCCCATTCTTCGAGCCAAAACTGAACGAGGTGGCGTCCAGCGATCCGGTGCCCCGCATAAAGAGTCGCTGTCTTCGCTATAACGGGTGTCACGCTCGAGCACGAATGGAATTGTTCGCGCGCATTACGAGAAACCGGGCCAACTTCGCATCAAATGTCATCCGCGGTTCACAATTTTAATTGAGTTGAAGGGCGCTGTATAATATAAATCTACCTAGAGTTATCCGTTTTCCAGCGACTTTTTTCTTTTATGCTGCGTCTTCATTTCGTTCTACATGTTTAAAGGGAAATAACCTGAATTTCAGGCTGCAAAACTTTCTTTAGCGGTCGCCCAAAGCCTAGGAAATCCTCCCGTTTAAAATGCATGTAAAAGTCTTCCTTCTTTTGTGAAATAATTACCACGTAGACATTTTTTGAGCTACAACTTGACACCATGAACCAATTTACAGAGTATCGTCTTGTTCTCTCCAAGGTCTCCCGGGAACGAGACATCCACTCGAAAATCAGAACGTTCACGTTATGCAGAAATATGAAATAGAGGCCTTGGCGCGCCACGTGCGAGTCGATAGCAGCACTGGAACACGAAAAAACTATAAAAAATACGCGAACGATTTGCCGTAAACTTCTTCCGCGCAGCCATTTTCAGCACGATCGGTATTATTCCCGATAAGGCGGTTGTTCCTACAACAGAGAGTCGCGACGGTTAGGAAATCTCAAAAAATATCCAAATACGAGCACACTCTTCATCTTGTAATTTTGGATTCTTGTGGACAGACGTTTTATTTTGCCGCGCTTTTTACTTCAATATTCACGTTGAGGAATACGCGATTCGGTAATTTGAGGAAGCTTTCGAAAGCAATTTTGATCGATACAGCTCTTTCCGGAAACAGCGAAAATTGGCTAAGCATGTAGTACTAAAAAAACATAGCCGGCGTTCGGATTAGGAGAGACCGACTTGTATGATGGTGGACGAGAGTGGGAGAGATTTCCCTATGCTTATGGGGTATTCCATACGAACCGAACCCCCTTTTCAGCCGATGTTTTTTTATTCTCTCGAAATTGGAAGGAGTTGAAGTGTGATGAGAAATAGTGTTTGACTCCAAATCTTAGGCCTCTAGGTTTATTTCTCACTATACTTCTGTAATTGGTATTTTTACTACTTTCGAAGGTTTCAAGGCGTGGTGAGTCTTTATTTCTGATTTAAATTGACGTTGTCACGAGTGTTTGGGACGAAATTTTCCTGTTCTTTCAGATAAAATTATGAGACCTCAGTATCAAAAATGTTTTCTTATGATTTGAGGAAAAAAAAACACAAAAAACTTCATATCTGGAATAGTACATTATGACACTAGTACGAAAAAAAATTTTCTGACGAGTGTGAGTTTGCAGAACGAGCCGAAGGCGAGTGTTGCAATCACACGAGTCCAGAAAACGTTTTTCGTACGAGTATCATACGAATTTTTATGTCACAAGGTGCGTAAATGCGGTTTGACGCGAGCGAAGTGAGCGTAAAACCGCACTTTTACGCACAGCGTTCCTTTTTATATATAATAATAATTTGGGAATATTATGAAAAATCAGAAATACAGAAATACGGGTATTTCTGATTTTTCATAATATTCCCAAATTTCCGGGTACCGTAAATTTCTGGGTTCCATCATGAAATTTATACAGTAGCTTCAGAATCATCATGGGAATATTATTAGTTTTGTTTTTTTCTTTCGCGTCCGAGTTTATTTTGCAGTCGGGAGTTTTTAAAAATTTTTAATTTTTTTTCCATTCCTTTTAAACGTTTTTTTATTTTAAAAAAATTTTCTATCGATTTAAGATTATCGAACAACTATTTCGATCTAGGAAAACTCAATGAACCTAATCGATAAGATGTCTGACAGCGTTGATTTGAAATTGATTGGAACTCAGCGGTTGTACAAGAATGTGAATTCATTATCGAACAATTATTTTAATCTAAGAAAACTCAATGAACGTCATCGATAAGATGTCTGACAGCGTTAATTCGAAATTCATTGAAACTCAGCGATTGGACAAGAATGTAAATTCATTATCGAACAACCATTTTAAACTAAGAAAACTCAATGAACTTCATCGATAAGAGGTCTTACAGGATTAATTTCAAATTGATTGGAACTCACCGGTTGTACAAGAATGTGAATTCATTATTGAATAATCTAAGAAAACTCAATAAACCTCATCGATAAGATGTCTGACAGTGTTAGTTTAAAATTGATTGAAACTCAGCGGTTGTACAGGAATATAAATATATTGTCTATATGTGGTGCACTTATAATAACTCAAATTCCAATTCAAACTTCGTTGAAACGATTTTATGAGAAATTTGTAGATCGTTTTCAGTGAATGGTACAATCCAACTGCAGATTATTTTGTGAATCTGCAGCTTATATAAACTTTAGGGTGGGTCAAAAAAAAACTTTTTTTTTTTTTTGAATGTCACCCACGAAAACTAGTTCCTAGCTACCTCTCCAAAGTACTCACCGAGTATAAGCTCTTAATATTAATGGGAAGAACTAGCTCATCGTCGTTTTCCATTTTCAATGTAGTCTCATATAAAACTGGTCATATCTTATCACCAATAAATTGTTAAACCAGTTTCATCATGAATATTCATAGGAAATTAAACGCTCTACAAAAATGATATCTTATACTTTTTTCATTAATCGAACCATTTAAAAGATATTCAAGGCCAAAGATTGAAGAATTTATGAAAAAAATAACTTTTTGTTTTGAATTTTGTAACTTACTGAAAAATAATGATTGTCAAATGGGTATCAATTATTTCTGTAGGAAATTAAACGTTCTACAAAAAAGGTCTTCCGTGGTTAATCGATTACTCGAACCATTCAGAAGATATTCGCATTAGAATTCCAATGCTTACTGAAATTCTAATGCGAATATTTTCTGAATGGTTAGAGTAATCGATTAACCACATAAGACCTTTTTTGTAGAACGTTTTATTTCCTACAAAAATAATTGATACCCATTTGACAATAATTATTTTTCAGTAAGTTACAAAATTCAAAACAAAAAGTTTTTTTTTTCATAAATTCTTCAATCTTTGACCTTGAATATCTTTTAAATGGTTCGATTAATGAAAAAAGTATAAGAGATCATTTTTGTAGAGCGTTTAATTTCCTATGAATATTCATGATGAAACTGGTTTAACAGTTTATTGGTGATAAGATATGACCATTTTTATATGAGACTACATTGAAAATGGAAAACGACGATGAGCTAGTTCTTCCCATTAATATTAAGAGCTTATACTCGGTGAGTACTTTGGAGAGGTAGCTAGGAACTAGTTTTCGTGGGTGACATTCAAAAAAAAAAAAAAAAGTTTTTTTTTGACCCACCCTAATAAACTTGTTTATATTATAATAAATATTCGTTCGCTTCAAACAAATTTGTCGTTTGGAAGGCAGAGCATGGCCTAACAATGACACAAAGTTGTTGTTACAAGAAGTCTAGAACCGATTCTAAAAAATGCATCCAATGTTACGTCCTGTTGAAGTAACTTCATATCGACGCTGCTTACGAAAACTAGCATGTTTCAAATTTCTTACGAAAACAAGCACGTTTGGCATCACCGCGAAAACTAGCACGTTTCGGCTTTTGCCACGAAAGCTAGCACGTTTCGGCTTTTGCCACGAAAACTAGCACGTTTCGATCTTCACCGCGAAAGCTAGCACGTTTCGGCCTGCTTATTTTAGGGGTCGAAGCCGAAACATGCAAGTTTTCGCGGCGAATATCGAAACGTGTTAGTTTTCGCGGTGAAATTAGAAACGTGCTTGTTTTCGTAAGAAATCTGAAACGTGCTAGTTTTCGTAAGCAGCGTCGATATGTTCTCGGCAGCCCGTGATATGTCGATGTTATTGAATCAACCGTGTTTTTCTTTGAGTCAATAATTTTTTTTTCGGTGTGGTAACTTACAATTTCTCCCATACTGCTTTTTTTTTGCTATTTCCACTTCTAATGGCACCACCCTTGTAGCCTCTTAACTCTTTTTCTCTTTTCCCAAATTTTTCTTAACCCTGCTTTCTCCGCTGCTCGTAGAATTTTTCCTTTTACCCTCTCCAAATATTCTCTCTCTTTTTCATACATTATTCGTTTTGTATCTCCTCTATAAGTTTCTCAGCCTTTTCTCCTTTCCAAATTAAACTTATGACTTCGTGTGCGTCCTCTTCCTCATCTTCTTCGTGTCTTACTAATTCATTTTCCCAAGCCACGAACATTATTGGTCGGTGGTTAGACTCAATCTGATCTGTCAGTGTTGGATCGAATGATCCGGCCAGTGCAACGTAGTTTGCTAGAAAATGGGGAGGAGAGTAGAAAAATTATAAAGTCTCGTGATCGGCTGAACAAAGACAAAGTATTTATCAGGATCGCACAACCAGTTCGTGTGCCGATTGATTTTCGACTAACAAGCTCCTCGGTGAGGCCGGGAGCTTCGGCGCAGTGGAAGGGGAAAGCAAGCCTTCCATGACCGTTAGCTGCGCGCACATACTGCGCGGCTCGTGCAAGTACGATCGACTTACTCAACAGGGAGTTCGGCTTGGGCCGTGACGCGAGCATCATCGTGAGAAGTTGCTTTCTTACTTTTGCAAAGTTTCTTGTGCCAAAATTCCATCGAAGAACAAGCGTTTTAGTTCTGGTTATTTACGACGAAAGCTGCGTGTCTTATTATTCTATTTGTTTCTCTTTTATCTCAATATTTCTTCTTTACTTTTGTGCTTTCCTATTCCTAACCTCTAATTCCCAAACGCCAAATTGAACAGAAGGCTTCTACTGCTTCGTGAGGCATGGCCTCACACGAGGCAGATATCGACCCGGATGGAAAAAATAGTATGGAAGACAATGAGCCCTTGATTAGCATCGACCCGATTACAATGAAAAATCGAGTTGAAGATTAAATGAATGAGAATTTTTCAAGCTCGCATAAGAGACCCCTCGACGATTCTGCAGAGACGACTTCCTCCCAAAAATAGGCTAACTCCAAGCCAAGACACGACAAACATCCAGCTGGGACCCTGTGTACACAATTTCCTACTGACTCGAAAGCTCAAGTAAAGGTAAACATTCAGGTAAACGATCCCACCATTTTGTCACCTCGTCTCAATGCAACGAACCTACGCAAATTGCTTGTCGCTGTCTTTTGCAACGATCAAGCTTTGAAGGTTTACAGCTTCGGAAAGTACCAATGTACAGCCATTCTGAACCCTTCGAAACCACACTCGCTTCATAGGACACCAATACCACACGGTTGCGTTTCTAGTTTTCCCGTTTTCAAAAGCTTATAACTCTGTGCTTTCTTAACGGATATGAGACTTCAGCACCCGATTTTTTGGGAAAATTACCTGGAAATCTAAATATGCCATCGGCGTAACGCGGAAATTTCGTTAAGTTAGTGAAAAATTAATTTTTTCACCAAAAATTTTTTTAAAAATTTTGTTTTACGTTTTTATTCGTCATTTTTTTGTATTAAAGATACAGCAATAATTTCTTTTGCGTTTCGAAGCTGAATAGTTGTTCTTCAAAAAAATCCTGGGCCCAAAGAGTGAAAATACATTTGAGTATTTTTTAACGGTGGCCAAAAATAGGGTATTTTTTTTAAGGCAAAAAATGATAAAGTCTACTCTATACATCAAACACTTGTTCATTCACGCAATTTTTCGAATAAAAAGTGAACAAAATCTTAAACTGTAATCGTGATTTGCATCCTCACTCATTTGATACGCAATCTGGACACAATCCAGCCCTGTGTACTTCGCAAATGCGGCGACGGCATTGAGCGCATTTCATTCCTGTCCTCGCCGCATCTCGATCATTACAAAATGCACATCGAACTCGGGTCCCGTCTTTAATCACTGGAAATTAAGTGAGAGAAGGTATTCCTTCGATCCCGAGTATTTTTTGTATTGCCGTTCTCAAATCGGCATGAATACCACGCGTTGTCAAGCGACGGTGTATTTGCTGTTCAACGAGGGAAGCAGCGAGCGATTCCAGAAGATCACGACGATTCAAGGCTTCGTTGACCTTCCAGGAGCTGATTTTGTGGCCATGATGAAGTGTAAACACTACACGGAACAAGAAAAAAAAATTCTGAGGAAACTATCGAATGCTCTAGGATTATGTCAAGAATACACCTTTTACGCAAAAATTATTGTACTGGCTATCAATTTTCAATAAATATTTATTGTACTTACGTTTTATACACTGTAGAACACTATAGTGCCACCACAAACTCGATTTTGAAGAATTTTTTTATTTTATTTTGGACGCCCTATACCACACGGGTGCGTATTCGGCACCCAACGCACTTTGGTGTCCTTCCTGTTCGAAGGCAAAAGGGCGATTGGTGCCGACTTACTGGGCGTTGGATACCTATGGGGGGAGGCTTTAATGTCGCACAGGAGAGGTGGCCGAAAAGCGCGGGTCCTAAGAATACAGGGAACATGTAGTTTTTCGCTGCCAGAAAACGCACCTCCGTGGTATCTGAGGGTTAACACCATCGAACAAGCAAACAGGCTTATGACCATTCCGGACTTGAACTCAGAAAACTTATCCGCATTTATTCCGAACACCTGCATCTCCCGCGACGGTTTTATCAGGGACGTCCCAATCAAAATTCCAGATGATGAAATTCTCAAAAATATCGTTTCGGAGGTTCCAGTCACAGCAGTTCTCCGACAGAACCACAGACAGAGTTACTGTTGAAGGAAAATCCAAGCTGATCCCAACCCAATCTATCCGGCTAAAATTCGAAAGTCGAAATCGTCCTGATCAAGTGGCTCTCTACATGGTCAGACACGATGTTGTCCGCTGGCACGCACCAGTCGAGTTGTGTTATAGCTGTTACACCCCACGTCACTTGGCAGGGCGGTGTAAAAGCCGCCCCAAATGCATCCGTTGCGAAAACAGAAAGTATGCCATCCCTGCATGCTGCGCTAACTGCAAAGGCTCGCATTTTCCGATCAAGAAAGCATGTCCTGCATTCTTCAGGGGGGAAAATGTTTATCTCTCGCTGCTGAAAGAAACGTCTCATTCATGGAAGCTAGACAGGCCCTTTCGACCTCCTCCTCCGCCCATCCTCCGGCTAACTCAAATTCGTCTCCCCCCCCCCCTTCCGAACCAAACGGATCGTCAGCAGCACCCTTCACAAAGTGTCCGTCCAGACCCTACGTCTACTTTGAAGCCGACACCGTTACGCCCATTTTCGTACAGCCAAATCGCGCTCACAGCCCCGACGCCAGCTTACCTTCTCTCTCAACTTCGTTATCAGGCAAATTCTGCGGAAAACAGAAACGCGGGAAGCTCGTTCTCCGCCTCGGACAGTCAAGAGATTAACAACAACAACAAGAACTTGACAGTCTTCGGGTTTTCGGGACAGAACTTCGGGTTTTCGCAGTCCCGAAAGTCGGACAATCACAACAACACGCACAGCGGACCCATCTCAGTCTCAACCCAACCTGTCTGGTTCGCCCCCTCCGCTCGCTCACGTAGCTTACATTATTCCTGTTATTATCGAACTAATAATCGACCAACGCGTCCCTGCTCTTAATACAATAGGTCTTTCAGGCAGCATGAACCATGTCATAGACACCCGTAACGCGATTCCATCCATGCTTTCTCATTCCCTTTCTCAGAATCAATCCCAGCAGCACCTTCTCAACGGAAATGAATCCACATAGACGACTAAACGTTCTTCTATTAAACTGGTACAGTCTACGTAACAAAATCGGCCTTCTTTTACAAACAGCAAATTTAGCTCGCCTTACATTCCACCTATTGACGGGTTCAACATGTTTGTAAAAACCAGGGATTATAACAGAGGTTGAGGACTTGTCATATGCGTCAGGACATCGATTAAATTCTCAAAGCCTAATAATATATATCATAGGTCCGGTAAAATCGAAATACACTCGATATTGGTCCACTTTTCCATAGGACCTATTTTATTAGTATCCCCTTATAAGTGCCCGGCCTTGAATGCTAGAAACGCGGACTGGGCCAATCTTTTTAATTCTCTTGCACCCTTCGATAAGGTTTTGTTGGCTGGTGACGTCAATGGTCGACAAACGTTTTGGGGATGTGCTTCCAACTGTATTACAGGTATCTCACTCTTCGACACCTACTCGGACTTCAATCTGGCTATTTTAAACGACGGTTCTCCTACTGTCTACACACCTCCAAATCGAAACTCTGTAGCAATCGACCTTACTTTTATAACCCAAAATTGACTCCTCCTCGTCTCCTGGAAAGTCGAGGAAGATCGCCACCCCATCTCGATTTCTCTTGACATCTCTCCAGATTTTATGCTATTCTGCACACGTGGTTACCACTTGAAAAACATTGATTACCGTCTCTTTAGGTTCCGGCTTGATGCATCAGCACTCTCACTACCGGGCCCTGACCCTCTTGCTTAGCACGACAATATTGTCAAAGGTATAGATTAAACTGGGCAAACAGCTTACTCCTCTCCTGCCACCCGACGACCTCCATCTCCTAACTCTGCCCCCGCCATCTGGTGGAATGAGAGCTGCGAAGCGGCTAATGGGGCTCAAAGAGAAACATGGGTTTTTTTTTACGAAATGTGAGCTCTGCAAACTTAACGAGAGCTAAAGAGCCAGCTGCTAGGGCACAAAAAATGTTCCGACAAGCCAAGAAGAAATCGTGGATCCACTTCACGCAATCAATAGATTTTCGCACTTCGTCAAGTGATGTCTGGTCCAAAATTAAACGGTTTCGCCATAAAAATCTTTCGACAACTTTTACCCACCCTCATGTTTTTATCAAAATTTTCCCAAAATGTTTAGAGCAAACGATCAGCTCGCATGTCCCTTCACAAACTCGGAGCTTAAAGAAGCCATTCTCGGTTGCAATAAAAAGCTGCGTCTGGACCAGATAAAATAAATAATTCTATAATTTCTAATCTCCAATAGTCAACTCGGGATCCATTACTAATTACATTCAACAAACTTCTCATATTCGGCCCTTTTCCTACCTCCTGGCCAGCCTTCACGATACTATTTATTCCAAAAGCAAGCCCAGGAAAATTTCGACCAATCTCTTTAGCGCCTAGCCTTTTAAAAATTATGGAAAGGTTGATCGATACACGGTTAATTCAGTGGCTTGAGGGCAACCATCTTTCAGCTGCCACACAATTTGGGTTACAAAAATCACGTTCTTGCATTCACAACCTCGCCATACTTACCGCTGAAGTTTATACGAGCTCCGCTAACAAACAATATACGTCTTGCCCCTTTCTTGACATTGCGGGGGCTTTTGATGACGTTGATCCTGATATTCTGGTTCATGGCTTACAAAACCTGGGGCTTCCGTGGGTCTATTGCAAATTTTTATACAATCTTACTGCTTCGAGAAATATATTTTTTGAAATAGATGGTCAGACTATTGGTCCCTACGCTTCGCTCATAGGGGTCCCCCAGGGATGCATTTCCAATCCACTTCTTTATATCCTATACACAATCGAATTGGAATGATCTCTCGATTCCAACAGCCACTGCCTCCGGTTCGCTGACGATATCGTTATCTTTACGAGGGCTACAAATGTCCAGGTTTCATTATGCTCACTTCAAAACAGTATCAGTAAACTCTCTTAATTTCTTGGAGGTAAGGGTCTCTCCATCGAGCCCTCTAAATCTAAGCTAGTTGTTTTCTCTCGCCGATTTTTTGATCCTACACAGATTTCTATTCTCATAGACGGCACTATAATTCAAGTTAACAGTCAATCAAAGTTTCTGGGTGTCACTGTCGATTATCGGTTATCATGGAAGCCTCACGTAGAAAATCTGGTCTCAAAATGCAGGAAGCTCCTAAATATTATTAAATGTCTCCGATCTACCTGGTGGGGCGCAGATCCATCATCTCTCATTACCATTTACAGGGCCTTAATTCTCAGTACTATCGAATATGGAGCCATAGTTTTACCCACAAGGGAATTCACACTTTTTAGAAAAATTGAAGTTGTCCAAAGAATAGCACTCAGGCTCGAACCGGGTTATCGGAATTCTACTCCAGATGCCATAGTGGTGTTCTACACGGAAGTCTCAAAAAATAGTACCAAAAATCACGTGGGCTTAGTTATTTTTTCTCCATCATCAAACCTTAGCTGGCAGTATAAAGTTTCCACCTACGGTTCCGTTTTTACAGCTGAGGCATTAGCCATACTCCTTTGCTTAGAATATATCATGGAAAATAATATCTCCAATTGTATTATAATTACCGATTCCCTGAGCTCGCAGCAGGCCCTTTTAACACCACCTACACGGTCTTCTTTATCCCCAGTCATCATTAGGGTGGGTAAAAAAAAAACTTTTTTTTTTTTTTTTAATGTAACCCACGAAAACTAGTTCCTAGGTACCTCTACAAAGTACTCACCAAGTATGGGCTCTTAATATTAATGGGAAGAACTGGCTCATCGTCGTTTTCCATTTTCAATTTAGTCTCATATAAAAATGGTCATATCTTATCACCAATAGATTGTTAAACTAGTTTCATCATGAATATTTATAGGAAATTGAACGCTCTACAAAAATGGTCTCTTATATTTTTTTCATTAATCGAACCATTTAAAAGATATTCAAGGTCAAAGATTGAAGAATTTATGAAAAAAATATTTTTTTGTTTTGAATTTTGTAACTTACTGAAAAATAATGATTGTCAAATGGGTATCAATTATTTCTGTAGGAAATTGAACGTTCTACAAAAAAGGTCTCTTGTGGTTAATCGATTACTCTAACCATTCAGAAGATATTCGCATTAGAATTCCAATGCTTACTGAAAAAAAACTGGCTTTATTTTTTTTTTAAATCGATCAGTATGTTCTCAACAGGAATGGGACGTCAAAAAAATGAAATTCGTTTTTTGTACACATTTAGAAATATGAAGAAATACGTGGCGCACTCAATGATTAAATTGTAAACAGCTTTTGAAATTTCAATTTCATTAATTTAATTATTAATCATAATATTCAATGATATCGCACCCGTCGTGGAATAAGGGTGCAAATAAAAAATTACGATTTTTAGAATGACTTCCGGAAAGACTTGGGATTTGCCGAAAATCGCAATTTTTGAATCCTACCCTTATACCACGACGGGTGCGATATATGTATGTATGTAGGTATGTACAGTTCGAGCTCCGAATAACCTACCAAAACCCCCAAGGGGAAGAGTTTCTCTTATACATCGCATACCCCCACCTTGCGCGCGCTCGGTGCTCACTATCTCTGTCTGTCTCTCTCACTCTTTTCCGCATGCGATTCTCTCAACAAGAAACACGCTCGAACGAGTCGGAGTGGGAGAAGCGCTCGTGTGAGAAACTGGGGAAAGTTGCTTATTGCCGGGTTGCTTATTCGGAGTACGGACTTTATGTATGTTGTTACACTGACTGCCCTGAGGGTGCCTCGATCCACACTCTTTTGTCTCCTCTCAACCTAGCCGTTGTCTCGGGCTCTCTTCCCCAGTTCCAGAGCAAGCCTAAGCGGTTGGCTATATGTAAACAACAGGCGTACGGGTACAGCAGAGCTGCCAGATTGGGCGGATTTGTCCGCCCGTGTCCGTTTTCTGATGCCCCCTCCACAGACCAAATGCGCCGCTACCGACGCGACCCCACGCGGCTTGCAACAGCTACAGATTGGCGCAGCCAATAGCGTTATTCTGATTATCCGCCAATCGAATTGCCATGGCAAGAAAAAAAATTTATTTATTTATTAACCTAAGATTAAGAAATGAATTGTTTATTTATTTTCGATGGTAAAAAATATCGTCTTAAGAAATCTGTGATATTCGTTTATTCGGAACTTAATTGTGATCTTTTATTTCATTATTTTACCCGTTTTGGCGATTAAAAAATATCCTCGTCAAAAACGTCAACGATTTTTTTTCATGTCGTTTCATTTTTAAAAAAATTGAGTTTCGTCAATCACAGTATTTTTCATTTAACATTTCCATATTCTATGATTTTTGATGATTACCTGTTGTTGTTGGGACCTGGGAAATAAACGATGTATTACGATTTTCTATTACCAATATAAGTATAATTTCCGGAAAGGAATGTGAGACATCGTTTATTTGCAAACGACTGCAATCATATTTTATTCCATTACTTGTATATTGACATTTTTTATACATTGATATAACTTTCTCCATTATTCATCCATAAATATATTTTTACAGTTGACCGTCCAATTATTAACACTAGGTTTACGGAGTCCGTCTATTTGCGAGTCATACTTAAGCAAATAAATGCCAACAAAATTGTTCGGAAATGATAGTAATGAGTATAAAAATTTTCCTCGTGAAATCGGATCGACGGGTCGGCTAAGCTATGTACGCAATTCAAATGTAGCGCGTCGAGGAAGGCAGAGCATCAGAGTGATGTCGACGGCAGCGACACGATTGCACGCGCGCGCGCGAGTTGCCTCTCCTCACGCGCCATTCAATAAAACCATGTGGTGGGGGTCTCTCAAAATCTTCGCTTCCCCTCAATCTGGCAGTACTGGGGTACAGTCGTAGGTCATACAAATGTGTGGTGTCGGCGGGAATCGAACCCGGGCCCACAGGTTGTGAGCCGAGCACGGTGCTTTTACGCCACTGATCTCCTATTTATTTATATATTTTTCGGTAAATCACGCATGAGAACCAACCCACCCAGCAAAATGATACGTGTCGGTAAGGCAGAATCGCCTGCTTCCTACGTATGCCTTCAGTGTGTACGAGAGGCGCACCTCGCGGTTCATATTTTGTTTACCTGCGCTCGACGATTCAAATATAAAAAATCGCGATGACGTTCCATGGGCATGATTTACGGAGAAAGATATTTCTAATCGGTGATACTGATCCTCAAATAATTAGAAACAAATTGCCGTGTTGGTGTCAAAATGACAAGTGTTGAAAGCATTTTTTTATAATCGCCGGGTTCGAAAATTGACGGTACATGAAAGTGCCACAGTAACTGCTAGAGAAGTGTTTGTGTTTTGGGATAAAGCCGGTATACCGGTACAATCTTTAGCTAAATGCACTGGAAAAATCGAAAAATTATATACATGCTGGAGGTTATTACTAAAATCCACTGGGAGGAGATCGAATGAAAAAAAAAATCCATTTTCCAAAAAGAAATTGAATTATTATTCGATATTGCTTGTTATGACCACGCACCCACGGGTGGCGCGTCGGTCATGGAAGTTGGCGTGCGCACCGCGCAGGCGCGACAGCTAGAGCGCGGGAGGCGCGAAAAAGTACCTGATAAGAGGAGAAAGTGGCAGTTAACGAGTAGACGAGAACCGAGCGCCACGGAAAACGTAAAACCCCGCGAGCGCTCTGAAACCGGAAGCAGAAAGTATCTGCAACGACGGCCACGTGGGCCAACGGAAAAGTAACGGGCGCGTAAACGTAAACTTCGCGAACGTGACGAACCATTCGGGCGTAAAGCCCAGCCGGACGATTCCGGCTAACCGTTAAACGTACCACCAATCGCTCAAGAGGAGTACGGGCTCAATAAAGCGGCTACGGACGTCGTGAGACCCGTGCGCCCTCGGGCAAACGCAACCGCCATAGGCGGATTATTGAAATAAAACCTTCGTTATTCTTACTTAGTAACCACCGAGTCTCACCGTCTTCCTTATTTCACTACCTTACCGACCGTGGTTCCATCCTGCCCCTATAAGGAAAATCGAGTCATAACATGCTTCTAAAAAAATTTTTAACATCAGTGCTCAGAAAGAATTATTTTTAATCAATCAGCAAAAACCCGAAAGGATTGGATCTATTGCTGATGTTCAATCAGTACATGAAGTGAAGAAGGCTGAACAAGATAATTTTGCTTTTGCAAAGCGTAGATCCGAAAGAGAACAAAGTTCATCAGGTTCGATAATTCATAGTTTAAGTGAACAATAAAAATGAGTGATTTTTTTAAATTCAAGTTTTAAATCTCATTACCTTTACAGATCAATCCGTCCAATGCGCGAGTAGTAGCGGAAGTAGTTATCCTGCTAGTCAACTGAGTGATTTTTCAACGGAGATGGATAATCAAATTAGACAAGAGATTGCAGGGCCTTCACAACCGAAAAAATCTCGTGGCACTTATAACGTTTTAAATGAAAAAGTAGTAGCAAAGCTCGACAAATATCAAATATCCGATCAAAATGCCGTGATAGTTATCGCTGCAGTGGCTGAAGCATGTCATTGGGATATCAACCCGATGATATTGAACAGGTCGTCAATTTATCGACATCGTCGATCAATTCGCCAGAGATTAGCTGAAAAGATCGAGGAATTCCTTCCGACTTGTCAACTAAAAGCTACCGTCCTTCACTGGGATGGCAAACTCTTTGAAGAATTCAATAAAAGTCAAAAGGTCGAGCGTTTAGTCATCGTCATCGCTGATGGTGACCATGAAATTTTTTTATCTATTCCAGCTGTGGAAGATGGAACTGGTAAAGCCCAAGCAGATGCTATCGTAGAGGTAAAATAATTCATGGCAGAGCTTAACTTCTTTATTCAAACGCTGAAAAATATAAATTATTGAAATGAAGTTTATGGAGCACTTTCGCATGTTGTTTCGCGATTAGTCTCAATATGCAAATTTATCCCTGTTTGTAATTTTTTACAAGTAACAGTTGATTATTGTGTATTACGTTACTGCAATGATTGTTGAGGTTCTTTCCATAATATGATGACTACATTTGATTACAGACAATTCGAGATTGGAGACTCTTCGACTCAATTGAAGGCATCTGCTGCGATACAACTAACTCAAATCTTGGCCCAAAGAATGGTGCAGCGATGCGTATAGAGCAAGCATTAGAAAAAGATTTGTTGTATTTGGCTTGCAGACACCATATTTTCGAGATAGTTCTAGGTGGAGTTTTCGATGCACTCATGCCAGCCTCAACAGGCCCATCTATATTCTCCTATTCAAAAGATTTCAAACTGATTGGAAAAATCTCGATCAACGGAACTTTCAATTTGGTACAGAAAATGAACGTGTATTAACGGTATTACAAAGCCACATTGAAGATATAAATGAATTTGTGAGTAAAATACTAAATTCAGAAAAACAACCACGTGATGACTACTGTGAGTTGCTTTTACTATGTCTTATTTTTATTGGTAAAATTCCTGAAGAACAAGTGAAATTTTACAAACCAGGAGCTTTTTCTCGCGCTCGCTGGATGGGAAGAGCAATCTATTGTTTAAAAATTTTTTTGTTCCAGAAAGTATTTCACTTGACAAAAGTCGAAGAAAAATCATTAACTGAGATTTGCATTTTCATTATTCTTGCTCACATTAAAGCGTGGTTTTTGGCTCCACTTGCTAATGCTGCTCCTCATCACGATTTGAATTTTATTGAGGCAGGATTCTACTTTGAAACTAAAAAAAAAATTTTTTTTTCTACATTTTTCGAAAGTAAATATGTTCAAGGCATATGTCGAAGGCATATTATATGGCCCAGGCATCGCTGATTGAGGGTAAGATAATTTTTTCTACGATTTATCACTCACCAAAACTTTAAACGCGTTTTTCTCGAAACGACATTTTCAAGTACCGTGGTCGTGATAACTCGAAAAGTACTAAACCGATCCTTATGAAATTTGGAACACGTATTCTACACATTTGTACCAACCGACCTAACTACAATCAACTTAAAATTTAGTTTGGAACTATTTTTTTATTGCAAAAAAAGACCCAAAAAAAACGGATTTTTATTTTTTTTTCGTATTTTAGCCGCCATTTTGTTAATTTTGCACGTATATAAAATATTCGAGTTAGGTCCGTTCCTGAAGACATACTGAACATGAAACTATTTGATTTTTTTGTTTCAGACCATCCGTCGGGAAGATTTCACGACCACGGCAACGGTACCTTCTTTTCGAGGCGTTGGCTTTAAACATATTTTACGTGTACGAAAAATGAATAGAATACATTTAAAAAAAAAATTTTATGTACTTAAAGAATGTATTTATCGAACATTTTAAACCTCATATCGATATCTTCAATAGTATTCTCAGAAAAAATTCACGAAAATAGCGTTTTTTTCATGGTTTCAAAGTAGAATCCTGCCTTAAACAATTATATTCATATAATTCTATTAAGGTTGTTGTGGGGTCTAGCCGTCGGGGGTGAAGCATGGGGAGGGCGCCCTATGCTTATGCACGGGACCGATGAATGGTTCTCAACTGTTTGTCGTCAAATTATCATCGTATTTAATGTCATTTTTCGAGGAAAATATCCACATCAGTTTAAAAGAATATGCATTTTTGACAAAGTGATGGTTACAGGAATTATTTCTATTAGTTTATGGCATTGTTTTCGATAATTCGTTAAAGATCAATTATTGCAAAACGAACTGGCAACAACGTAAATTATGACCCACGATAATATGCTTGGGTTGAGCACCAGTGTCGCACAGCTGTCATATACGCCCCCGTTCCTAGCCTCAAAATCGAAGTGGTTGTTTATCAACCATGAACATCGGTCCGGGAAAAATGCATAATTATCATATGTCGCTAAGGTAGGGAGCGCTTGTGCAGGCTACGCTGTTGCCATGCTTCCGAAGCCTAATATTTTGTGTGCTCAATTTTTGGAAAATTCGCGATTAAAATCATGAATAACTTTGAATCGGTACTGTAAATTATTATTCTCAAGGCACCAAAGGTTAGTCCGATATTCCATTTAACCGTATCTGATTTTTCAACTCCGTGGCATCGTTTTCTCGGCAGATATATATAATATACTGAAAAATATTCAGAACATTCCCATAAACATAACGTGATAAGCACACCAAATAATCAAACTTTGCGATTTTTTTTCTAAATAACTGTACTGTGGATTGTTTTGAAATTTCACAGGTTGATTAGTGAAGGGATCATGAACGTTCACAAAAAATTTCATCTCACTGACATCGTTTCGGCCTAACCCCACAACAACCTTAATCCACTTGTGTCTAAGATTGCACTGAAAAAATTTTCGAACCATCTTTGGTACCTGAACCCCGAAAATGCTGCAATGTCTTTTTTTGACGATGGAGTGTCTACGAGTATAAAAGAAAAAATGGTCGAGAATATAAAACATAGGGAAGATCAAGACGATCAAATCCCTGAGCTTTCCAAGCGTTTTAGCATCCAAGAATAGTATATTAAGCAACGAGTGCGGAAAGCCGGTCATTACGGCTGATTCCGGGTGATTCCGGCTGCCCGCACGAGTAGCTTATACTATTTTTCTTTACAAGTGCGTTTACATCAAGATCGGATCGGTTTTCTATCAACATATTAATTCTTGAATTAGAGAATCGCTTCCGAGGGCGGCGTAGCCGCCCGAGCGGGTACTCTCAAGTGGGGTGTCGCCAGGCGGGGCTCAAGGAGCGAAGCTCCTAGGGGGTCCAGGGGCGAAGCCCCGGGTGGGGGGTTGGGGGCGCGAAGCCCCCCCAATGAAAAAATGTAATTTAACATGAGTTATCATTATACTTACATTAAAACATAAAAATCATTAAAAATATAACCTCAAGAAATAATTTTATCAACACACACATTAGTGACATAAGAATAATATGTTGGGAAAGCTCACGTGCAGAAATAATTTGATTATGTTTTAATATATTATTCGTTTTTATTTAAATCACGATGGTTCGGGAACGTTCCGTAAATATGCATTCTAGCTGCGGAAAAAATGTGACATTTTAATCAATTCAATTATGCGTCTTATCGTTGAAAAAAAAAGATAAGTTCGGGCAGTTTGTGAAATTAAATGAAATATTTCGTCCTTGGCAAACATCATTCAGGACTTTATTCTGAATGATATTATTCACGTCGCAGTTCTCTTCGTTCTCGATATTGATTTCCGTTGATGTTGATTGTCTTGCTGATACATCATTTTCATGTGACAAAGGGTGGATGGCTGCTGGTGTCATCGATGACGATGTGCTCGGTACTGGTGAGGCGGTAACACCCACGACGTTTGCTGCTGATACCTTCACAGGTGTTTCATGTGGTGTTTTCGGTACAACAGTTTCCGTTATATGTCGACTTAATTTTTTTCGAAAAAAAGCTGATCGATCGACATAACCTACAGCAGTACTCGTCGACTTCCATCAGCCAGCGCGCTTCAACGTGAGAATATCTATTCCCGAATCGGCCAAGATTGTGGCCGAGCTACGGCGAAACGAGTGGCCCGTGAACTTCTCTGGCTCCGGTAACTTCAAATACTCGGCAATAAATTTAGGCATACTGCCAAAAGTATTTATGCCGATAACTTGATTCGAGCACCTACCCTGGAAATATCTTTAAAAAAATCTTGTTGTTTTTGACGATTTTGGCCGAAGGTTCGCGTAGCGCTTGAAAATCTCATAAAATTCGTCTGCTATTTCAAACGTTTTCGCAGCACCGGTTTTCGTTTTTGGGATATGAATAACGGCCGTATCACCATTATCTGTGACGTTATCCACAGTCAAATTTGTCAATTCCTCCCTCCTGCAGAGTCCAGCTATACCAATGACTAACGCGGTCTGTGGACAAGAGAAACAAAACCCAATGAATCATTTTGATATTAAATCAGCGAGACATTCACTTATTAATTACGACAAATTACCAATGAATTAAATTTATTATTTATTTACCTTTATTGCTAAGTATATCTCGTCAGGAGCTTCCTTCAAAAATTTTTAAATTTGCTCCGATGACATAACGTTCGATTTTTTCGGTTGATAATTTTTTGATTTCCGTTTGAGGTATCCAATCAGCTTCGGATAATCGTGAATATTAATGCCGTGTTTGATGTTTATGATACTTTTCAGCATCGAATAGTGTGCCCAGAGTGTAGATGGGGCATGATTGTCGGAGAAATGCTTGAAGTACGCCAGCAGCACGGTTTTCGATAGGGACTTAACTTTATTCCTCCGTCTCCATTCTTCAAATGCGTTGTATGATTTCCAATATTTCTCTTTGGAAATCGCGGACAATGTTTCAAAAGCTGCAGCTTTAGCTGCTTTCCGAATTTCGGAAGGAAGAGATTCATCATTAATTCCGTTATCCATTGGTTCTTCTTCACACATTTTCGTTGCACTAACTGATCGCTGTTAATCATAATTGCCTGGCAACTGCCTGCCGCTATCTTCACTATTTTAATGGAGAGAGGCAGTGGGTTAAGAGTGACAGGCGTGCGTTTTTGGCCACATTACCCACGCTGTGAAGTTAGTTACAGTGGGTAATAGAAACAGTGGGCAATCTCGTATTTTTCACACGCTAAAGAGACCGGTAATGTGCCCATTTTCACGCACCCGTAAAGAAAATGAATTTTTCTTCTTTGATCGATAAAGACATGGATTTTTTTCATTAATTCTCAATCCATGGCTTTTTTCGAAAGATTCGAAACTAATCCCTCATTTTTTTATATCGGTGTAAGCGAGTGGATTTTTGATGAAAATGACTTACGGGGTTTGAAAATAGTAAAAGGGATTAAAGTAGTTAACGATGTTGCAGAAAGAGGTGTTAAACTTATCACAGAGTACAATGATCGTCTCACATATGATGAAGATTAAAAACAATTTCTTGTACAAATGATTGAAGAATATAAAACAAAATATCCTGACATTAACAAAGTAACTTTGCTTCAACCGATGTAATAACTCATTATTGTAAATTGATTTTCAAAATAAATACCATAATTAATAATAAAATCAATAAAATTGAAATTTCAAAAGTTGTTTACAATTCAATCATTGAGTGCGCCACGTACTTATTTCTCCATATTTCTTAATGCGTACATAAAACGAATTTCATTTTTTTGACGTCCCATTCCTGTTTAGAACATACTGATCGAATTTTGAAAAAAATAAAGCCAGTTTTTTTCTAATAACGTGCTAAATATTGGATTCACAAAAATTATACAAGACACCTTTTTTGTAGAGCAGTACATTTGCTACAAAGATGTAGGAGATCATATTTTTATCATGTATAGTTTTGAAGTAAAAAAAAATTTCCCCAACAAAATTCCAAATGCATGTATTTTCCCGTAAGAAATTCGATTGCGATGCGACAGTTGTTAGGCTTATCGGACATATTCCTCCTTACGCCCAATTTTTTTTCTTTTTATGGTGATTACTTTTGAGAGCGGAAACCACGGAAATTGCAACATCACCCGATTAAGAACCACCCCAATACTTATAATCACAATTATCTGCATTATAAGATATTTTCATTGAATATCACACCGTACAAGAAAGGAGCCGTTGGCATCGCGAATAGTCTTTCGCGAATTGTGCTGGGAGCGAACGTTCGTTCGTTCGCATTGTTAGTGCAGGCTCGGGTCGCCGCTCTACAGCGGCGCTGAAAGCGCATGAGCTGCTGGATCGACAAGCACGAGGTTAGCTACGGAACGCCATGGCTAAACATAACCTACGCATAGTTTCTTTTTTATTCCCGTGACGTCACGTTACGATTATAATTTGATTCCTGTCGATCTAATTTCCAAAAAATCTGTTAATGTTGAACAGTAACAGTGACAGTGACGATGCAGCAAGCCGAAATACTCATTGCCGGGGTAATGAAAGTGTAAGTGATGATGCGTCGACAACTGCGGAGGTTACCGACGATTCTGTTGCCGAAAGAATGTCCCAGGATGATGGAAATAGAGATGACGAAGAGATCAGTCTCATGCTCTCACGTTTATTTTTTATGTTTCGTTTCATGTGTTTTTTGCAAGCAATATTTCAAAATATCATGTGTGACTTATTGTGATAAAATAAAATGATTAAATTGTAAGAATTCGTAAGTTTAATTCCACTAGCAAGAAAAGTCACTACCACTATATTTCAAGGCTTGGTAATCACGCTTGATCTAGGCTCGAGAATTAGGCTGGGGCCAGGCTGCCACGTCAGGCCTTCCTCCGTGTTATCATTTCAAGGTTCATGCAGGGTTGCGAAAGGCTTCATACCCAGCCTGAATCCAGACTCGTTACCTGAACCACACAGCCTTAACGCAGGCCTGAAGAAGGCCTGCCTCCATTGTGCATCCCCACCTGGGTCTCGTTAATCAGTCTTCCAAACTCCCACTCCTTTATGTCCCGGCTCCCTTTAAATTCTTTTTTATACCGATGGCTCACCCTCCTTTCGCACGTCCCTTCTTCACCCTTTTTCCGTTGGATGCTGCTTTGTAGCTCAAGTTGAAATTCACACTCATGTTTTATCTTGCTTTCGTCTCATCTATTTTTCACTCACGTTTCTTGTGAAATACCAAATCTCATTTTTCTAAAAGTTCCCACGACTCCCCGATGTTAAATATTTCCGCAATATTCTAGACTATTATTCTAAACTCCATATTTCTTTTTTTCTCCTTGCGTGTTGCTACTTCTGGTGTACATCCCCGTTGATTCTATCTTCTTCTCTCTCCCTTCTTCCTTCCTTTCGCCTTCCGTAATGCCGACCCCCCCCCCCCCCCCCCCCCGTTTCACTACCATACGCATGCGTCTTGTTTACAAGTCACCTCTGCTCTTCCACTACCTTCTCTTACCACTCTCCAACCCGCTATCGTATCCCTCACTGCTCATTCCATTTTTCTGTTTTTCTCCCACGTCTTTCCTTGTCGTCTGCTTACCTTTTCTCCGTCGTACCTTAATATTTTCTCCGATGTTTTCATCGATGCCACGCTGATTGCCTCAAGACTGCAGATTCCATCACCGAGATGTTTTGCCATTTCGTCTTTTTCGTTTTCGTTTGCTCCGATTCCGCGCCCGTTTATGGTACTTAGTAGCATGCGTCGCGCTTCCACAATATTTTTTCTTGTTCCGCCTTCTTACGTCAAACCACCACCGTGCTCTTGAATTTCCTTATATTCACAAAACACACCACACAACCCTCAAGCCTGTCATTATTATTGTTTTCCCTCTCGCATTCTCCTCCTACTTCAATCACTTCGTTCACCCACCATTGTTTCAATTCTCGTTCTCAGTCTGCCAAACTATTCTTAATCGTCCTTTTCATCCTCATCTCCGCCTCTTCAACTTCTCTATTTCGGAAGTATACGCAGTCGTTGCTATTGCTTCCTCATAGAGGAAGCTCTGTTTTCGTGAAAAAAATTTTTTTCGAGATGTTCATGAAAACGTGTTCAGAATGTCCCAAAACATCTAAAAATCACATTTAGAAAAATGTCCGGATGTATGTATGTGTGTGTGCGTGCGTGCGTGCGTGCGTGCGTGCGTGCGTGTGTGTGTGTGTGTGTGTGTGTGTGTGTGTGTGTGTGTGTGTGTGTGTGTGTGTGTGTGTGTGTGTGTGTGTGTGTGTGTGTGTGTGTGTGTGTGTGTGTGTGTGTGTGTGTGTGTGTGTGTGTGTGTGTGTGTGTGTGTGTGTGTGTGTGTGTGTGTGTCTGTATGTATGTAGCATCGGTTTAACGTTCACAGCTTGAGAACGGCTAGAGATATCAAGCTGAAACTGATCACACATGTGAAGGGGTCCAGGCGCCTTGCTTGATTCAATTTTCGGACAAATCCATGCATTTTTTTTGTTTTTACGTGATTTTAAAATTCTTCAAAAATCTTCCAATCTTCCAAATCTCTAAATTCAGTCAAGTGTTGCAGTTCTTCAGGAAGATTCTTGGTACTGAATTTGAGCGAAATCCATGCAGTGCTTTTGTTCTGAGAGAATTTTGAAATTGGTTACAAAGTGTCGTGCGCTCTCTAGCTTGCGCAATTTTTGAGATATTCGGCTCAAATTTGGTACGAAGTTGCACTATCATCGAAAGAGGTTTCGTATTGAATTTGAGCCAAATCCATTGAGCCATTCATATTTTATGTCGTTTTGAAATTTTTCAAAAATCGACGCGCGTGCTCTAGCTCCCACAATTTGCGAGATGTCGGGTTCAAAATTGGTACAAAGTTGTACTATTATTAAAAGATGTTTCATATAGAATTTGGGCAAAATATATCTTGGCGTTTAAATTTAATGCGATTTTCAATTTTTTAAATTTGACATGGAATTCACTATATATTTATTCTGGACTAGATCGACTTACGAACGGATTTTATATAAGAACAAGGGTGCAAAGTCGAACCTTGCACATTGCTTTCTCATAATTTTTCACATGTGCCAGAGCTTCCTCTATGAGGAAGCCAAAATTGATCGGCACAGTTCCTCATAGAGGAAACTTTGGCAAATGTGAAAAATTATGAGGAAGCAATGTGCAAGGTTCGACTTTGTTTTTCGTCTCTTGCCACTCCGCCGTTTCTCTTTTGTTATTTCCATTGCATTTAGTTTCCCTCAGTGGCGGCGACCGCACCACTAGACAGAGACACCCCCAACTCCGAGCGCCAGAATCGGCCGTTCCCATCGCGGGAGAATGCGAATATTTTTTATGATCTCAAATTTGGACGTCGTAATAAATAGCTTGTTTCTGATTACGCGATACCTCGTGTTCCATTCTTCCCGTGTAATCAATTATATTCTACGACTTAAATACTTTTATAAATGTACGTGGAATTAAGTACACGGGATATTTAGGAATCGGAAGTTTTTCGGTCTGAACATCACCGTGAGACGCTGTTTCAGTCATCGGTGTGCACTCATAAATACTAGGCCGGCTTGAAAAAAAAAACTTTTTTTTCCTTCAATCAAAATACATTTACTCCAAAGTATCTTCCATCAAGAAAATCGTGTCCAAAGATGAGCACGATCGGACCATTTTGAGGGGTCGCGCAAGATTTTTCCAATTTTCCCATTTGATTAACATGGGAAGAACGAAAAGGTTCCATTCAAAAAATCGTAGCTCCGTTAATTTTATAGGTACATCGATCCGGTTGGTTCCATTTGAAAGCTCTTGAAAAACCGCTTGAAATGACGTGCGGACCTTTGAAATCCGATTGCAACTTCCGTCGATAATTTCTTACGAAACAACAAAATTATTGATGGAAGTTGCAATGGGATCCCAAAGGTCCGCACGCGATATTAAGCGGGTTTTCAAGAGCTTTCAAATGGAACTAACGGGATCAATGTACCTATAAAATTGGCGGAGCTATGGTTTTTTGAATGAAAACTTTTCGTTCTTCCCATGTTAATCAAATGGGAAAACTAGAAAAATCTTGCGCGAACCCTAAAAATGGTCCGATCGGGCTCATTTTTGGGCACGATTCTCTTGATGCAAGATACTTTGGCGTGAATGTATTTTGATTGAAAGAAAAAAAAAGAGTTTTTTTCAAGCCGGCCTAATAAATACACATATAAAGGTTGAAAGAAATATATTGTAGCGTAAAAAACCAACGTCCGCTGCAAAGCTAAAGTCCGGTGTGCTTTCCCCTTTTATTCAACCCTGGGCGCCAGGTGCAATTGCACCAGGGAAAGCACCCGCCCGGACCAAGTTGGATGTCCGGTCAGCCGCAGCCTGGTCCCCAGGTAGAGTGGCGGTGTTCGCTCTCAACCGTGCGGAGTCAAATATCGAAATAAAAAAACACAAAACAACTCAAAATTCACGACCTTCACGTTTAATAAATTCAATAGAAGAACGGTTTAACAATCGGTTCACGACGGCTCGTCGCGTCGCTCACACACACACAACATCCACTCACTCTTGCGCTCGCGCTCTCGCCCGCGGTCCAAGACGGACGACCCTCACTCCACGTCAGTCCACGCACACCATCACGCACACACGGTTAAACAAAATATACAATGAAAATCCGCGACATATTCACCCCGGGCGCGGCTACTCCATCCACCGCTAAAAAGAATAAAACAAAAACAATATCAAAAATAATAAGCTACTCGCGGATCACCCGTTACAACACTCCGGCATATGCATACGCACACACGGGTCGTCCGCCCTACCCGCGCAACCCCACGGAGGACTCGAAATCTTTCCGGGAATCGACTATAGATTTCTAATGAAACGCGACGCTCTCGATTATCACAAATACTCCCGGGAAATACATTATTTTACACAAAACGATATTGACTGGTCCGGGAACGAAGTTCCCGGCAAAACCCACGGAACCGGTAAATAATTCAAATACGAGACCGCGTGGTCCAACCGCTGTCGCGGCAGGACTCATTCTAACACCCGGTAAAATTACTCTACAAGAAGAAACAAACGATAAAGTAACAATAATAACGAAAATTCGTCCCGAGATGGTGAAGAGGAAAAAGAGACGAACTCACCGGAACGACGGGGATTTTATTAATTTCTCAGGCCTTATAAAAAAAACCCATCTCCCGGCCTCGAACTCCGGCAATGTCTCGAGACCCAAAATCTCCCACAAACAAATCTCTCGCCTCGCCGACTTCCCCGGAACAGCCCCGATAACTCGCTCGGTATCTGGCCCGAGGCCCTCAATCCCCACTTTCCTTATCGCTCACCGTCGGGGGCCCAGGCGACCAGCTCTGACCCCCACGACACCTACTCTGGGGGGTTTCGCAACGGGTCGACGCAACGCAACTTTGGCGACGGTAGCGCTCGTCGCACGTCGATTCTCCGTTCTTCTCCTTAACAATTGCTCCTACTTCGGCCGCTCCTTCTCCTCACATGGATAGTCCGGGACGTTCGGATCCACTCCTCGTTCCGGAAAACTCTCGTCCTCCCGGGACGATTACAATCATGGAATACAAAATAAAAAACAAACAAAATCGTTTAAAAAACGCTCTTTTCCATCCTAATGACCGAGGGCCTGCCGGTGTCGTCGTGGCGAGAGCATCGGCGAGTTTTTACGCTACAATATATTCTTCACTCATTCACGAAAAAACTTATCCCAGCTGGGAGATGTGAATTACTCAATCAGGAATGAATGACTCAGTTACTATTTTCGCTCGAGACCTGTCGTGCAGAAACTTCAATTTTCTCCTATATCCATTACTACATTTTTCTGGTAGCATGAAGATTTTAACTGTGCAATTTGATTGAAGATAAGGTTTCATCGATTTCAAATTCCTCTGTGATAGAGGCAAGGTTGTAAATATTGCATTATTTTTCGTAATGCATTATCGTTTTCATTACTCATTATTTTTAATGAGTAATGTAGATTTTTTCCCATTACTCATTATTTTTAATGAGTAATGTAGATTTTGTCCCATTACTCATTATTTTTAATGAGTAGTGTAGATTTTTTTCCATTACTCATTATTTTAAATGAGTACCGTCGACTGGGGTAAGTTTGGGACACTGGGGGTAAGTATGGGACATGGTAGATTTCTATTGCTAGAATCGTAATCATTGAATGTTTTGACTCGGCCATGGGCCAAAATGTACCTTGAAAAGTTACTATCAATTGGCGCAAAACGTCATTAGTAAGCATGCTATATGAAGGGAGAAAAAAAATCGCAAAGAAATAAAAAACCGTCGAAAAAAATTTACGTGCTGCAAACATCGTACTCGACCGACTTATTGGAAAAAGATTTATATCAAATTCTGCAAGATAAGTGTAGACAAATTAGTTTTTATGATGTACGCGCAGTTTGGTAACTTTTTAACCACTATTCTCGAGGAAAAGTGTGAAAAACAGTAAGATTGGTATTTCGAGGGTAAGTATGGGACAAAATTAAAACTGAATATTTAGGAAAAAATCATTCGGCATCTAATAGAGTGGATTTATGCGGTTTTTTTAATGTATAAACGTTTTTAATTGGTGCTACCATCTAAAGGATACGTAAATATTCATTTCACAGCAGAGCATTCGAACCTCAAGGATGACAGTTCGAAGTCTTTCGACCTTCTTTTTTCCACAACGAAGGGGAAAAGGATTTTATATGATATCCGTCTGATCGATTTCTCGATAAAATGAATTTCGAAAAATTTCTATGTTTTGCTTTCTTTTTTTTGTAACCATCCCCCTAAAAATGGGTATTTTTGAATGATTCTTGTTCCAAGTTACTCGAGGATAACTACATAAAGATATACATATGATACAGACCAAAAAAAATCTATTTATTAATTTTTATTAACGATGACAAAACTTGTCCCATACTTACCCCATCTAAAGGGTAAGTATGGGACAAGTTTCAAGCCAATGTACGAGGGCCGTCCCAGAAGTACCTGGCCTGACGTAGAGATGGCGTTGTTGTTTGAAACAAATGACTGAGGTCGGTAGTTCCAACCTTATGTAACATAAGTTTGAAGGTTGAAGTTTGAAGCTATATTATTTATTATTTATTTAACAGTCATCAGTAGTGAGCGCTCTCCGTAAATTCGTCAACATGCAAAAAATTGGTCATCGCTATGTGATACAATACTTTCATTTAAAAGGTTTCAGTCCAACCGATACCAAAGCCGAGCTAGATGCTACTCTGGGGGGATCCGCTCCTTCGTTTTCAACAATCAAATATTGGGTGGCAGAGTTTAAACGAGGCCGTACGAGCTGCGAAGACGAACATCGCAGTGGTCGACCAAATGAGGTGACCACGCTGGAAATAGTAAAAAAAATCCACAAAATAGTATTGCACGACCGTCGAATGAAAGTGCGCGAGATAGCAGACATTGTAGGCATTTCGAAAAGTGCTGTACATCGCATATTGACCGAAGATTTATCCATGAGAAAGCTGTGCGCAAGATGGGTGCCGCGTTTGCTCACAGTGGAGCAAAAACAGCGTCGTGAGGACGTCTCAATCGAGTGTTTGGCGATGTATCAAAAGAATAAAAAAGAGTTTTTGCGTCGATTTATAACCATGGATGAAACATGGGTCCATCACTACACACCTGAGACGAAGCAACAATCGAAGCAATGGATTGAAAGGGGAGAATCAGCTCCAAAAAAGGCAAAGACGGTTCCTTCTGATGGCAAGGTCATGGCGTCAGTTTTTTGGGATGCATGTAGTATAATTTTCATCGATTATCTTCAAAAAGGAAAAACAATCAACGGAGAGTATTATGCAGACTTATTGCAGCAGTTGGGTGAAGAAATTAAGAAGAAACGACCTTATTTGGCGAAAAAGAAAGTTTTGTTTCACCACGACAATGCACCCGTTCACACATCCAGGATCGCGATGGCCAAGATCACCGAATTAAAGTTTCAATTGGTCCCTCACGCACACTATTCACCAGATTTAGCCCCCTCGGATTATTTTCTTTTTCCAAACTTGAAAAAATGGCTAGGTGGTAAAAGATTTTCCAACAATGAAGAGGTGGAGTCTGAGGTTAATGGCTATTTTGAGGAGTTAGACGCTTCTTACTATAAAAGAGGTATCGAAGCTATTGAACATCGCTGGGAAAAGTGTATCGAGCTACGAGGAGACTACGTTGAAAAATGAAGATCGTTTTTCTGAAAAATGTTGCGTTTACTTCGTTAGGCCGGGTACTTTTGGGACCACCCTCGTAACTTCACAAAAAAAAATTTTTTTTCATAAAACTTATCACACACCTTTGTAAGGATGTTCACAAGATGCCTGGATTTTAGAAAAAATTTTTTGCGCTAAAACTGATTTTAGCCGAAGTTGTCGACGGTAATGTAGATTTTTTCCATTACTCATTATTTTTAATGGGTAATGTAGATTTTCTTCCATTAATCATTATAAGTAATGAGTAATGTGGATTTTTTCCCATTACTCATTATTTTTAATGAGTAGTGTGTTCTTTTCCATTAGTCATTAAAAGTAATGAGTAATGTAGATGTATTCCATTACCCATTATTTACTTTTAATGGAACGTTTTTCAGTTCCCATTACTTTTAATGGAACGATTTTTCGTCTCCATTATTATTAATGGAACGTTTTGCAGTACCCATTACTTTAAATGAAACGTTTTTCAGCACCCATTATTTTCAATTATTATTATTTTTTTTATTATTGTGAAAAACTTAAATTTTGAGGAATTTTTTTTTTCAATTGAAAAAAAAATGGGATCAACTTAACCCCGTATGCAGTCAAAGGGTCTAATCTAAAAAACGCTTAATCCTTATATTTCCTTGTCATAAGTTATAGTTATAGAAGTTGCAGCAATTTCGATTTGTCCACTGTATTGAAAAGCACGATTTGTGCTTACGTTATATTGAATTCAATAAAATATACACTCGAAAAATATTTGTTTCTTTTTTCAATGAAGCCTAGCGAGTTTTCTATGGATTCGAATAATGAGCCGAAATAGAAAACATTCAAAATTACATAAACCATTAAAAGCCTTGACATCTGCACTGACGTCCATATTTCCGTGCATACATCGGGAAATCAGGGGAATCAAAGGCCGTGAAAAAATCTGTGGTTACCTTATTTAACTGTGGTTAAAAAATACTTTTTATTCCGAAAAAAAAATTTTTCAATGACAAAAAAACAAATTTAAAAAAAAATGAAAAAAAATAAATACAAAATGTTGATAAAAAATGTTTTTCTGTAAAATTTTATTAATAATAATGGGTACTGAAAAACGTTCCATTAAAAGTAATGGGAACTGAAAAACGTTATATTAAAAGTAATGGGTGCTGAAAAACGTTCCATTAAAAGTAATGGGATCTGAAAAACGTTCCATTGAAAGTAATGGGTGCTGAAAAACGTTCCATTTAAAGTAACGGGTACCGAAAAAGGTTCCATTGAAAGTAATGGGTAATGGAAACAATTTACATTACTTCTAATGAATAATGGAAGAAAATTACATTACTCATTACTTTTAATGAGTAATGGAAAAAAATCTCCATTACTCATTACTTTTAATAAATAATTGAAAAAAATCTACATTACTCATTTAAAATAATGAGTAATGGGAAAAAATTTACATTGTCCATTGAAAAAATGAAAAATGGGAAAAAATGCACATTACTTATTAAAAATAATGAGTAATGGGGAAAAATCTACACTACTCATTGAAAATAATAAGTAATGGAAAAAATCCACATTACTCATTAAAAATAATGAGTAATGGAAAAAGATTTGCATTACTCATTAAAAATAATGAGTTATGGTAAAAAATCTACATTACTCATTAAAAATAATGCGTAATGGAAAAAAATTTATATTACTCATTAAAAATAATGAGTAATGGAAAAAAATTTACATTACTCATTAAAAATAATAAGTAATGGAAAAAAATCTACGTTGATCATCAAAAATAATGAGTAATGTAATTTTTTCTCCATTGAAAATTTTACAACCCTGGATAGAGAACTTGTCAAGTGCATCAATCGCGATGGAAAACTTTGCAAGCTGGGAGTGACTTCTAAAGAAAATGTTAAAGGGCTAACATTTTTACATAATTACGTTTTTAACCTGAAGAACGAAATGAAGATTCTGGAGCAAAAAAACGTCGTACAAAATAAGTTAGCCCAATACATGTATTTGCATCTTCGGCTTACTTGACAAAATTCACCAGTGTTTTAACTCCTACATTCATCGACAATTTAAAAAGAGCCAGCAGCTTTCGAATTCTCACATGAAGAATATTCTCGTAACTGCACATTGGCCGACTTTCGTTGAGAAGTCCAGATTCTTATTTATTCATTTATTATCTATTAATTATTTACTTATTCATGTATTTACTTATTATTTATTACATACACACCGAATAAGGATCTACTTATTTTGAGAAGTATTTTTATTTTTTTAACTGAAAATGTATTTTATGTTGACCAAAATGAATGGAAATCAACTCATACAGGGGAGGCCGCGAAAGACGGGACCTAGTACTTTTCGATTGGGATTTTTTCACTGGTAGTGGTGCCCCCCCCCCCCAGAACACCGGGGTATCCGCTTTTACGTCAACACTCAAGCGTTTTTGAGTTATGAATTTTTGAAAATTGACGTCAACTCGGGTTTTTCATGTCGTCCCTACGAAAATCTTATCATCCGTATAACCAGCGTAGCCGAGTGGTTAGTTACACGGTAAGCCTTTCGGACCCTGCTCACACGGGTTTGAGCCTCAGCTTTTTTTTTCCCTCCAAATTTATGTCAATTATGCTTAAAATAATTATAAAGGTTCAATTTTAATAACAAATTGATGTTGCAAATTTACTTCCGCTCAAAAATTATGAAAAGATATTTTGTTTTATTGGCTATCTTGGGATATTGAAACACCAATGATCGGTATTAATAAAATTTATGTTTTTATTATTAACCCTTCAACCCACTACAGCGGTCGTTTTCGTCCCAAGCGAAATTTCAAAGTGCTTTAGCTTTTGAAAACGGTCACGGAAGGCCCCATATTCCCTCTCTAAAAAAAGTTATGGTGCCTGAGGACCCGCCTGCTGAATAGTAGCACGCTAATCCCCCTCAGGCCGTTGCAGCAGACGATTCAATTTCCGTCGGGACGAAAACAACCCCCGTAGTGGGATGGCGTTGGTCAAAAACGCAGGTAATAATTTTTCGACTTGTCGTTTTAAAGTGTTCATTGAAGTTCAAAGAGTGTAAAAAAAAGTCTGCACACGCGAAAAAAATTATAAAAATTTTTTTTCGCAGTTTTCATTATCATGGCGAGTCGCACTGCTAAAGAAATCATTGCTGCGCAAAATGCGGCAAGGCAACTTGCGACGATCACCGCATTTCGTGTTGCACTGAGTGTTTCGTAAAATAAAGTTACTTCGATATTCTAAAATATTGTGTTACTAATGATTTTTACCCGTATCATAATTAATCTTATCATTATATATATTTTTGAATATTTTTAAACACGATTTTAGTACTCATTTTTTGGCCATTTTGAGGTTAAAAAATTAAGCACTTTTTTCGAATAATATTGATTGTGCTATTCTTTTTATTATGACGATACTCTTCCCCTTTAATTTCCTCTTTGATTTTTTTCGATATCTTCATTTGGCTCAAAGTTATGATTTTTTAAGTGAGCAAGTGATTTTTCCTTACGTACCTCGATATTTCAATAAAAAACTATATGAAAAAATAATTCTTTCTGAAATATTACAATTGGGACTTTAAGTTGAAGGTTAAAAGAACTCCCATGAATTTTCTCAGATTTTTTAAAGCACTTTTATTGGTCCAAAGAACGTCAGGAAGAAAACGACCCCCGTAGTGGGTTGGAAGGTGCCGAAAAAGCGTAGTGGGTTGAAGGGTTAACCATCAGGCATATGAACATAATCGTTAATGAACAATACAGTTCATTCATCGTCATCGCTGTCGGACGATTGGCTACAATCTTTTAGATGATACCAATCGTAGAAAGATGTAAAATACAAACATTTCGCACAAAACGAACACTTCATGAAAGAAACTTTCCCGCAGCCACAGTTTTTTTAAATAGCGTCGTCGGGAAGCAGATTTCGTTCACATTCAAAAAAATCGGTCTCTCTGATATCAACTTGGCGGCGTACCAAGCGTACTTCTACATTTTCTGAAAGCAGGGGGCACTCAATTGATGGTGAACAACTGAATGACTTTTCAGCAAATCTTCTTCTCGCTGTTCTTACAACAGAGTAGAAACATTTTTAACTCCCGGCTGAAAACGGGAGTTATGTAATCTTTTGATTAAATTTTTCACCTGTCTGTACCGGGTAAATGCACTCCGCTTTGTCAACCTTGCGACGTTTATTTTTACACACGGGTGAAAAATTTAATTAAAAGATTACAAAATGCTCATACTCTGTTAAAAGAACAGCGAGAAATAGAATCTTGAGAAGATTCGCTGGAAATTAGTTTAATTGTTCACCATCATTTGAATGCCCCCTGCTTTCAAAAAATGTTAAAGTACGCTTGGTACGCTGCCAAGTTGATATCAGAGAGACCGATTTTTTAAAATGTGAACAAAATCTGCTTCCCGACGACGCTATTAAAAAAATGTGACTGCGGGAAAGTTTGTTTTATAAAGTGTTCGTGGTGTACGAATGTTTGTGGTTTACATGTTTCTAAGATTGGTATCATCCAAAAAATTGTAGCAAATCGTCTGACAGCGATAACGATGAATGAACTGTATTGTTTATCAACGATTATGTTCCTATGCCTGATGGTTAATAATAAATGAATAATTTTTATTAATGCCGATCATTGGTGTTTTAATATCCCAAGATAGGCAATAAATCAAAATGTCTTTATATAATTTTTGAGCGAAAGTGAATTTGAAATAACAATTTGTTATTAAAATTGAACCTTTGAAAGTGATAAGATTTTCGTAGGGACGACATGAAAAACCAGAGTTCACGTCAATTTTCAAAAATTCTTAATTCAAAACACTTGAATGTTCACTCAAAAGCAGATACCACGGTGTTCTGGGGGGGGGGGGGGGACCACTACCAGTGGGAAAATTCCTATCGAAAAGTAGGGGAGACCGGGGCAGGTTTACACGCTTTTGTCATGTGATTTTCCTCTTTTTATACGTTGCGTTATTGCATTGTTTTCCATCCCTTGTCATTAGTTTAAGTCTAAGCTACAGCGTGGTGCGTTTTATGTATCTTGAATTATCATATTTTCTATGTTTTACAATTTTTTGTGCGGTGATGACACCTGTGCAAACTTGCCCCGTAACCGGGGTAATTCCCGAGTCGAAATTTCTAGCCTCCCTTGGCCCGCTTAATTCCGAGTCCCAACGTTTCGTCCACGGAGTGTACGAGCGTGGCGAAGGGTACGGTGCGATAAAATCATATATAAGCTCCAGCCTCCCCTCGGCCTGGAAGTGGCAGAAAGTGAACAAATAGCCTATCGCAGGCTCGCGTAGGGCGACACCGCGCGCTCTCACAGCCTCTATAGCCTTGCCTAACCTCCCGTACAGCCGCCGTCGCCCTTCATCAGTCTGCGGTACAGTCTCCGTTAGCCGCGGTCAGTCTGCCATACAGCCTTCGTTACCCACCGTTCGCCTGCCCTACAGCCGCCGTTGCCCTTGCTCAGTCTGCCGTACAGCCTCCGCTAGCCGCGGTCAGTCTGCCCTACAGCCTCCGCGAGCCGCGGTCAGTCTGCCATACAGCCTTCGTTACCCACCGTTCGCCTGCCCTACAGCCGCCATTGCCCTTGCTCAGTCTGCCGTACAGCCTCCGCTAGCCGCGGTCAGTCTGCCCTACAGCCTCCGCGAGCCGCGGTCAGTCTGCCATACAGCCTTCGTTACCCACCGTTCGCCTGCCCTACAGCCGCCGTTGCCCTTGCTCAGTCTGCCGTACAGCCTTCGTTAGCCGCGGTCAGTCTGTTGTACAGCCTTCGCTAGCCGCGGTCAGTCTGCCGTACAGCCTTCGCTAGCCGTGGTCAGTCTGCCGTGCAGCCTTCGCTAGCCGCCGTCAGTCTGCCGTACAGTCGCCGTTACCCTTAGCCGGCCTGCCATACAGCCGCCGTGGCTCTTGTTTAGTCTGCCATACAGCCTTCATTACCCTTACTCGGCCTGTCGTAGAGGTCCCGTTCCCCCCTTGAAACGTAGTTATGACGAAGGAGAGCAAATCGCTTTTGCACGACCTACTATATACCCTTCCGTAACGCTAGCATCGGTAAAAAATATCCGCCAGTATGAATGTTAGGGCCATTGAAAAAATCGAAATTTGACGAACTCGAATATTTGATTTATTCAACAAAAAACATATATATCTATATATAAATATATATATTAGACTAATCCTTAAAAAATAGATTTTAGACGCCACACCAAAAGTCTGAAGTTGACCTTTTAAAAAAAAAGAAAAAAGAAAATCCAAATTGGAGTCCTCTATCTTAATATAAAGGCATGACTGTGAATTTTAAGAAAAAAATGTTATTGATTTTTTTTTATCAATTTGCCTATATTCAAAATCTGAACTTGACCTTAAAAAAAGGAGCCCCTTAAATGTTCAGTTCTCTATTTTAATATTAAGGCGTAACTGTGAATTTCATATTTCATTATTGAGTTTTTCTTAAATTAACAAATCTAAATAATAAAAGATAAAATATGAAATTTGCGATTAAAAAATTAGATAATAAACAAAATGTTCAATAAAAGAAATTAAATAATAAAGTATAACATTTTTAATTACAAAAAATTAAATAATAAAATATAAAATTCACCTTAATATTTCAGTAGAGAGCTGAAAATTGCAGGATCTCTATTCTTTTGGGGTCAACTTCAGATTTTTCAACTTGGACAAATAAAAAATAAAAAAAGACAATAAAAATTTTTTTTCTAAATGGAAGGCATGCCTAGATATTGAGATAGAGAGCTCAAATTTGGAGAATTTTATAATTTTAAGGTGAACTTCAGATTTTTTAGGTAACTTTGACAATCCACTTTCAAAGACCAGTCTAATATATCTATTGTAATAAATTTTTTAATTGTTGTTTTTTGTTATTCACCTTTGATTTACAATTTGCTTATTATTGAACGGATTAATTCGACAAGTATGTTGAGTGAATGGGTTTTTCCGAGCAAGAGTAGTTTGTGTGAAGAAATTCGACAAATTCATATGTGTACATTCAACATTCCCAATATAGACATTTCTGACCCGATCGCATCCATCGATACGTCTGACAAAACGAGCATGAGTTACTTAGTACGCGACAAGTTATATGCACAGTACGCGAACCGAGAATATACGCAAGAAATTGAAGAAGGAAACAGAGCAGAGAATTTATAGTTATAACTACGACAAACGAGAAAGAGAAGAATTTCGTGTGGACACTTTAGCGAAGACAGGAAAAAGAGAAAGAGACGAATTTCATGTGGAAACGTTAGCGAAGACAGGAAAAAGAGAAAGAGACGAATTTCATGTGGAAACGTTAGCGAAGACAGGAAAAATAAAGCACTTTTAATAAGGAGACGTACCCTCGTGGCGAATCGCGATGCCACCGTTACGATGCACAATAATCAGTCTTAACACGCAAATGAAAATACACACAATGTCATATAATCCCCATTGCATATTTCCGACGCAAATTAACGAGTACGGGCTTCGAACGCGAGACACCGCATTCAAACACATACATTACGAATCATTTTGACGGGTACGGGCTTCGAACGCGAGACACCGTATTTATACACATACATTACGAATCGTTTTGACGAGTACGGGCTTCGAACGCGAGACACCGTTTTATAGCTTTGCACACAAATCACCCTACCGTACATTGAGAAGTCGAGAATTATGGTGCGTATCACCCGATTAGCGAGCAGGAACGCACGATGCAGGATCGGACAGCTCCATCCCGTAGACGAAGTACGGGGCTGAACACGTGGCCCACCGTGTCGTGGATGTACCGGCTCCGAAATGTGTTGGAGCGAGTGGCGTGGCAAAAAGCCACGAGCGAGACGTCCGACGACGATAAATTATTACTGCCGGAGGATTGACATCATTCCCGTACAAATTACTCGTCCGTAATTATTTTCGTACGCTTCTACGGAATTTAATCCGCTCACCATGAGGCCCAGCCGCCCTGTTCCGGCGTAGCCACACACATTTTTAAGTACACATGTTTTGACGATATAATACATTAAATCTTATAAATATCGTACCTGTTCGCCCGCTGGCGTCGTGATTACGTCGATTAACACTGAATTATCGAGAAATAACTGTCGATGCACGCGATATGCATAGATTTAATACATGTGATCGAATCGGAGCACTTGATACTCCGGGTAGCGATAGTGAGCGACTGGGGCGAGCAGGGGTCGGACACAGGCATCTGGACTTCCGGAACAGCGTTTTCACCGGAAACAAACGGGTTTCATAAAGTGGTGGCGCTGTCGGCGGCAGCGTCGTTGTGTGAGTGTGCGTTGGTGCGCGTCAGTGCGCGTCATACACAAGCTGTTAGTTGCACACAACGAAAGCATTCGCTGACGCACGTGACGAATACATTTGTTATTGTTTTTGTAATTTTTTGTTCGAATCGATAAAGTTGAGTGAAGTGAATATATATAGAAACAATTTCGTGTCCCGTAATCAGAGAAGAAATGGAAGTCGTTAAAAAGGATATTGCTGAGAAGGAAGCAGAGGGTAAGCAAAGTTCAGATGTAAAGTTTGAAGTTATGTTCGTTACTTTGATGCTAAATAATTGGAAGAAATTTGTTTTTTCAAATGTATTTTTTGCCTTTTCGTCCAATTATTATGAATAATCAACTGCAGTCCGTAAATCTTCGATAATTTAGATACTTTTCTGATAGAATTACTTTAGTATTCAAATCATGATGGTGTATAGTTCTATAATTTTTTTTAACACAATTTCTCATTTTTTTCAGAGGTCAAAAATAAAGTCTATTGGAGAAAACTTTTTTGGAATGATTAGAAGCCAAGGAAACCGTAATATCAATCCAACATGCACGCAGTTCGAAGGCTCGTACAAATCATTGTTAATCAACAACTTAACATCGGCCAAGACGGTGAAAGGAAATTGCAAAGATGATGGCGCAGACGTTTTATTTTCTCTTCGGAAATTCGCTACCCTGGTTCAAGAGGCGGAAGACAAGGAAAACGCAGAAAAAGAAACAGAAACGACCAATGAAGAACAGGATTACGTTTTATTCCCTGCTACGGAGGAGACTCGCACGGGTACCCAAATTGAGAACAGCGCAGTCTTCGATAAATTCGTTCGCAAGCTACAGTGTCGCGATTGTTGCATGTGCATGAAAAACCTTCAAGTTGTTTTTAAAGGGGATGCTTTCAGCACTCTTTTAAAAGAGGCTCATTCCTGTTTGGAGGGAAACATTCCTCTTTTTTGTTTTAAAAAAGACATTGTTGAAAAACTAAAATTGCCACTTAGAGTGGTGTTGGATTTAAGGTTCATCGACTGTGAAACTCATTCAGAGCACGTGGCTGACCTCTTGGTAACGACAATTGCCACAGAATACGTTTTGTGCTGGTGCAGGTTAATGAACCATTTTCTTAAAGGAAATAATCCTGGATTCACTGCTCAGTCTTACTTGGCTCATCAAGCTATAAAACAATATAGAATAAAACTGCAGAAGAAAAATAGATAATTGTCTCGACTGTTCATCGATCAAACGAAATTTTGTACCTTTTCTTAAAAATAATAATAAATTATTCATCGAAAAGTTTGTATTACATCATTCAACCTGCCTTTACACACGAAAAAAGGCACAGGTATTTGGCATATGGGAGAAAGAAATTGAAAAATGTTGGAAGTATGAGAGGTATGGAATTGATCATACTTGTCACATTTTTCAATCTTCTTTCTTCTATATGCCAATACTTGTAGCTTTTTTTCATAAATCGAATCCATCCATACGATTCAAAATTTCGCGGCATTAGGTAGCCATATTGGATTTTAGTTCCATATTACGGGTTTCATAATGTGAGGGCGCGCAAAAACGCTGTACCCGTACTATAGCATGGAAGTGTCCGACGCCTGGGGGCGAGTAGCCCGTGCTCGCGAGGCCCCTTACCTCGTCATAGACGAGTTACGTAGAGAGACGATGGCGCGCGGGCCTTACGTGGACCCGCGGGTCGCGCGATAGACTAGTACGCGATAACGCCGCGCGGCGCGAGCGGCGTGACGTGTGCCAGTTATTACACTATATACTCAACATACAACATATATAAAGGAACTGTGATATATTTATATTTTTGGTACCGTAACGAGGCATTAACAGTTAATGGAGTTCCGTTAGATAGAACGGTGACCGACGTCCGTCGCTGTATTGTTCATCCGCTCCGGGCAATAAAACATTGGTCGGAAGCATCCAATGGTCATGCGCTCTATGAGCAGGGTCCTCGAAGATTCCCGGACTCGCTAAGGGTTGTCCGCCGCTCGACATCATAGTTTGCGTCTCCGGCTGTTGATATTCTCCCCGGCTCCCCCGTTCGGGATTGGACGACGACCGCCTCTTTCTCTTGTGGTCGCAATGTATCGTGTGTATCTCTGAGCTTTGTAGCGTAGACGCTTCGACAATTTTTTTTGTCTGGTTCACTGCCTTCCTTCGATTGTAGGACATCTTATTAATAAATTCTATGTAGTCCTGCTCCGTAACGTCTTCCTCGCTCCATTCTCGTATCCAACCTGGAAATAATAATTTTTGTATCGATTTTAATCGTCAACGAAACATAATGAACCCATGAATGTCTATATTTATACGATCATCGTTTTTAATATAACCAAATATCACCAGAATTTATTCGGGAAATCGCGATTCCTAATGCCCCCCGCCCCTCTTCGAATCTGAAAAAATTGGTTTTAAATAATTTCCGCGATGTCAAAGGTGTATTCCGTATGGACTAACTTATATTGTAAAAACGTGTCAACTGCGTAATGCTACCCGCGGGCGCAGTCGAGCGATATAACGAGCGTCATATATATACTCTCACGCATTGCTGCCCCGCGATCACACGATGTACAGCGGAAGTGACGTCACCGAGGCCCACCAAACGCTACCACGTGGGCGCACTCCGCTGCTGTATTTGTATTTCTAGGTGAGGTCTCGATTATACACAACAAACCATTATTGATATGATGCATGCATTGAACGGATTCAGGATATAGCGAAAGGCTTATGTACGAAGATCTATGTGACTTGACAAAAAAACAGAGGTGATACAAAACCGGCTCTTTGTCTTTGAAACGAAGATGATATCCTCTCGCATTGTCCCGGGAAACGATTTAAGCGTGTATGCAAAATTTATATTATTTTTACGAATACTTACTGCTGATTTTTTTTATCGTCACGAAATGAGACGTCACTTTCTTCGTTTTATGGTCTTGCCATTTGACTCTCGTCATGTGTCCTTCTTCCCGATGGGCTTTGGGCACAAGCCGTAGCTGTATAACGTCGAAAAATGTCCGTTTTTCCGCCAAATTTTTTCCTCCCTTCGTTGGACGTTTTTCTGTTTTTTCGTAAACCACCAGGGCATACGAACTGCCATCAGCGGTCGACATAGTAAAGCACATACACGATCGACAATAATAATCGCGGAATAATATAAAGAGAAATATAAAAAATTCATGTACTCTACGACATTCGCTACGCGCGTCCTCAGTACGAATGCCCGTAACACCTAACTTCAGCCACCGGCGATTAAGCCGCCGGCGATTAAGCCGCCGGCGATTAAGCCGCCGGCGATTAAGCCGCCGGCGATTAAGACGATGGGCTACAAACGCTTTCTCCTTCTCTCTCGCTCCGCAGCGAGCGCTGATAGCGCTGTCACCTTTGCACCGGGCGATATAGTCCATCCTCTTAAGCCGCCGGCGATTAAGCCGCCTGTATCTCACGAAAGCACTGCAGGTTTAGCCCAGTCCCCCAAGACTTTTGAAACTAAAAAATTCGTAACAGCAAAATTCTTTCATATTTCTTTAGGGGGTGCCCCTGGTAGCTTACGTCCCGATTTTCGACCTCAAAAACCCCCTGCTACGCCCGCCATCTTAAATTTAAGAAAAATCAGTTTTTGTTGAATGACTCGCTCATTTTCAACTTTAGCCCAAAAATGCATACAACAAAAACTGTAGGAAATTGAATTTTCTACAACTTTAGTTATTACAAGTTTTTCTCTATGATCGATATTTTTCGACTTACGTTAAAAAATAGGAACTTAATCTAATTGTCGCATTATCTCATTTATTTATTAATTTATCGCGTAAATGAATGGGAACAATATTGTAGGGAATAAAATTCTCTACAACTTTGGTCATTAGCATTTTTTGTCTACGATCGATATTTTTTTACTTAAGTTGGAAACTCTGAGTAAATTTCTTTATTCATCTCATTATCTCGTTTATTTATAAGTTAACCGTGATGATGGTATAAAATAATTTTGTAGAAAATAAAATTTTGTACAACTTTAGTTATTATCATTTTTTATCTACAATTGATATTTAGTCAGGAAATCGAAGTAACATTTTTGTTATCGCATTTTCTTGTTTATTTATAACTTTACCGCGTAAATAAGTATAAACAATTTTGTAGGAAATGAAATGTTCTACAACTTTAGTTATTAGCATTTTTTGCCTACGGTTGATCTTTTTCGACTTAAGTTGGAAAATATGAACTTCATCTCATTGTTGCATTATCTCGTTTATTTTTCAATTTACCGCGTTAATGATATTAACCAATATTGTAGAAAATAAAATTCTCTACAACTTTGGTCATCAGCATTTTTTGTCTACGATCGATATTTTTCGACTTAAGTTGGAAAATAGGAGTACATTTTTTTAAATCTCATTATCTCGTTTATTTATAAGTTAACCGTGTTAACGGTGGAGAACAATTTTGTAGGGAATAAAATTCTCTACAACTTTAGTAATTATCATTTTTTCCTACGATTGATATTTTTCGACTGAAGTTTATAAATCGGAGTACATTTTTTTCAATGGCATTATCGAGTTCATTTATGTTACTCCGATTTCCCGACTAAATATCAATCGTAGAAAAAAAATGCCAATAACTAAAGTTGTAGAGAATTTTGTTCCCGACAAAATCGTTTTGAGTCATTTTCGCGGTAAAGTTATAAATAAACAAAATAATGCAATAACAAAAATGTTACTTTGATTTCTCGACTAAATATCGATCGTAGATAAAAAATGATAATCACTAAAGTTGTAGAGAAGTTTATTCCCTACAAAATTGTTCTCTACCGTTAACACGGTTAACTTATAAATAAACGAGATAATGAGATTTAAAAAAATGTACTCCTATTTTCCAACTTAAGTCGAAAAATATCGATCGTAGACAAAAAATGCTAATGACCAAAGTTGCAGAGAATTTTATTCCCTACAATATTGTTCCCATTCATTTACGCGATAAATTAATAAATAAATGAGATAATGCAACAATTAGATTAAGTTCCTATTTTTTAACGTAAGTCGAAAAATATCGATCATAGAGAAAAACTTGTAATAACTAAAGTTGTAGAAAATTCAATTTCCTACAGTTTTTGTTGTATGCATTTTTGGGCTAAAGTTGAAAATGAGCGAGTCATTCAACAAAAACTGATTTTTCTTAAATTCAAGATGGCGGGCGTAGCAGGGGGTTTTCGAGGTCGAAAATCGGGACTTAAGCTACCAGGGGCACCCCCTAAAGAAATATGGAAGAATTTTGCTGTTACGAATTTTTTAGTTAAACGGCCTGTTTTTCGTCTCCGGGGACTGGGCTAGTTGAGACGCGTTCGCCCGGGCCGCCGTGCGTTACGCGGTAAAACTGGAGGGGGTACATCTGTATAGATTGCCGGAAAAGTAGGTGAATTTTGGGAATTATTATCTCAAAAACTATTCGTCTGATTGAATCCAAGTTGGTTTCATTGGAAAGTGTATACATTGAGGTATGTTGATGATTTTTCATGTGAATATATACTGAATGGAAGCGCTGTTATTCTGGCCGGCGTAAAACAACTTAATCGACGGCACAGTTTGCGGTTCCCACTTTTTCTCGCAGTTTGTCGGTCTAAAACAAAAATTTCAAGGAGAATCTTAAAGTGTAACGTCTTGAGCTGTTCGGCACGTAGGATTTTTTTAATTTTTTTTTTTTTCACAATGGCGCTTGATTGAAATAACAATTTATTTTTTAAGCTCAATTTACGACCTTTTTTGGTTGATAAAAAAATAAATAAATTTGAAAAAAAAATGTTCATATAACTTTACTGCAAAATCAATTTTTTTCAAAAAATGTATTCTAGTTAATAAAAAAAAAAAAAAAAAAAAAAAATCAAAAAAAAAATCCAAAAAGAAAAAATTCAAAAAAAAAAAATTCAAAAAAAAAATTAAAAAAAAAAATAAAAAAAAATAATTTAAGAAACAATTAATTTTTTTGGAAAAATTCACTCTGTACTTTATACATTCGATGGAGGACGGAATACATTCGGACTCCGTACTCCCGGTCTCCCGGAGTACGGAATACATGTGGACTCCGTACTCCCAGTCTCCCGGAGTACGGAATACATTTGGACTCCGTACTCCCGGTCTCCCGGAGTACGGAATACATTTGTACTCCGTACTGCCGTACTCCTGGAGTACAAATTTGCCCATCACTGTTAAAAATTACTGCCTCGATGTATTTGTATCATCCGTCACATCATTTTTTTACTGTATGGAATAATGAAGCATTTACAACCATCCACCTCACGAGCTGCATTTTTTATCATGGTTTTGTTCGACATATGGATATCGACACTTTCAATTTATCATAGCGGGGTATTAATTGCCGTTTTGCAGTGGCATAAACGACCCCCCCCCCCCCCCCCCCCCCCCCGCCCTGCTAACCTCTCCGGCAAAAGTTCGACATAAGGTGTCTCGGTTTGAGTAGCTTATGTAGGGTGGCCGGGATTAGAAGAGACTGAGGAGAGTGGGCGCGGCTTGGACAGGTTATGTAGGCTAAGCAGGCTGGCGGAGAGTGTACGAATAGGCCGAGGTAGGCTGCGGGCGTGTGGCGCAGCGTGACGGGGGCCGTGCACGGAGTTGCGGGGAGCGTAGCGGAGTGGCGGCGGGTGTAGGGATCGCCGTAAACCATGGTTAAACCCGGATTCAGGCTGGCGGTCGGCTGGCGGAGGGTAGCGCCAGTGTCGGCATCAGCAAGATCAAAGGACTTGGCAGTAGCGGAGTCCGGGCGGAGGGTAGAAATTTCGACTCGGGTAAGTTTACACGATGCCTGAGGTACGTTTACACATCACTAAAAACTGTGAAATAAAGGCTTATTGTAAAGATAATTTTCGAGTTTCTATAACTTGTAAAGTTTTATTCTTCGTAGTTTCTAATTCTTGTAAAGAAAATCGAATATAGAAATAAATAAAATACAATTTTATTTATAAATTACGTCGGTTTATTCAAAAAGTTCAAGTCGATTGCGACAAAGTAGTTACGGTGAATCGTTATCGGTTTTAAATTCGCTGTCACAATTTTTGCAAACAAAGAAGTTTGAATCACCCGTAATACAATCGTCGTGCGACCACCTCTTACACTGGATGCATTGTACCCATTCTTCTCCAGTTGTCGACTTTTTGTATGGTCTCAAACTGTAAATCCAAAAACAGTTTTCATCGTCGGACTCGTCAGAACAATTTTTTCTTTTTCTTTTAAGCTCACGTCTTTTTTGGTCTTTTACTTTTTTTGCGGGGATTTTTCCGCTGGCATTTTTTTCCTTTTTTGATTTTCTATTATTCTGCTCTTCTCTCAAAGCTTTTCTTATAGGTGAATCTGTCAGAATAGCAGTTTGTCTCTTTTTCCTACCTCTTGTACTTTCTTTCCTCGGTCCTGCTTTTTCGAATGGTCGCACATCTTCAGGTGTTGGGTATGCCATTGTAGCGGACATGCTAGGAACAGGCGGGTGCTCAAGAGCAGGAGGCATTGATGTAGAAGAGGATGGAACAGGTTCGATAGGCAACAGTGTTGAAGAATCAGTCAGTGTTGAAGAATCAGTCAGTGTTGAAGTGTGGCTAGAAGTTTGAGGTGTTGAACTCGATGTACTAGGAGCAGGCCGATCAGTTACATAGGACGGCATGAAGTCTGCGTCTTGAAATATTTCAGTATTTAAAGGGTAAATCCCTGAAACTCGAAAGCCGGCCCGGATATTCAGAGGAGTAGTCCCCAGGGGGAGTGTTGTCGTTGAAATACTTGGAATATCATAGATTGTCATTGGGCGATTGTTGTTTGACATCCACGAATCACAAGCCGTGTGGATATATTCTTTTAAAGGTCCGTATACACTTCTATCGAGTGACCTCCGCTGAGAGATGAGAATCGTGATTGTCGAGTAGCAACAGACAGGGTCTTTCAGGAGAACATCGAGCATGATGAACAAAATGGTTGGCAAATTTTGAGAAATTTTTCTCCTTAAGGACTGACTGTAATACTTACACCTATAAATACAATAATGTAGAACTCACTGCTTTTGTCCTAGCGTAGCCAAATCGAGACCAATGTCCTTGCACCAAGTCTATAGTCTCTCCAGGTTCGGGCACCACAGGCTCCTCGGATGTTCGTGTCGCTTCGGTCGAAACATTTGCAGGATTTTCCGGGAGGTTGTATTTTTACTTTTAAATGCGCACGCGACTGACGCCGCACTAACGTGACTATGTCATGGCAGCCGCTACGCTTCTCCTGGCGCGAGAATTGGCGCGCTCTGATGAGCAGTATGCGAATTATAAGCGTTGTGTACACCTGCCCCTGTACCAAACCTGCCCCGGTCTCCCCTAGGTCCCGCCTTTCGCGGCCTCCCCTTGATAGACCGAATCGACTATTAGACTAGTCAAACCTACTGACAGAAGATAGCTGATAAGAGGTTCTCATTCCGTTTTCTTCTATTGATTACGACCATTCAACGAAAATTAGATATATGATAGTCTGACGTTCGTCGCATGTTCAGCATGAATCTCGGAGGTCATTTTTCCAACTTACTCGTTCCTCAATGGTCCTCTTATAACGCACTTATCGTGAAAACTCATAACGGATAAAAATTTCGCAAATAAATTGGCGTCTTAAAATTTAACAAGGAATACGCCGGTACCAACTACGTTTGACGGTTGCGGGACGCCCTGCATATAAAACGTAGAAACGTTCAAATTTTATTAATAATAATGAATTAATTTAAAGTTCATAATTTTCTTTATTAATTTCGGATAAAGTAACATTTTTTTAAATTTCGATTCTATGAAAATCAAAACATAATATTAACAATAATAATTTCATCAAAAAGAAGTAGTATTCTCATATTTATATTAGAAGTCAAAGTGGTTCGAGACCATACAATATCTTTACTATGAAGCCCATGTAGTGTCGAATAAAAAGAACGGTAGGAATAAAAGGATTGCTTGCAGTATTTGGAACAAAGTATTCTTCTTGAGTTTGGACCAGAATCATTCGTTTCCATCCATGCCCATGAATTACTCAGCAACGGTTGGTCTTTTAATGAAAACCTGCAAAGAATTCGTTAAGCTTTTCTTGAAAAAAACGAAGATTCAAAATTTCTAATTGAATATCTTATAAAAAAAAATTTTAATCCAATTTAAACATATTTTACAGCTAAAAGAATTATCGACTTTGCCACTATCGTGTGCGTGACGTCGTTGGAATGATTCATAGCTTCACTTGGACATTGTCTTCATCTATTGCTCAACATCGCCCGTCAAAATAATCCGAAAAATATGTCAAGTACGATTTGGAAAAATTAACCACAGTTCTTGGCGAGCTTTTTCCACCAAATCCATTAACCCTTTCGCACTCTCAGACGAGATATCTCGCGAGCAGATACTTCCCGCTTAGCATTTGTGACGAGATATCTCGCGAGCAGATACTTCCCGTTTAGCGTTTGTGACGGGATATCTCGCGTCCCAATTCTTACTATTCAACGCTTATGACGAGTTCGCCAACTAGTCCAAGTCAGTCCTCGATACACGCAGTATTTCGCTACTGAATTAATTTGACCGGCTAAATGGCAAAAGTAAAAATGCGTACTACTATTGATTTTTCCGACTTACCTATCTGTATTTCCGTTCGACGTGAAATACTTCAAAACATGGTGAGATGCATAGAGGTACGTTACAGCGCTTACACCAGTATCGCGTTTCCTTTCGCGTATCGCTTGCCGCGCATATTACGCAACGTTTTGTCGGGAATTTTTTCTATATATAAACTATATACAAACTATATATGAACTATATATGAACTATATACAAACTATATATAAACTATGTATAGACTATACATGCCCAATACTATATGAAAACTATACATAGTTTATATATAATTTTTTCACTTGGGTGCTTATAAGCACCTTACGATTTCAATATTACTACCGTTCTGTTTACAAAACGCGATTGCCGGCTCAAAAATGCGAGAGGCGGGTTGTAAACAAGCCTCAGACGTACCTTGTAAGATCAGACAGCCATGTACTGGTTGTCACAAACGCTAAACGGGAAGTATCTGCTCGCGAGATATCTCGTCACAAACGCTAAGCGGGAAGTATCTGCTCGCGAGATATCTCGTCCGGGAGTTCGAAAGGGTTAAGTCATTTTATATTTAAATGGCGATGTTAACATTACAATACATATGTTAACATGAACGAACTTACCAAGTGCTATTGCGAATAGGAACTAAATCGAAATTGTTATTTTTTTTCGATTTGAAAATAATACTGTTCAGTGTACATTCCCCAGACCGTAGTGCATATAGTTCCCGCGTAGTGGCGCTACGGGCACTCTGGCGGGAAGACCACTGGGCTGACCGATGCCACGGCGCTTCAGAAGCAATATGGCCGCCAAGGCATGCAACACGCGCACACAACGCTCAACATTTATGAACGAATAAAGAAACGTTAACAAAAAGCAAAAGTGTCAACTAGTGTCTACTTTCTTCGAATCGACCCATCGCCTAAACGAAGCGAGGGTACAAAAACTCTACGAGTTATGGGATAAATTCGATATAGCTCAGACGGGGATTGAACTAATAGAGGAAACTGACGCTGATGCCGAGGAGCGTGCTAGCTTTGAAGCTGCGTATTACAGAACTGCAGCATTGGCAAAACAGTTACTAGCTCCGCTTCCAGCTGCGCAAGCCGATAGTCAAGCTCGTATCAATAGAACGCGGTTAGTACAACAAGACGGTCAAGATTTAGTTGCTGGTTCAAGCATAAAATTGCCAACACTCAACCTTCCTAAATTCGACGGTCATTATGCGCAATGGCTGCCGTTTCGTGACACGTACGAAGCATTGATCGACAAAAACGAAAGTCTATCAAATATTCAAAAATTCTACTACTTGCGGTCTTCTCTTCAAGGCGTCGCAAGTCAAGTAATTCATTCGCTAGAGACCGGTGCAGCAAATTACACAGAAGCATGGAATCTCTTGAAAGCACGATTCGCGAACAAACGACTATTGATTCATCACCACGTTCAAGGGCTTTTTGAAATGGCTACGATTTCCAAAGAATCAGCCTCACAACTACGAAAATTACTCGACGATACGTTAAGACATTTGAGAGCACTCAAGACACTCGGTCAACCTACAGAGCAGTGGGATAGTTTGATAATTCATATGATGGCGTCGAAGCTCGATCCTGTCACGAGACGGAAATGCGAAACAAACAATATGGCGCAAAACATCCCAACGTTTGACGAACTGACCGAACTCTTGACTCAACATTGCGCGATGCTAGAAACCTTGAATCCGTCGAAACAATCGTCGAGCTAATACACGAAAAATTCAAATTCTAACGTTAAGAAAGCGGAAGAATCGATTTCGTGCATAACTAGCAAACACGAAAGCGACACAAAATCCAGTGTAACCAAAACTTGTCCTACGTGTCAGGGTAATCATTTGATTTATCATTGCTCCACGTTCAAAGGATACACGACACAAGAAAAATGGAACGAAGTAAAGCGCATAAAAGTCTGCTTTAATTGCTTACGCTCTGATCACACGTCGGGCAAGTGTAGGTCAAGTAGTTGTAAGAAATGTAACAAAAAACACAATACGCTGCTACACATAGACGAGTTTTATCCAAAAAGCAATTCCGAGAGCACGTCGAGTCACAATCGAGCTCACGGGTCTGTCGAACAATTACCGAGTGTTCTGTCAAGCGTACAGCAAAACAAGCCTCACGTGATGTTGTCCACCGCGTTAATTACGATTTACGACAAATTCGGAAACGCACACGTGTGCCGAGCAATTATTGACTCCGGGTCACAATCTAACTTGTTAACCAAAGCGTTGTACGAGAAATTGCAGTTGAAAAAATGCGACGAGAACGTCGCTCACAGGCATAAATTTGAGTCAATCTAGAGTAAACGGATCTATTAACGCAACGATCAAATCGCGGATAAATGAGTACAAAGTAAAACTTTCGTTACTCGTTATCAACGAGATTACACAACATTTACCGAGCGCGAAAATCGATTTGCAAAATTTCAAAATTCCCGAGAACATTAATCTCGCTTATCCAACGTTCAATTTTCCAGGTAGAGTCGACGTATTGCTGGGTGCTGGAGTATTCTGGCAGCTTCTGTGCGTAGGCCAACACGTCGTCAGCCGCAATCAACCGCTTCTGCACAAGACAAAATTGGGATGGATCGTCAGCGGAAACATCGCTCCAACATCGCAAAACGAACACACGCAAAATAAACTGTGTTTTGTCACGATGGACACAAATCTACAAGATCAGGTCGAAAGATTTTGGAAAATAGAGGAGTACAGTCCGTCGAGAAAATTCTCCGACGAAGAAAAACGTTGTGAAGAAGATTTTCAAGCGAACTATCGACGAGATGAAACCGGACGGTTTACAGTAGCGCTCTCGTTTCGTGACAGCACTGATCAGCTGGGCGAATCTCGGGATATAGCTCTTCGCCGTTTACAAGCGATCAATCGAAAATTGGAGAAGCAGCCGCAATTGAAAACCCAATATCAGGAATTTATCAATGAATACTTAACGCTCGGCCACATGTCCGAGATCCGCAGCAGCGACAAAGACAACAAATCTCCTCAATACTACATTCCGCATCATGCCGTGATGAAAGAATCGAGCCTTACGACGAAACTACGTGTAGTCTTCGACGCCTCATGCAAGACCTCGTCTGGAAAATCGTTAAATGATATTGTTATGTCGCAAGTTTAATCGTGGATTAATTAATTACGGTACGAGGGACTGGTTCGCGCTTCAGAACACGGTTGTGAAAGAAAAGACTCGGTTTACACTTTAGAACGAGTTAGAAGACGTTTATTTCGTACAAAAGGTCGGACGGATGGTCCCGGCGTGGACACGGTACAATGTTGCCGTATGGCACTGTTAGATGTACACTCAGATATAGACTGACTGGCGCTGGTCGGGAGACGGTCTTTTATAGTGAATAGGGCCCAGCTGGGAATAGTGTGGAATAATCTGGAAAAAGAAGGAATTCGAATGTTCGGGGTCGTGGAAGCGGACTCGAACATTCTGGATGTCGATGTTTCGAGAAATGGGACGTGTTGAGGCGAAGTGACTGCATGGGCTTACGCAGATGGGAAGCTACAGCTATACGCAGTAGGGGACATCGTTACAATATCCTTAGAGTCGGTCCGACAATCCAACAAGAACTCTTTGCCATCGTTACACGTTTTCGGCAGCATCAGCATGTCGTGACGGCCGACATAACCAAAATGTATCGGCAGGTGAACGTACGTGACGATCATCGAGATTTGCAACGGATTCTGTGGAGACCCAACGTCGAAGAACCCGTCAAAGAGTACAGACTCGATACCGTGACGTACGGCACCGCAACAGCTCCGTTCCTCGTCATAAGAAGTTTGCAGCAATTAGCCTACGACAACGAACAGGAGTATCCTGAATTCAGCGAAATTATTCTACGCGATTTTTACGTAGATGATTTGCTCACCGGGGGTGACGATATCGACAAGGTCAAGGCAATAAAAGACGGAGTGAATAAAATATTACTCTCAGGAGGATTCTCGCTGCGACAATGGACGTCCAACACACCAAACATAATCAGCACGACCGACGAAGGATGTCAGCGCATCAAACGTCCCATCGGCGATGAAGTCAAAACTCTCGGATTATTCTGGAATCACACGAACGACATATTTCGATACAAAGTCAACACGATGGATACGAAAATGAAGATCACCAAGCGAAGCGTACTATCGCTGATCTCACAGATCTATAATCCGCTTGGTCTCGTTGGTCCTGCGTGCATCAAGGCAAAAATCGTTCTACAACAGCTGTGGAGATTAAAGATTGGTTGGGACGAGTCATTACCGAGTGATTTGCACACTATTTGGTGGTCGTATTACGACCATCTCTCACGAATCAAAGATATCTCCATTCCTCGCGTCGTCGTCTGCACGAATCCTGTGAAAGTCGATTTGCATGGATTTTGCGACGCATCAGAGAGCGCGTATGGAGCATGTGTATACTAGACTGGTTTTTAGGAAAGAAATTTTTCGCGAAACTCTCCACATTTAGTGTAGATGCTATAACAAGACTCCTGTCCAAATTCGAGCTCTATCGGACCATTCTAAGAGGTTCCGCCGCGATGAAATCGATTTTGTCTTTGATTAACACGTGAGATAATTATTTTTCCAGTAAAAAGCGCCGCATTCAGCCAATATAAGTATCCGGCCATCGAAACTAAGTGCAATCGATCGTATTACGTTCCCTTGAAATATAAATAAATAGGTGCCGTGATGAATTTTTTTTCATTAACAACAATAATTAAAAATGTAGAAAAATTGTTTTAATTCGAAAGGTCGGTCATGTAATGAATTTACAATCTCCGATGGGATACAACGGAAGCAGATGGGTAGAAAAAGTGATGAATGCAACTAATTTACTTATTAATTAGTTCTCCCATTAATTAAACAATAACAATTAATTGATATTCGAATCCAGAAATCCCAAACAAATTGTAATCCAGAACCTTGTCGTGAGATTATGTGGATTTAGGTGCTATAACAAGCCTCTTGTCCAAATTTGAGCTCAATCGGACCATTCTAAGAGATTCCACCGCGATCGAGATCGATCACGTCTTTCTTTCGAATTAATAGTATATTAAGCAACGAGTGCGGAAAGCCGGTCATTACGGGGTGATTCCGGCTGTACGCACGAGTAGCTTATACTATTTTTTTTTAAAGTGCGTTAAGTATCGAGATCAAATCGGCTTTCGATGACCAGATCAATTGTTGTAGGAGAGAATAACCTTCGAGGGCGGCGAAGCCGCCCGAGTTTGCGCGCGCATGGCGGTTGGGGGGTCCAGGGGCGAAGCCCCGGTAGGGGGGTTGGGGGGGGGGGAAGCCCTCCCCATCAACAATGCATAAAACAAATTTGAATGAACAGTATTAAAACTATCAATTTTTTATTTTTTTATTGCACAACACAAACTCTCATCAACTTCCAATTTTACATTTCTTTAGGAACCGTCCCCCCTGGGTTCGTCCCACGTATCTCCCACATTACTTGTGCAGCTTCTCTAAGCATTTTAATTCAATTTTCACTGATCATCACAATATGTTGACGGGAGATGAACGTATATTACTTGGTATGTTATATCACTTGGGAACGAAATTGCATCAAATATGAAGATCGCGCCAGGCAATTGCCTATCTTCACTATTGTAAACCGCACACTCAGGCGTGGGTTAAAACTGACAAGCGTGCGTTTTTGTGTACATTACTCACGGAGTGAAGTTATGTATAGTGGGTAATGAAAAACAGTGGGAATTCACGTATTTTCCAAACGGAAAAGGGACAAGTAATGTAGCAACTTCCACGCACGTGTAAAGAAAACCCATTTTTTCACGTTTTTAATTATTGTTATTAACTTTTAAAAAATGTCATCGCTGCACCCATTTTTTTCTATTGGGAGGGAACTTAATACGATCGATTGTACTTAGTTTCGATGGCCGGATACTTATATTGGCCGAATGCGGCGCTTTTTACGGGAAAAATAATTATCTCACGTGTTAATCAAAGGCAAAATCGATTTCATCGCGGCGGAACCTCTAAGAATGGTCCGATTGAGCTCAAATTTGGACAGGAATCTTGTTATAGCATCTACATCGAATGTGGAGAGTTTCGCGAGAATTTTTTTTCTTAAAACCAGTCTAGTGTATACGTCAGATCGTCAACAAGCGATAATGAATACGTTGTCAAGTTACTCTGCGCAAAATCAAGAGTAGCTCCTCTTAAAACAGTAACTCTTCCAAAACTCGAGCTTTCCGGTGCGGTATTGCTCGTTCGGCTTGTACAAAAGGTCACCGAAGCACTTACACTCCTGTAGTATGATAAAAAGAGAGAAAGAGAAAGAGCGATAGAGAGATTGCGAGCGAGCGTAGTCGCGCTCGAGCGAGGCCCTGTTAGGTTGTCAGGGACAACCAACAGAAAAGCACGCGCATCGGAGAAGGAAAAATAGCAGATACGAAACGGGATCGCGAGAGCACGGATGTCAAATGTTCATTGTAATGGAATAAATATATCTTTTGATCATTTACAATTATTTTAGAGTTTGATTTAAAGACGTTTTCTACGGCATAATTACGTCAATAAAATATTATGCTACAAATGGGGGCTCAGCCGAGATTTGAACGCGCGTAAAGAATTCGCGTAACGGGTTCAGTGATAACGAAGTAGCGACAAAGGCTCACGGGTCGAGACGTGACCGAGGTGGGTTTTGTGCGCGGAAAAAAAGTGTGAAATACGAACATTCGGGGGAACGCAGACGGCGCAATCCCGAAGAAGCGTGAAGACGGCGTGAAGATTCGGGAAAGCGTAGACGGCGCAATCCCGAAGAAGCGTGAAGACGGTGTGAAGATTCGGGAAAGCGTAGACGGCGCAATCCCGAAGAAGCAGAAAGACGATACGACGATTTGGGAAAACGCAGACGGCGCAATCCCGAAGAAGCGTGAAGATGGTGAAGACGGTCGAAAGCGTGGCGCGGGAAGTGACGGTGACTTGAGCGAGGAGCAAGAAATCGAGGAAGATCTGGGAGTCGATGACGTAGAAGATGAGGACGAAGAGAAGAAAGATACCGAATAACGACGATTGTTTGGAGGAAATAGCACGAACAAAGAAGACGACACTGAAGTGGAAAGCGATGGAGAAGGCGACGATGAAGATCGTGATTGTTTTTTTTTAATTTGTATTGTGAACTTATTCCCGTCATTGTCGTTGCTGAAATTTATTAAGGTACTTACGAAAAATAAGAAATGTGGACATTCGGGGCGAATGCCCAGTCAGGACGGCCGAGTGTAGTATGATAAAAAGAGAGAAAGAGAAAGAGCGATAGAGAGATTGCGAGCGAGCGTAGTCGCGCTCGAGCGAGGCCCTGTTAGGTTGTCAGGGACAACCAACAGAAAAGCACGCGCATCGGAGAAGGAAAAATAGCAGATACGAAACGGGATCGCGAGAGCACGGATGTCAAATGTTCATTGTAATGGAATAAATATATCTTTTGATCATTTACAATTATTTTAGAGTTTGATTTAAAGACGTTTTCTACGGCATAATTACGTCAATAAAATATTATGCTACACTCCCAATCACCGAAAAATACTATTGGTGCGATTCACAAGTCACGCTAGGTTGGATTGCGCGTGAAGCGTGCAATTGGAAAACATTCGGATCTACCGTACGCAGTGTTCTACATAGATGTACGACTTGTTTTCGACTACGTCCAAAAAATTTGCATCAAATCATGGGGAATTTGCCCTCGGTCCGCGTAAACCCCGGTCGAGCCTTTCTTAACGTCGGCGTTGATTACGGAGGGTCGTTCAACATCAAACTTTCACGGAACAAATCTACGAAAGCATATCTATGCCTCTTCGTTTGTCTCGTTACTCGCGCGATCCATCTCGAGTTAGCTTCAGATGTGACAACAAACGCTTTTCTAAACGCATTTAAGAGATTTATTGCTCGTAGAGGAAAACCCTCCAATATTTACTCTGATAATGGCACGAATTTTACGGGAGCACACAATGAATTGAAGGCACTCGCCACGATGCTGAAGCCCATCAATTAAAAATCATAAATTTCTCCGCGGAAATTCAAATTCAATGGCATTTCATACCCCCATACTCGCCCCATATAGGAGGAATGTGGGAGGCAGGTATAAAATCGGCTAAAGCGCATCTAAAACGTGTTCTCGGAAATGCACTAGTAACTTTCGAAGAATTTTATACGATAATCTCTGAAATCGAAGCATGCTTGAACTCGAGACCACTCACGGCAATTTCAAGCGATCCTTCTGATCTAACCGCCATGTCTCCGGGACACTTTCTAATTGGAGCCCCTTTGACGGCTATTCCGCATCCAGACCGACAAGATCTCGCGACGAACCGCCTCACTCGATATCAATTATTGACTCAAATCCAACAAAGTTTTTGGTCTCGTCGGAGTCGCGAGTACTTGACACAACTTCAAGCACGAACGAAGTGGAGGGATGGAAACGTGAACGAATCACTTAAACGCGACACACTTGTGATTTTAAAGGACGACAAGTTACCGGCATTGCAATGGAAACTAGGTCGTATAACTGAGACTCATGCGGGTAAAGATGGCCATGTACGCGTCGTCAGAATAAAAACGAGCAATGGAATTGTTCAACGCAGTTTGCCAAAGATTTGTATTCTGCCTATCGAGACGAAAGGAGTTGAGTATTTCATGTAAAGGGAAAACCTCGAACATTATATATCAATCTACCATTCGTTCACCTTTGTAACATGTATCATTTATATCATTTTTATTTTTATTCATTGGAAACCATGGGTTTCCAAGGCCGGCGGGATGTTCAGGGTACATTCCCCAGACCGTAGTGCATATAGTTCCCGCGTAGCGGCGCTACGGGCACTCTGGCGGGAAGACCACTGGGCTGACCGACGCCACGGCGCTTCAGAAGCAATATGGCCGCCAAGGCATGCAACACGCGCACACAACGCTCAACATTTATGAACGAATAGAGAAACGTTAACAGAAAGCAAAAGTGTCAACTAGTGTCTACGTTCTTCGAATCGACCCATCGCCCAAACGCAACAAATACTAATCCACCGTGGGGTCAACGGTGGTCGAAATAGGTAAAAATGAAACGTAGAATAGCGTGACTCTAGTAATAAAGCGTAACGGAAGAATATATCAAGTACTACTATATATACAGCGATTCTCATCGGACGGAATAAAAAGCAGCATCCAATCGATGCGCTTCATGTTTTTAGATTTTAAACTTTTTCTACCTGTAGAACGGCACCAAGCTAAATGTACTCGTCTAGACTTTAAATTGGATTTATTATAACAATAGCTCCTAGGATGCTTGGCCACAGACGGCGGATTTCGAAAAAATCCGATTTTTCTTGCAATCTCTCCCACGACTAAATTCAGGACTAAGTAATGGAAAAATTATCGAATCAAATATTTTATAAGTATTTCAAGAGTGTTTAAAAATCTTTCGGCTTTTTTTTTTGTCACAGAGTTGTTGTTGTTAAGAGATTGCGTGGGTATTTTTGCGGTTTGACCATTTGCTGCTTAACCCCTTGGCCTACCGCTTGGACTCCGACGGTGCTGGCCAAAAACAACACCGAATTCGGTCGCGCGAAGAGCCCCCGTGGTGTTTACCCATATCAAGAAACCACGATTGTAGCTCGTGTTGTTTACATTTGGCCCGATCGACGTACCACGGCGCTCACCCGTGCTGTTCGCTTTTGGCCCTATTTTCTCACCACGAGTCTCACACGTAATTATAGGCGAAAAGGTTAACGTTTGAATGCGTTCGATCAACAGCATTATATTGCGTCGATACTTATCCCTAATTACCTGGAATTTCTCTATACTGCTCGATCGAATATAAATTAGCCGTATCTTTGACATAGGAAGCGTCTTCGATGGCGAGCATTCTGAAGTGGTCAACGTCTTTCAGTTCTTTACGAACTGCCTCCAATTGCAGTAGCTCATCGAACTACAACAAATAATTGTCGTTGAGTATGACCCGTTAACTTGACGATGATATTGTATTATGTCGCTTACGTGACAGAACATGTTGGTCAACGATATTTACATCGAAATATAATTATTAGTAAAATATATTGCAGGCGGAGAACGATCGATGGAAATGCTGCTGTTGAATCTACACACGATGAAGATTTAATAAAAAAACCATAACCAAACACACTACTCAGAAATCGTACAAATCAAAGCTCCGCTTTGCGCGAACGCGGTCCCGCCTCTGACGCTGCCATAGGTAATCGGCGTGTACACCGTGTATAAAACATACGACTGTCGGAAAAGAAGCTCAATGTCGGGCAAAACAAGAATTCTTCAAATTACGTGTGTTCAAGAATTTCTCAGTGAAATTATTATATATTGGTCCCACGTACCTTTTTCAGCCTAGCTTCGGTAAAGGCCCGGATAGCTACGATCTCCAGAACATTTTCAATGATACTCATTTCATTTACGATCCTGCGGCAAGAAAGGAATTTAAAAGCTTTCAACTCATGCTGCGAGAAAAATGTTTGGTTCTCAAAGGGAAGTTGCCATTATTACCTGTTAGTCTTCATGTCCGCTTTCCGGTTATTCACCATAAAATCGACTGCGAAATTGAAATCCTCATCCCTACTTTTGAGCAACGTATCAAATACATTGTCGAGCTCGTTCGGATCTGCAGCGAAGAATTTTTTAAGAGAATGATCTAAAAGATTCGTATGTATTTCGTGGTTTTCCGTACAGGCGGCATTTTCTTCCAAAAGACTTCTGGCATTCTCCAAAGCCCATTTGGAAAATTGCGTCTCGAAGGAATCGTTAAGTCCACGCAAGCCAGCACAGAATATCCAGGATTGAGTGTCTGGATGCAATCTTTTGAGTGTAAGAACAAATTCATTGAGGAGTATTTTGAATGAATATGAACCAACAATCCCGTTTAACGATTGGACGAGCTGACAGGCTGTTAATTTCGGTAATTTATAAGTGGATAAATGTTGCTCCTATAAATTAAGCGACTATCTACCCAGATGGTTCCTTGGAACCCAGTATGCGATTGTGTTACGTCCGGCGTAACAATATATTGGAATTGCCCTGTTTTTGACCTTAGCAAATGCTAATTGGTCAGGGATACGGGCTGACGATTTGATTCCGAAAGAAATTTATTCTTATATATTTATTTGAGATATTTGGTGAGAATAAAGTGTAAAATGTATATATGGGTTAGTGTGTGTGTGATAAAGGTCCGCGTGGGTACGCGTTACATTTATATCTAAAACTAGTGTTAATTTAGTTAATAAAGGAATAGGAGTCCGCGTGGGTACGCGTTATTCCCGTGATTTGGGATAAGAGTCCGCGTGGGTACGCGTTACTCTCGGATTTGGATTTTTAATGAAGGCCCGCGTGGGTACGCGTTACTCTCGGAGTTGAAAGGATGTGAGTCCGCGTGGGTACGCGTTACTCACAAAGGGTAGTTTGGAAATTTGATAAGAGAATTGAAAGGAAACTTACAAAAAGTTAGAGTCCTTTTTCTTTGAATTATACTTGAAAATATTTATTAGTTGGGACTGGGCCCGAAATGATTTTAAGAGATGTTGCGACGTCGGAGGTTGAATTATCCCTGACTAAAAGACGCGTGTGTGGCCTAGGGTGGTCCTTATTTGGCCTTAAAAAAAAAAGTCTCACTCCCCACCTTCCAAATGATTCTAAACCATGAAAAATGAATTTCCATATTTTTTTCCGATTTTTAAATTCACTCTCTGCTTTGCCTGAATTCATTAAAAAGTTTTTAAAATAATTCATATCATATTTCCAAGCTTAATACAAAAACGATGGCGGCTAAAAATCTGAAAAAAATGTATATTATAAAAAACTATACCACAAAAACACCGAAAAATTTTGGCAGCTGTTCGACAAACATAAGCTAAAGGAAAATCGACATTGAATATTTTTAGGTGTCACGCAACCGGTAAAAAAATCTAAAACAAATATATATCATGAAAAATGATGTCAGAAGGTAACGAAAAAACTTTCGTGACGGTACACAAATTTGAAGTTAGCGGAAAAAGTTTTTGCAAGAAAGGAAACATATTTTTCAAGGTTAAGTCAAAATTTCAGGATCACCGATTTTTCCAGCAAAAAGAGTAGTCAAGTAGCGTGTTGGGCATGCACATGATAGGAATCCGTAGCGTAAAAGCTACATTCTGGAATTTTTTCAGATTTTTTGCATCGACGATTTGAAAGTTAGAGGGGGGACACTCTGATAACGACTTTGAAAGCTAATATCCCGTAAGTGAAGAGTTAAAATGAAAAAGTCTCAAAACGTTATTTGTTGCATTTGAGGAGACCTATCTAAGGACACCACACTCAATGGCGCGAGCAAACAAAATTTCGAGTACACGTTTTAAAGTGCGTGAGAATTGTAAAAAAAAATTTTTTCCCGAAAATATTTTTTTTGTTTTTAGGTCGACGATCTTCATCGGTGTACCAAATTCAATCTCAATCGGTACATAACTGAAAGGCTGGGAGGACTGTAACATACAGACAGACAGACGGACGGACTTGGCGAAACCATAAAGGTTCCTAGATTTCTACGGAACCCTAACACCCTCAGTGATGTCTATGGCATATGAAATGTTCATCCAAACCGGTTGACCCGTTGAAGAGTTTTACAGCATTTTCTTAATTGGATCTTCAATTTGAAAATTGTAAAAAAAATTATGTGATATTTCCGATATCAATGCAATTTGGAACTCAAAGTTGAAGGTTCCCGTTTGTCAGTGGCTTCCATCTTCTCTTACCAGTAAGGAATCAAAATAAAACATATCGGGTATTTCACGGTACTTATTTTAGGAAATTTATTAAAAAATTAATAACTATTGCACGGATCAACCGATTTGAATAAAAATTGAATATGTCATAGACGTCTTTAAGGTTCTTTACTGGAGAAATCAGCGAACGTCAAATTTTGACATAACCTTAAAAAAAAATTTTTCATCATTTCCAAAAATTTTTTTCGTGAACTTCAAATTTTCGTACAATCACCACATTTTTTCCCTCCCTTTCTAACATCATTTTTTACGATATATATTTTTTCTAGATTCTTTTACCGGCTGCGTGACACCTAAAAAAAAAATCAATGTCGATTTTTATTTTTATTTTTAGGTTATGTTCGCCGGACAGATACTCACTTTTCTTGGTGTTTTTGCCTGATAGTTTTTTACAATATATATTTTTTTCAGGTTTCTTTTCCCGACCTTTTTCGTGAAAATAGGAAATATGACATAAATGATTTTAAAAACTTTTAAATAAATTCAGGCAAAGCAGAGGGTAAATTAAAAAATCGGAAAAAAATATGAAAATTCCTTTTTTATGGTCTAGAATCATTTGGAAGGTGGGGAGCGAGACTTTTTTTTTGAGGACCACCCTAGTGTGGCCCTTTTATACAATTTCGGGTCCACTCAAAATATTTAACCAGGTTGGAGAGGGTAGTTTTCCTTATTTATTATTGGTTGAAAACACCGTCTCCCACCTTCTTATTCTCTAAGACGCGTTTCGCTTTTAACTACGAAGCTAGTGGTAAGGGTGGGAAAGGGCAAATTTTCTTTGTATCTCATTGGTTAAAATTTCCCGTTTCCCACTTCTTAGTTTTATGCAAAGAGTGGGAAGAATCTTATCTTTTTGAGCTGAAGGCCCAATAACCCCCTCCCTTGTATCTTTGTAGGCCCCTTGAGAAAGGCCATACGCTTACGTCCGTGTTTGGAGGGTTGCAGCCCTTCAGGCGTCTGTGGGGTGGCGTTACGGGAACGTAACGCTACCTGCTGAGATTCAATGTCGGGTTAGAAGATTAAAAACGACATTTAAAGTTAGAGAAAAAAAAGAATATGGTCTTTGTTGATTTACATTAAGAATTGGATATAATTCAAAAAAATTTTATTTGAGGAGTCGTCCGAACCTAGTTTGTATAACAATTATTCTATAGCTATTTGATATTATATATGTATATTTCTATGTATAATTTTATTTATTTGTGTTTTTTTAGAAAATTAATATTACATACGTATTAAAAGAGAATGGTCGAAGAAGTTAATTTTTTTTTTTTTTTTTTTTTTTTTTTGGCGCAGGATAATTCAATCAATTCAAGTATCTCGATCGTTGACCCGCCTTCTCCTTTCTTCAGTGGTGATTTCGTTGGTCCATTAGCCTTTCAACGAGAAGGCGCCCATGGGATGGTCCGGTGCAGGTGGGGCAATGTCGCGGGTAGTTGGTATGTGAATTTCTGTCAATTCCTATTGTTCTGCGATGTCTTCCCTCTGATTTGGGTTCGTATCGAGATGACGTTTAAGATGCAGCAGGAGATGTGTGACTGAATCCCAGATAGCTCCAAGTAAAACCAAAGACCAACCGTAAACGGTATGCAAAGCATAACCATGGATGAGGGTGTCTATGACGAGTTTAATCGCCCGGATTATGATAAAGATCCCGATGATACCGGCACTTGCAGTTCCGAAAGAGACGAATCGTCCATATGTTTTGTTCCACACGGAGTCTGCGAGGCTCTGGAGTCCGTCCGCACCCAGCAAATTTAAAAAAGCCAGGCCTTGCGTCTGGATCGGTTGACCCGTGATCCCTCGTGCGATGGTGTTCAGGACTGCGGGCTTCTCGACTGGAAACATGATGTGATCCCTGAGTTTGTCGAGATCTTCCTTCGAATATATGCCGCTGGTTGCTAGTGATGATGGGTTCAGGTAACTCCATGTAGGTTTGGTCATTGGCTTTATGATTGTTGGAGGCAGACTCTGTATTGGTCCTGGGAGGAGCTTGTACCACGAGTCAGCCAAGAGATACTGTGTTGGCAGTAAAGCGTCACACGTTATTTCGACTCCTGTCTGCATGATGATCTGGGTCCGAGGAGATATGAACAGACTGTTATTTCCTCGGAATACTGGAAGTTGATGATAGCAGGACTCTGTCCTCCTTATTTTCACTTCAACAGGAATGCATTTGACAAGATGTACCACTTCGCCCGCGACGACTGCCATGTATCCTGGTCCCTCCATGAGATGATAGGCGAACTCGTCCGGTGATTGTGTTCCGGAGATTAGTGCGTTTTTCGACACTTGCTGCTCGAGGTTGCATCGTTGGGTTAAAACGTCGAGATACAATTGATTGATTTGAGTTCGAATATGCTTTTCGACAAAAACAAATTTCGAATTCATATAAGTAAATATGTCTACATTTTCTACCGCTATAGGTCTCGTTTTCGCGAATGTTGCTCCATGCTTTATTTCAAAAATTAGCAATTTCGGATGTTCTGTGCGTATAAACGTATAGCCACAGAGCATTTGTTCTGATTTCTTCGTTAAAGCAAAAGTCGTGTCCTGAGTTGACAACGTGTATATTGTCTGAGGGTATGTATTACTTGAATCTTTTACTCTATTTGCTAAACCCTCATAAAAAACATCATATCGATCAAACTTGCAATTATCTTTAGGTAAGGTGTTCCAAAAGGTGTGTCCACCTTCATTATCAATACACTGTTGACCCGTTAATTGGCACGTCGTTCCGGATTTGAGATTAATTCGATCTATATCTAGCTGTACAGATGCTTCGTATTGCATTAACGTGATTTTGACAGTTGCTTGTACTACTACCTCGTCCCAGCTTCCATATGGATCAGAAAACTGAGATCCATGACATGTTCTGTCATTCCCTACTGATCCCGCTCGGGTTATGCTACGGGTTGCCGTTTCGTTTTTGCGTATACCGGTGATGAAAGCATTGCCAATTCTATAATCTCCTGATACATGTAATTGTTGGCATGCGTCGCGTGAAATCTCTGACAAATATTCTAACCGCCCGTGTGCCACAATTGAAATATGTGAATGCATTCCACAATAATAAATGATTCGATGTATTTCGACTTTGCATTGTATGACTCGATTACTTGTAAACTGATTCAATTGTAACAGTTGTATATGCACGGGGTCTGCGATTACTTCTGGAACAGGTATATTACATTCGCCTACGTCGAGTAATGATAGTGTAGTTTTATTTACATTCGATGAGCCACAATCGTACCCAATTATGGCCGTCGTTTCGACTATTGCACATAGCAATAATGACAGGAGTAACATTTCCTCGATCATCATTTCAAGCGAGAAAGAAACAATTTTTGTATATAATTTTTTCTTTCTTTTTTTAATATTGTTTTTTTTGTAATAATTTTTTTTATAGTAGATTTTACGATATTCTTATTATTATTATTTATTTTTTTTTTTTTTGTTTTTAAGTACGAATGTATATGAGGCATTCCACGTCAACTCAGACGGTCAAAACCCTGACCCCTGCCGATTTAGTTCCTGATTTTTCGTTGGCTTCCATTTAATCCCCAATGTACCCCCGATTTTTTTCAGAATTTTCGAATCCCCGTACAACCCTTAAAAAAATTCAAAGCCACCCCCAAATGAAAAAAGGCGTACTTGGACATAATTAATATCTTTGATTTTTTTTGTGTGTTATCGGTAGGTCAAAAAATAAACTTTGCCAAAATTCCAGAGGGGGCTCTGTTTTGCAACTATATTTTAGAAAAAAATAAATCGGACGGTCAAAACCTGATCTTTGCTGATTCAGCTCTCGATTTTTAGTTGAATTGTTTCACCCCAAAAGTACCCCTGATTTTTTTCAGAATTTTCGGATCCCCCTACAACCCGTTAAAAAATTAAAAACTACCCCCAAATAAGGAAAGATGTACTTGGACACAATTAAAAATTTTAATTTTTTTAATGATTTCGGTACATTGAATACTGATTCAGTACATTGAGTTTGTGGAAATTTTAAATTCTGAAAAAAATCAGGGGTACTTTTGGGGTGAAACTAAATTCAACTAAAAATCGAGAACTGAATCAGCAAAGATCAGGTTTTGACCGTCCGATTTATTTTTTTCCAAAATATAGTTGCAATACAGAGCCCACTCTGGAATTTTGGCAAAGTTTATTTTTTGACCTACTGATATCACACAAAAAAAATCAAAGATATTAATTATGTCCAAGTACGCCTTTCTTCATTTGGGGGTGGTTTTTAATTTTTTTTTAAGGGTTGTACGGGGATACGAAAATTCTGAAAAAAATCGGGGGTACTTTGGGGGTGAAATGGAAGCCAACAAAAAATCACGAACTAAATCGGCAGGGGTCAGGGTTTTGACCGTCTGAGTTGACGTGGAATGCCTCATATATATGTCTATGTATCTCGATATGAAGTTTTTTTTCTTTTTTTTTTTTAATTATTTATTTATTTAGTTGGTGGAAAACCCTTAGTTTGAACTCCTTCCTTTTCTTTTCCCCTTTTTTTTTGCTGAAATGAAAGAGATTAATTATTGGTCGGAGCTAGTGGTGTGATATATGAGAGGCGTAGCCTATTTATATTCACGACTCGAGTTTTATTTTTTATTTGAATTTTAATATTCCCTTTTGGGTTTGTCTCTAAAACTTCATGAGGACCAGTGTAATGGTCTTCTAATTTTCCCGGTTTAGGCCCTTTCTGAAGAAAAACAAAATCACCAGTCTTTAACGTTTGGGGTTTTATTTTCCGATCATAGAACCCTTTTGATTTTACTTTAGCATCGATTACATTGTCTCTAGCTAAACTCTGAAACTCGTGCCATCGGGTTACTAAATTCGTGAGATAATCGTCGTAAGTAATTTCATGATTGTTTAATGGTGGATCGCTGGATGGGAGCCTTGCTAACTTTCCGAATACTAGTTCGAAAGGTGTGTGTCTAGTGCCTTCATGTGTGCTTGTATTATATGAGAAGGTTGCAAGTTCCAGCCACTCGTCCCACTCTTGATCTTGATTTGTAAATTGTTTCAAATATTCTCCTAGGACGTGATGGGATCTTTCAATGGAACCGTTGGATTGAGGATGAAATGCCGTGGTTTTAAATTGTTTAATTCTGAATTGTTTCGCTAAGTTTTTTAGTACTTTGCTGAGAAAATTGCTACCTTGATCTGTTAGAACAGATCTTGGTGCTCCAAAAATGCAAATAAATCGTTTTACGAAATCAATGCTTATTGTTACTGCTGTTGCGTTCGGTAATGGAATTGCTAATGAATATTTTGTTAATTGGTCCTGAATTGTTAATATGTACTCGTTATCATTTTTCGTTCGCGCGAGAGGACCCACGATATCCACGGCGATTTTATCAAACGCCGTTCTCGGTGTATCGGTTATTACCATCGGATTTCGGTTTTTCACGCGGACTAATTTTTTTAACTGACAACCGAGACAGTTTCTCATAAATTGTTGTATATCTAATTTCATATTCTCCCAGAAATAACGTTGTCTGATTCTACTGTATGTTTTCGATACTCCTTTATGGCCACCGAGTGCGGACGAATGCATTTCCTGAATAATTTCTTTACGTTTTGTTGATTCTACATATTGGATTGCTCCTGTACATATAATTATTTTTGTGTTTCAAGTTTCGATAATTTCGCACAAGATTTTTCTTATTAATGACCATTCTATTGTTTCTATTGCGTTTGTTTTAGCGATGCTAATGGATTTTAAACCCAATTCGGTTGCTAATTCTTTAAGACTACGAAAGGAATTTTTTATGTCTGATATTACATCCGTGAGACCTTCGCTAAGTTGTCGTAACGGTAATACAATATGAAATTTATTTTTAAACTCTTTTGCTTGGGCTACTCCCGGTTCGATATTTTCGAATTTCGGTAACTGATAGTTTTTACTAAATTGAGATGGTCCTAGGTCGCATGATTCACCGTTACGATACACGAAATATGCATAATTGTCTCTCCTCATAAATAGCTGGTCTTTAGATTCGAGTATATTCCGTGGATATCGTAATTTTCCTATTTTCTTATGTTCATCTATTGTTTCCAATACTCTATCTTCGTTATGCTTCCCAATTTCTTCCGTTTCACTCTATTCATTTGTTGTTTCTGAATCGCTTGATTGGTTTCGTATTTCGTCGAGAATCGCTTGTGTCGTTTTTTGGGTATGTTTGCTATTGGTTTTTGTATTCTTATCCCTTTTCGATTTTACGGGGCTGAGCTACCTGAGCGTCCCATTCGTCCCGTAATCTCTGGGGTCTCTTTTTATTTCGCGTACTGGGTAGGTCTCGAAATCCCGAATCTCATTCGGCCGAAAACCATCTTCACGCGGTACAACGCGTGAAGCGAGCTACGCCACTATATCTATATATACGTTTTCGGCTGAATGAAATTCGGGATTTCGAGACCTTCGCGTACTCTTTCTTACCGTGAATTCAGTTTCTTGCGATTTTGGCTCTTCGTGAATCATTGCTTCTACCGTAACCGTGTTTGCCGGATTTTTACTGTTTTTTACTACTTTGACGTGTTGTTGTTCGACTGGGTTACGAGACAAAGCGTCTGCATTTACGTTCATCTTGCCTGACTTCTAAATGACGTCGAAATCGTGCATTGATAACTTTAATCTCCATTTTGAAACTTGAGAGGCTGGATCTTGTGAATTTTTAAACCATATGAGAGGTTTGTGGTCTGTAACGACCGTGAATTTATGACCATAAACGTACGGATGGAATTGTTTAACTGCGTGAACAATAGCTAAAGCCTCCTTCTCGTACGTTTCATACCGTTTTTCAGCATCGTTCAACGTTCGCGAAACGTATGCGATCGGTAGGTCTTTTCCGATTTCTCCTTGAGATAGGATACCTCCAATAGCGTATCCTGATGCGTCTGTTGTGGTGAGAAACGGTCGAGTGAAATCGGGATGTTGAAGTATTGGCTCCTGACAGAGAGCGTCTATGAGTTCTTGAAAAGCTAATTGTTCGCTATTTCCCCATAGGAACGTTGTTTCTTTTTTCAATAGATTTGTTAGAGGCTTTGCGATTTTCGCGAAACCTTTTATGAAACGACGATAGTATCCGGTTAAACCGAAAAATTGTCTTACTCCTTTGACGTTTCGGGGAACTGGGTAACCTTTTACTGCTTCGATTTTTTTTAGGTCCGGCTTGATGCCGTTTTCTGTTATCAAATGTCCCAAGTATGTGACTTCTTTTCGTAGAAATTCACATTTATAGGGTTGGAGTTTTAAATTCGCTTCTTTGAGTCGCGTTATTAATTTTTTAAATTTTATTTCGTGTTCCCTCAACGATGACGCATATATTACGATATCGTCGAGATAAACGAAAAGTTCGATGCCTTGTAGGCCGCACAATACCCGATCCATTAATCGTTGAAAAGTGGCGGGAGCGTTTTTCAATCCGAAAGGCATTCGCGAAAATTCGTAATGCCCGAATGGAGACGAAAAAGCTGTTTTATGTGCATCGTCTGGTTTTACCTTTATTTGGTGAAAACCCGACGCGAGGTCGAAAACCGAAAAATATTTCGCTCCGCCCAGTTGATCTAAAATATCGGTAATATTCGGAAGCGGATACGAATCTCCGATTGTTTTTTGGTTCAGCATCCGAAAGTCTAGTACCATTCTCCAGCGTTTATTTCCGTGGGAGTCTGGTTTTTTCGGAACGATCCATACTGGACTGTTATAAGGTGATTGCGATGTTTTCACAATTCCTTCCTCGTAAAGTTTTTCGACCTGACGAGTTATCTCGTCCTTGTGAACGGGAGGAAAACGGTATTGACGGGTGTTTATTGGGTGCTCGTCGATTGTAGTTATAGCGTGTTGTAGCTTATCAGTGGCACCTAGTTGATCACCCGGGATGTAGAATTGATTATAACTATCTTCGAGCAATTGATCGATACTCGCGCGTTCTTCTGAGTTGAGATGCTCCAGACGAAGTAAGTTTTTTATTTTATCTACTCGATTTACCTTTGTTTCATTATCTGTCGCGATTTTCAAACAGTCTGCGTATGATTTCGCGGATTTTAATGATTTTATATTTTCTTTTTCTTTAGATTCATTGCATGATTTAGAAGATTTAGAGAATTCAGAGGATTTTGACTATTTAGTTTTTTCGTTGTCTTTCTTCTCTTCGGAAGAGTTAGACGATTTAGTATTTTTTATTGATTTAGAAGATTTAGTCATTTTCGATTTTTCGTCTTGAGGTTCTTCGAATTCTTGTAAAGCCAGTATCGGTACTACAAGTTCGATTTCTTCCTCTCTAGTATTGTAGACTTGAGTATACGCGATGCCTCGTTGGTTAGGAACTAGAGCTTTACCGAAATAAATTCCGTCCCCGATTTTCATATCGTTTTTTACCCTGACGTAGAAAGTTGAGGCAGATTGCGCTGGTATTCTTACCGTTTCAAGACTCGAAAATTTAATACGGTTGTCTCTCCAATACAAACAGTGATCCCTGTAATCGATCGTTGCCTTATATCTCTGAAAGAACTCGTTTGCCAGTATTCCACTTTGTTCGATCGGAAAATTCTCATTAACAAGGTGGAACGTAACGGAACATCCTAAGATGTTTACAGTGATTGACCCTAAAGTGTCGACTGGAATCGTTGTTATTCCATGTAATTCGAGAATATCCATTGCATCTACTATAGTGCCTGGTTTGATCCATTTTTCTTTTATGAGATTCGGCTCGGATCCCGTATCGACTAATAAAGATATTGGCGATTCTACGGTTATGGATTCGATTTGTATTGTCGGAGGTCGACAGCGCCGTTTTAAATTTATATGAGCTATTCGGACTCGTCTCCCGATGATATCTGGTTTATCACCAAAGCTGCACGCGAGGTTGTACGAGGGGTTTCTTTGGATGTATTTGGGGTCTCCCGATGAACCCCGTTCTTCGAGAGACCGTTGGAGTTTCCCTGAGCTCGCTGTTTATTATTATAATCCCTCTTTCTACATTCTTCGATAGCATGTCCGTCCTTTTTACAGTACCTACAAGTTTTTTGTGGTCGGTCGTTAGTCGTATCGGGCGGTTTTTTTATTGCTGCCTGCGATCGAGCGTCCCACTGTTTCGAGGGCCCGGCCGCTTGGTTCCTAAACCAACACCTATCCGCTGCGTAACCCGGCCGCTTGCATATCTGGCAAGCGACCGCGACGGTCTGTACAGCCCTTAAGTCGCGACGCGATTCGTGTTTGTTGGTTTTAGGCGTACTAGTCCAGTCAAATACTCGAAAAGTGGACGGTCTCTGAGGGTAATACTTTTTTAACCGAAGATAGGGGACTGGCTACTGAATGATAACCCGTTGGAATTTTTGTTCTGCAACATCAGCGACTTTCGAAAAAGGGGGGTGAAAACGTTAAAATCATCATATTCCGAAAATTATTGTCTCAATCAAAAAAAGTTTCAGACAAAAATTATTCTTAGTTAAAAGATACGCAAAAAGTTTTATAAAGTCTAACCCCGTATTTTTGCAAATAAGGGCGTAAGAACGATGTAAACCTTAGGGGTTGACGCGCAAATATAGTAACTTTGAAAATTCACAAATAATATAAATTTTTATATTTTTCAATTTAGTTTGGCATGTATCGAATCAGAATAAGTTGCTCTACATTTCAAGAGAAAGATTTTTTTTGTTAGGGCCCGCGCTATTGTTTAATCATGGATTTTATAATCATTGAACAACACAATTTATTGGTTGAGAATCACTGGGAGAGAGAGCACGCTGTATGTCCGTACCGCTCGCACTCACTGCCACACTTCTCCCACTGTTCGGCGCATGCGTCGATCTTCGGCGCGCGTCAAATGCGAGCTAATTTTGCTGGGAGTGTGAGAAAGACGGCGCTATATGACGAACCATATAGACGGCGATGGGCTTATACGCGTAACCATCGAGGAATAGAAGGATAGATGGAGAGTAACTGCAGCCATCTTCGTCTCTTTCAAGTACACGAAAAGCAAACGATAGTAAGAGACACTCACCGCACACGCGCGCCGTCTTTTTCTAATCCCGATTGTTCCACCGTACCCGAAGTCTTTCTTACACGTTGATGCATATAACAGAAAATGAAATGCCGGCGCACCGCATCTTTGGTTGACGAATTTTCCAAAAACAGTAATAGATACGTAAAAATTGTATTGGAACAAAATTATAGATAAAAATATTCTGAACAAAAAACTCTGCGACGGCATTTATTTGGCTACCATTGTTATATAAAATTATGAAACTAGTTTTTATTATTTCTATTTTTTACTTAAACATGAATAAAAAAAGGAATGTTCTGATTTATTGATTATCATAAAATTATAGAACTAATTCCATTTTTATTATTGTTATTTTTTTAATTTTGTATTTTTATTTTTATTCTTATTTTTGTTTTGTAAACATGAAACAAAAATATTCACATTTCTTGATCATCTAAAAATTTCTTTTTTCTAATTCATTCAAAATTTATAATGTTGCGGTTTCTTTAGTTACTGACAAATTATGCAAGCAGCGCGTTGCTGCGATTTTTTCTTCTTTACGTTCGCAGTTAAAAAATGATTGATTTAAGGGGGACGGGAGGGGGGGGGGGGGTGTAAGGTTGATTCGATATAAGAAAAGCATATTTGCGATAATTTTTTTGACAACACAGTTAATATATATTTATTTCCATAAATAATAATAATGACTCAATAAAGTAACATTTGAAGAATATTTGATAGAATTTTCATTAACGTTTATGAACAAATGAGCCATTGACGGCGAATCCCCGCGGACGTTTAAAAAAAACGTTTTATTGCGGTGCCTCTCATAACTCATCACTGGATTATCTGAGATCAAAAACCACAATGATATTTTATTAGGTGATAAGTTTCCGCAGGTAATCACATCGAGTTTTTTTTCAATTTCAACTTCTTTAAAAATGGCAACATATTCAATTTTTAAAATGAAAAATCAGTATTTTGTTTTCTAAGTGCTGTAAAAAGTTAAAAATTCAATTTGCAAATGAATACTTGACATACCTGCAGAAACTCATCACCTAATAAAATCATTTTGGTTTTTGATCTCAGATAATCCAGTGATGAGTTATGAGAGGCACCGCAATAAAACTTTTTTTTTCAGACGTCCACGGAGAATCACCGTCAATGGCTCATTTATTTATTAAAGTTTGTAACGAATCTTTTTCGTTCAAGAATTAATTGTGTGAGGAGTAGTCATGTCTACATGTAATGGTAGCCCGAGGATGTGGTTTACAGGGAAATGGCGATTAATCATATAATTGAACTCTCAATTGAACGGCGTGGGTCGCAATGATTATCCCCGCCGATCAATATATTTTCAAATGATTGACAACTAGTTTTATAATGATAACGAAGGTCAAAGTAATGAATAAAGTAATTTTATTACTTTAGAAAGTAACGACGATCTCGACGTATTAACTCGACCTATACGTCGATATGCGTAGTGAATACTCGCAATTTGATATTTTTTATTGTATCGCAATCGACGGAAAGAATTGGGGCGATAATGATAACGCTTAAATCGATGCGTGCAGTCGAATGGATTGATATAAATTCATAACCGCGAATGACAGTAAATAGTCGAGATTTGGTGCTACGAATATTATCGGATGGTCACGAACAGAATTTGATAATCATCCATACCGAACAACGCCAGTGATTTGCAATTACACGGAGGTTCTACATTCAAATCGTCCGTGATTAGCAACGACGCGGAGGGTAGAATTTCCTCATCAATACACTAGCGAGTTACGATGAAAACATTTCTCGGAAGATATATTGTATCGGCAAAAGGAATAATTCCGATAAAAACAAGCGTTCGGCACGATTGTGTAAGATTATATTCGATTGACTAAACTTGTCTGTCCACGTTCTCCCGCGGACTGTTCGAACACCACGCGGTCGTATTATCGAAACCCCTGCGTTTCTACCCGGCGAACCCGGACACAAAATGGCGGCGGGCGCCGCGAGGCGATGCGTTGATTATAAAGAAAGCGTTCTGACCACGTGATATCGTCGGATACGCAATACCTGTGATTTTTTGAATATGTTGTCGATGCGACGTCGATATATTTCGGTGGCTTTTCTCGTCGTCGATGATTTTTAGAAGTTCCAGCGCGACGATGGCGATGGTCGTGGGTGAATTCCGTAAGTATCGAGGGTCCGATGAACTTGGAGCGCTCCAGGGCAACGGGCGTGTTGCTGATGTCGTGTCTCGAGGGTTCGTGATTATGAGTGAATTAATCGCTCGTATCAGATGACCGCTTGTTGCGGCGGCTTCAAATATTGATATTTGCACAACTTGTGCTACTTTGATTGTCGGAAAAGATGATAGTATCGTTTTTTCTTTTTCTTTTTTATACGTAAAGGGGGCGAACTTATGCCAATGTGTATAATGGCGTCCTGCCGAAGTGACTGCTCGTTAGCAAGTGAGTCGCGATGGCGTCGTTCTTCTTCATCCGTCTTCTCAGCTCCGGCAATCGCGAAACCTTATAATCCCTAGGCGTCGACTCGGGCGGCCTCTGGATGTCTCTAGCGGGTAATCGATCGGCGATCATCCGCGCGCGAACATTCGAATGCGGTTCGATGGTTACAATGTCCCCCTTCATTTGGGTAGGCGCCTAGAAAACAATGCTTTTTCGGCGTATACACAAATGACACGCATGACCCACACTTACATGGACATTTATATCGACTCGTTGGAGAGAGGCTGAAACGATATGGCACAGGTTAATTACAGGTATGTTGGACGGGCTCATAGTATTTTCGAACATTTGCGCGATTATAGATACCCTTAATTTGACTGGGGTTATTACGATCTGCAAGCTGGAAGGCGTTCGCCCCGTAGAGTCTCATAATTCGATATGGACCTCGATACAAGTGGAAGAACTTTGCCGTTACGGCCTCTGTGGCGCTTGAAAGTTGGGGTACTCTAAGCAGGACTAGGTCTCCCACGGTTAATGACACGCGAGACACGCTCCTCTGGGCCTTGAGCCTCTTTTTATAGTCTTTTATAATTCGTTTATTGGCGAGGATGAGCTTTTGCTCGTGAGACTCGCCAATCGTCGTAGGAAATGAGACGATTTTTTCAATCTCGTCCCTTGGAGTTTTTCCGAACTGAAGTTCGTAAGGGGTAAAGCCGGTACTTAAATGAGTTGTTACGTTTAAAAGCGATTCAATTCGTGGAACGTAATTAGCCCATCCCTTGTGGGTATCGGAACACAGGGTGCGGAGTAACCTTCCGAGTTCCTTCATGACCCTCTCAGTTGGATTTCCTTGGGGATGACGAATGGATGAAAATCGCACTCGAATGTCGTTTTTTGCTAGCCATTCTCTCCACTTGGGAGATGTAAATTGCGTGCCATTGTCCGCTAATATGGCCTGGGGTTTGCCGAGTTCCGGGATATACCGTTGGCTCAGTTTATTGAGAATCGTTTGCGTATTAGCCCTTTTTATGGCATACAATTTGACGAATTTGGAAAAGGCGTCCAGAACGACGAATAGATATTGCACCCCACCGACGGATGGGGGAAGCGGTCCGTAGAAATCTACGGTAACTAGGTCGTGGGGCCTTTCGGCTTTTACTAGCTGATATTGTCCCTGCATTGATATGTTCAAAGATTTGACCCGTTGACATAAGTCACAGGTTTGAATAAATTGTTTCACTTGCTTCGCTGATCGCTTCCAATAAAAATACGACCGCAGGTAAGCAAGGGTTTTCGACGTTCCTGGATGTCCTAACTTGTTATGGAAATAATCGATTATTCGATTCGCTATACTATCGGGAACTACCAGTAACCAACGATGGGTCAGGTGATAATACCGAAATAATATTTCGTTATGAATTTGGTAATATTCCTTAAGCTTTCCCTCAAGTACTTGACTCACAATCTTCTTAATGGTCGGAGTCTGAGCCTGCAATTGGCTGATATCAAGGAGGTCCTTTCGAAGGCCGGGGGGGAGAGATGTATCCTGAGACTTTAATTTACATATTATTTCGAGTTGAGAGGTTTTTTCGTACACAATAGGAAGTTGGGATAGTAGTCCCGCGACGACGAGAGAACAGGCATCTTCTTCCTCGAATTTCCTGGACGGGTTGCGGCTAAAAAAGTCAGCCACTCCGTTTTCTCGTCCGGTACAGTGGGTTACTACGAAAGTATACCTCGAAAGGGCGAGAGACCATCGACGAAGTCGTGCAGTGTGATACTCCGTTGTATTTAAGAAGGTTAAACCCTTATGGTCGGTTATAATTTCGAAGCATTTCCCCCTCAAGTAGGTATGACATTTTGTTACAGAATAAACTATCGCCAGGAGTTCCTTTTCTGTGGTTCCGTAGTTAATTTCTGCGGGTTTCAGGCCTCTACTAACTAGCATTATGACGCACCGTTCTCCACCATCGTTTGTCTGGAATAGAACTCCGCTAATTCCGCGGTCTGACGCGTCGGTTTGTAATTGGAACGGATTGTCGGGCATCACGTGACTAAGACGAATGGCGTTGGCGAAGTTTTGTTTTAACGTTTGAAAAGATCTACTGTGATCCGGGTTCCAGTTCCAGGCGCACTTGCCCCGCAACAGGGATCGGAACGGATCTACAAAATTCGAGTGTTTGACACTGAATTGACGGTAGTAGTTGCAAATTCCTAGGAATTGTTGTAACTGTTTTTGGGTTTTAGGTTCAGCAAAATTCTCAATGACTTCCAATTTACCGGGAAGCGGGCGGATGCCCTCCGTGGACAACTTGTAGCCTAAAAAGGCGACAGAACTCTGACAAAAGTACGATTTATCTAATCGCAGCGTAAAGTTGTTTTCTTCCAACCGGCGGAATACTTGTTCGAGGTGAGAAAGATGCTCATTGAAGGATCGAGAGGTTATCAGCAAATCATCTATATAGACTGTGAGAAATTTGTCAAATGACCGGCCAAATACTTGGCTGATCGCCCGGATAAAGCCGCTGCCCGCGGTCTTCAATCCGAAAGGGATACGACAAAAATGGTATAACGTGGAACCACATCGGAATGCGGTGTATTGGCGCGAGCCTCTTGCTAAAGCGATCTGCCAATACCCGTCAGCGAGATCCGAGGTAGACATGTATTTCATGCCGTGGTACCTTTGGACCAATTCACAGATCAGAGGCGGAGCTTCGTTATCCGCCTCAATCACTTGGTTTATGAAACGAGCGTCCAGACAGATTCTCAAACGGCCGTCTTTTCGTTGTACTACTCTTAAAGGGTTGCAGTATTGACTGTCAGACCTCTCTATGATTCCGTTTTCTAACATTGCGTCGATTTCTCTTTCCACTGCCTCGCGTAGCACATAAGGGACCGGGTATGACCGACGGACGATCGTTTTTGGATTAATAAGTTTAATTTGATGTTGATAATTGCCTGCAGAAGTGGTTTTTGAAGCAAACAATTTTTTAAATTTTGAAATGATAACTCGTAGGGCACTTTTCTGTTTGCCGTCTAACTCCACCATGGAGTCAACCATACCTTTAACGTCACGGAGAAAATTATTTTCTTCCCCGGCGGCAGAGAGCAGGTTAGGTGGACAGCTTTCATCGAGAAGGTCATACAAAGGTTCGTATTTTTCGTTAAAATTCGGGTGATTTGATGACGAATTCGTTTCGTCTTTTATTTTTTCTTTGATTAAATCGGGATTGATTGGCCCTCCGTTCAGATCAACCATTTCGATATTCTGTCCCATCACGGGGTAGTTCACCTCCAATTGGTGTCCGTTACGGGAACCGTGAGAGTCTGACTCGGATGCGATCTTTCGAACTACCGGGTGTGCTTTGTCATCAACGCGTTCTCGGGCTGATTCATCGCGACCACGTACCGACCGAAGAACCTGTATATACGTTACGTCCCCTTCAGATGAGGTGACGACGGTTTCGGAGCACGCATGCCCAAAGGATCTGAATTCGGTTGGGACAATATAATTTTTAAGGCTAAATTAAAGGTCATTATAATCAATAACGGCCCGGTTTTGGTGGAGCCAATCGTTTCCAAGGATAGCGTTCGAGGTGAGATATGGGACGACTAAAAAGTTAGTGTTGATAGTAATCTCGCCGCATGTAATTTCTAACCGGACTTGCCGCTTGACTTTTGTCGGTTTTTTACGGATCGCCGTTGTGACGATCAGGTTAGAGACGGGCAGCTCAACTATCCTAAAGTGTTTGTTGACGTAATTATAATAAGATTCCGATACGCAAGTGACCTGACTCCCTGAGTCTATCAACGCGGCTACTGGACTTTTGAATATTCTGAGAATTAACAAGGGACACGTTCGAAACGGTGAGACCTTTTCCGAGGCGTTCGGTTCAATTTTTACATCTTCAATTAGATCCTCAAAAGCATCGAATGGGGATGAGTGCGTATACGGATCTGTAAATAACGCACTCATTTTTAGTTTAAATGATCTGGACGAAGATCATTCCCCGGAGGAGGTGGGGGAACCGTCAATTCATGGCTCACTGTTGCGGCATAGCCCTGTTTGACTTCATTGAAACCATAGGTTCGATCTATCTGACTTGGGCCCAGGTTCTGTGCATGACAATTTATGTGGGGCCACTTGACCTCCGTTATTTTCCGGATTTCTCGGCGAGTTCATAGGGGCGTATGAGTTTTGATATCTCCTATTATTTTGATGTGTATTAGTTTGTGCATTATCTCGATTGTAAGATCTTGGATTATCGTGAGAGGGACCGTTTTGATGGTTTACTCGATACCCGTTAGAATTATTCGAATTTTCTCTTCGACCGCGATCACGCTCGTCATTAGCAATGTCTAACAGGGCTAACGCGTTTGAGATCGCGTTCGTGCACATAAAATCGATGGTCACGAGGGATTTTTGGACGCGAAGGGGCAGCTGCTGTACAACCGTATAATTAATTTCATAGATATCTAGCGGGGGTTGAAAATGTTCTGCCTCCGTTATCTGTTTTAAAAAATATGTCTGTAATGAACCCATGGAATTGATATATCTCCTTGAAGACCACTGCCCTTTAATTCGAACCCGCACCGGAATCGAAAAAAATTCCTCTAGAAATACTTTTTTGAATTCGTCATACGTTTGACATTCTCGTCGGTGAGACCTGTACCAAACCTTTGCTTGCCCTTCAAATGCGTTTTCAACTATCAGCATTTTGCAGGGCTCGGTATTTATTCGTTTAACGATAAAATATCTCTCAAGATGTTCTATAAATTCTTTAGGGTGAGTTTGGGTATTGCTATTGAACATTGGAGTTTTTATATCGATCTTTTGCGAACACATACTATGATAGAGCCCGTCGAACATACCTGGAGTGCTATCGGTGGGTAGATTCGGATTCGATTGAGTCTTCCGTTCAATCTCGACCCACGCAGTTTCTCTCGCATTGGATGCGGATCGAAGAGTCTCGATTTCATTTTGTTGTATTGCGAGGTGATCTCGCATTCGATTAATTTCCTTCATAATAGCCTCTGGATTAATCATTTGCTTCTCGCCTCGGTCTCTCTCCAATTCGAGACGCTGCTGTGCAATCTCGGCCATTTCTGCATGCAGTCGCTCACGCAGCTGGTCTAAATCATCCTGGCTCCCCATACCTAGACGTTTATTAAAATTAGTTTTTGTATATTCACGCTTCGAATTTTTATCTTTACCGAGCGGGGCCTTTTTTACGGTATTAGGCTCGAGGATATTCTCCTCGTCGAGATCTGTCTGTGATCGTGTTTTAACGGGGCTAAGATTTACTGCCATTCTATTTTTACTGTTTCTTAGTTTAATACCCGAATGGGGTTTTGTTTAGTTATTTATTCATTTATTTTTCATCATGTAAATCTCCCGTTGAACGCACAATTAACCACGTTGGGCGCCAAATTGTAACGAATCTTTTTCGTTCAAGAATTAATTGTGTGAGAAGTAGTCATGTCTACATGTAATGGTAGCCCGAGGATGTGGTTTCCAGGGAAATGGCGATTAATCATATAATTGAACTCTCAATTGAACGGCGTGGGTCGCAATGATTATCCCTGCCGATCAATATATTTTCCAATAATTGACAACTAGTTTTATAATGATAACGAAGGTTAAAGTAATGAATAAAGTAATTTTATTACTTTATAAAGTAACGACGATCTCGACGTATTAACTCGACCTATACGTCGATATGCGTAGTGAATACTCGCAATTTGATATTTTTTATTGTACCGCAATCGACGGAAGGAATTGGGGCGATAATGATAACGCTTAAATCGATGCGTGCAGTCGAATGGATTGATATAAATTTATAACCGCGAATGACAGTAAATAGTCGAGATTTGGTGCTACGAATATTATCGGATGGTCACGAACAGAATTTGATAATCATCCATACCGAACAACGCCAGTGATTTGCAATTACACGGAGGTTCTACATTCAAATCGTCCGTGATTAGCAACGATGCGGAGGGTAGAATTTCCCCATCAATACACTAGCGAGTTACGATGAAAACATTTCTCGGAAGATATATTGTATCGGCAAAAGGAATAATTCCGATAAAAACAAGCGTTCGGCACGATTGTGTAAGATTATATTCGATTGACCAAACTTGTCTGTCCACGTTCTCCCGCGGAATGTTCGAACACGGTCACGAACGCGGTCGTATTATCGAAACCCCTGCATTTCTACCCGGCGAACCCGGACACAAAATGGCGGCGGGCACCGCGAGGCGATGCGTTGATTATAAAGAAAGCGTTCTGACCACGTGATATCGTCGGATACGCAATACCTGTGATTTCTTGAATATGTTGTCGATGCGACGTCGATATATTTCGGTGGCTTTTCTCGTCGTCGGTGATTTTTAGAAGTTCCAGCGCGACGATGGCGATGGTCGTGGGTGAATTCCGTAAGTATCGAGGGTCCGATGAACTTGGAGCGCTCCAGGGCAACGGGCGTGTTGCTGATGTCGTGTCTCGAGGGTTCGTGATTATGAGTGAATTAATCGCTCGTATCAGATGACCGCTTGTTGCGGCGGCTTCAAATATTGATATTTGCACAACTTGTGCTACTTTGATTGTCGGAAAAGATGATAGTATCGTTTTTTCTTTTTCTTTTTTATACGTAAAGGGGGCGAACTTATGCCAATGTGTATAATGGCGTCCTGCCGAAGTGACTGCTCGTTAGCAAGTGAGTCGCGATGGCGTCGTTCTTCTTCATCCGTCTTCTCAGCTCCGGCAATCGCGAAACCTTATAATCCCTAGGCGTCGACTCGGGCGGCCTCTGGATATCTCTAGCGGGTGATCGATCGGCGATCATCCGCGCGCGAACATTCGAATGCGGTTCGATGGTTACAAGTTAATGAAAATTTTATAGAATATTCGTCAAATATTACTTTATTGAGTGACTGTTGTAGAAATAAATGTATGTTAACTGTGTTGTCAAAAAAAATTATGGTAAATATGCTTTTTCTTATATCAAATTAGACCCCCCCCCCCCCCCCCCCAAATGGAAAATAATTTTTTCCATACATTTTTGGCGACAAAACGCGATTAAATTCATTCTAATTAGTGATGGGAAAAACGATTTAATTTTAATTAAGCAGGACGCTTTGCGACATTGCACTTCTAGTTCGCGAATAATACACTCACAAATTTTGTCAAACCTCACTACTCCATGCTGGTTCAAAGAGAAAAAACGTAAACGACAAATTTTTCATGATACACAGAATTATTGAAAAAAATTGAACAGCTATTTCGCAATTCCTTGGGAGCTTTAAGAGTATATGCGGGGTACAAAAAACACTGCGATAAATAGAAAAATATAAAAAAATGTATTTGATTACAATTCATCATAATTTAAATCTATATCCATTGACTCCTGGACGCCATCATCCTTGTCACTATCAGCGTAAGATACATCTGATGAGCTACACGCGTCTTCTGAATCTAATTCGGCTGCCATGTTAATGAACTCCCTATCGTCCCCATCATCGGTTATTGGATTTGCGGTAGTCGCGGCAACGGCGGCATTGTTACAGTCCTCTCCATTGCAGTGTTTGCAAAGTAGGCTGCACGGCAATCCCGCCTTTCTGCAAGTACACCGTGTATTCTTGCAGTTTCCGGTACAACCACAAGCCACCTGTAACACAGACAAACGAAGAAATTAATAGATTTTTCTCATTCAGGCATTGCTTTTCCGAAGAAAAATAAAGTCGGATGGAAAATCGGGTTGCATTTAGTGTTAATACGAGAGAAGAGAACAGGTGGACGATAGTACATTGTGTAACACGGAGGGGAAACTGGCCGTTTTAAGCCGAGCGCGATGTTTTCGGAACGAGTCGTAGACGAGCGCGCTGCGCGCTGCGCCCACTGAAAACAGAACAACATTTTACTGAAGAAAAAAATATTTCATTCAGTTAGTACACAAAACAAAAAACAAACTATTGTAGAACTGACTATGAAATAAAAGTCGATGAATTGTCAATATTGACGAACGTTTAAAATATTTTTATTCAATCAGTATACAAAACAAGGAACAAATTGTTGTAAAACTGATTATAAAAAACAACACATAAAATTCTATGAACTTTCAAAGTTAACAAACGTTTAAAATACTTCATTCAATCAGTATACAAAACGAGGAACAAATTATTGTATAACTGATTATGAAAAACATCACATAAAATTCGATGACTTATTAAAACTAACAAACGATTAAAATATTTCAATCAATCAGTATACAAAACGAGGAACAAATTATTGTATAACTGATTTGAAGAATATCACATAAACATCGAAGACTTATCAAAATTATCAAAAGTTTAACGATATTTAACTTTGGTTGACTAAAGTCTAACTATGAAAATTACTTTTTTTTTTAAGATTTGTATTCATTATGAATGTTGACGGTGCAGTTGTGAAACACCATTTCCTTTTTGTTTGGTGATGAATTCGATGTCGATGTCGACGTTGAACCAGATGGTTTGGTCACCACGATGGTTGCACATGTTGTTGTTTCCAACGGTTTGGTTTTTGTCGCTGAAGCCTCGTGGATGGGTTTCGATGTTGATGTCGATGGAAAATTGAGCGACGAAGAAATCATGTTTCCAATTTTTGCCTTGTTGGCGATGGATTCTTGGATGTAGCCTTCTGCAACAGTGTTGGACTGCCATCCCCCATGGCGTTTCAGTGTGGTAATATTGGCTCCGGTATCGGCGAGCAATGTTGCTGACGTTCGTCGGAAGGCATGGCCAGTGTATGTTTCTGGGTTTTTCAACTGCAGGAACGATGCAATTTCTTTCGGCATCTTTGAAAACTTATGGATACCGATAACCTGGACTGTGCATTTTCCTTTTCGATAGTTTAAAAAGTAACGGTCCGTTGAGGTATGGGCTGGACGCAGTGCCGTGTACCTCTTGACATACGGTGTCAACTTTTCTGATATGACGAAGGTCCGTGGCTTCATCGTCTTCGTTATGGGGATATTCACAACTAACAAGTTTCCTTGTGTGGTCATATCTTGAATTTTGATGTTTACGAGCTCATTGCTGCGACACGCACCACTGATACCAAAGATCAAGGCAACCTGTAATAAATGGGTCAAATTCTGTTGGATGAAAAAATTATAAATCTATGTAGTAAATCATATTATTTTCAAAATTACCTTCGTCGCCAAATAGTCCCTGTCCGGAGCCTCCGTTAGAAACTTATCAATCTCGTCCGGTGAAAGCACATTCGATTTTTTTGCTACAAATCCTTTCGATTGACGCTTCATAAATGCTTTGAGTTCCATATAAGCGCCAATGTCGATTTGCATTTTCACTTTTATGGTTGATCTCAACATCGAGTATATGGCCCAGAGCGTTGAGGGTTTATATTTTTTGCTCAGTCCGCCGAAATACGCCAACATAACCGTTTCAGAATTTTGCTTTGTCTTATGCTTCTGCTGCCACTCAACAAACGTTTGGTAAGTCGATTCGTAGAGTCTTTTAGATTTTACCGGCAGAAGATTTTCTCTCGCATTTTCGGCTTCATCGCGCAGATCGGGAGGCGTCGATGGCTCCCACTCGTCGCTGCTAATGTTTTCTTTTTCACTCATTTTTGATAATACACACAATTTCCACACGCACAATTTGATTTCTCGACGTTACGATTACGAATGAATGTGAGGTTATAATACCACCTGTAGAAGACCGGACCCGGACAGAGCTAATGTTTTTGGGTCTTGCTACAGATCGCCGCCGCTTGGTGGCGCTGCCGAATCACTCAGATTCAGTCTCGTGTATATTTACAGCCGCATAACAGGAACGAGTCACCGATATTTACGTCCTAGTGGTTATATGAAATATTTACGGCCTGGTTACCATAGCAACCGCCGGAAGTGCTGAAAACGCCATCTTTACATCCCGCAAACAGCCCCAAAAAAGCGAGGAAAACACGGCTGTGTTATATAAAAATATTTAGCTTGAACTTACCATTGTTAGTAAATCCTCTGGGACTCTTGGGATTCATCACAGGCATGAACATTGTGTCCGTTCGCTTCCATCCCCAATCTTCTGGGTTCAGATCGTTGCCCATCCATGATTGTACTTGATAGTACTTGCGTTTGATGTGCTCATTAAGTACTTCTAGTGTTGGAGGTAACTGTGATAATCGGACTTCTGCTTTGCCACGAACAGCCGATGATGAAAATTTCATATACCGGGCTTCATTGATTGACTGTTTTCGATCAAACTTGTATAAAACGGCGATCAATTGCTCGGCACTTGCCGAGAGACTGTCGATTGTGGATCCGGGGCTGTAGAATGGTTTCAATGTTCCTTGCAAGTTCAGATTATTTTTAAAAATTGTAATTACGGATTTTTTCCCTTTGCCGTAAATGGCACTGGTCGTGTCGCAGCCAGCGAATGCATGGGCAAATAATATAAAGGGCTTGAGATCTAGATGATCGTGTGTCGTATATAATATGTTCTTCTTTGCAGCTGGAGTGATCTTATAAAAGTTAATTGAGCGTGAATCCACATCAGCCAATGCAATCAATAGTACGAAAAGTTCTGTGTCATTTCCGACAACTGCCACGTCTCGTCCTGTAGATCGATGATACGCAATTGCTGTCTGAACAATCAGTGCGTCCGCATCTTCCCGTGCAACTTTGACAATGACGTCATGCATCTTTAAATAACCGGAGAGCATCTGCACGAATTTTAGTTTGTTTCGGACATTAGAGAAGAATTTCGTTTGGCTCAGAGTAACGAGTGTATCCTCAGTGAAATCGATATCGGGTGCCGTATTTCTCTCACGCCGACGGTACCTCTCGTACGATTTGATGCCCATATAGTTGTCGCTGTATCCATCGAAGACGACCATCGCAGTTTCTTTATAATGGCCAGGGAGACTAGAGGACAGGAGACCGAACTTGCCTGGATTTGGCATCTGAAATCTGGGACAAAAATCCGGGAAATAGCAAGGTTCCGAGAGTGGCCGCTACGAGCGCTCGCATCCGAGAGGGTAGGCCGCAGATATATGTCATATGTATGATTCGGTATATCTATACATATCGTTTGTGACCCTGTTTGCACAGCTGATGTTTCTGCGAGCTTCTGCTACACGGCCCCTCGGTAGAACTTCTGCAAGATGTCAAATAAGTGAGGTTATATGAATAATATGGAACGGTGTGTGATGTACGATTATGCATATTGAATTACATGTATATGCGGCACATAATATAATAAACGAACGCTTAGATTTTTCTTATCACTTTATTGTTCCCATTTTATTCGTCGATCCTTGTACTAGTAGTTTTCTTCGAATTTTTCCATCACCGACAACAAACGAATGAGTCGACTGGGAGAAGAAACAAAGTGATAGTAGGGTTTATTTTTTGCACATGTTATGCACGTAGATCTTAAATATTCTGAAGTAGATTTTAGTATTTGGTGTGATTAATTGGAAGCAAAATCATACTGAATCCATCAATGATTGCGGTAATTATCGAATCAATTAACCCGATTCGGTTGCACTGGGTCGCTGTAGACCCGAGCGATTTTTCTTCTGTCACATATCTCGGAAACCAAGTAGGGGAAAAATCCCTATCCCCACTCTAAAAAATCTTTAGGACGCTAGGACCCTCTGCGCTGAGCCACGTTCCCCCAGTGTGTTCCTAGCCGTCGTAGTGAAGAGATAGATTCCGCCTCGGGTCCGGAGCGACCCAGTGCAACCGAATCGTTGGTGCAAAGCCGTTTGGAGCATCAAGGTAAGCTATTGGAATTTTTCGAAATTTATGCTCATTTCTGGAAGAATATACACTTTTCTTGAGTATTTTATTGATTTTTCATATTTTATAGCATGTCGCAACGTTCAGCTCCGGAAGTTTCGAGGATCCTCCGGCCACATGTGAAGAAAATAAATTATTTGGATGTCGAGAGCGAAGACGAAATAGATTTCGTCAATGAACAATCACAAGGATCGTCTGAATTCTCTTCCTCCGACGACTATAACAGTGAGAATGAGCCCGAAGAAGAAATAGACGAAGATAAGTCGGCGGTTTGCGATGAGCATCGATATTCGGTGTGTCAAGACTGTTTATGGTGAAAAAGTACCGTAATTTTATATGTAAGCTAATTATTTAGCATTCTCACCGTTTCGTACGATTTTTTATGATAATAAAACACGTTTACTTCGAAGAACGCTGAGTTGATTCTTTATACTTCAAATTTCCACTTTCGAAAAAGTCGCAACTTGGCACCACAAACTTAAGCATTTCTTTCCCTTCTATCAAGTCCGTGATTTTTTCCATGGAAAACCGTTTCTTCAACTTAATAATGCAATTGGAAATTTCCGAATATCTTGATTTGTTCAAAAGTTATGAATTTTTTAGTGAATGTCTGCATTTTCGAGAGGTGGGTATGTTCAACAATGAAAATGAAATATTTAAACAAATTTTTTCGCAATCTTTATGGTGTGCCCTTAAAGTAGAAGTGTTTAAGAGTATATATGAATTTTATCAGATTTTTTTATTGAAAATTACGAGTTTTAATAGGCCTCGGGTCTCCAGCGACCCAGTGCAACCGAATCGGGTGCCGAAAATAAGTGCAACCGGAACGGGTTAATAGATGACTCAATAATTGTTAATTGTTCATTCAACTAACAATAAATTAATTACTATTAAGTCAAATCCAATGAAGATGGATACAGGTGAGATGGCATATTAGGAAGAAGCGCTGTTTGAGGTCCAAAAAATTGGTTAGAGCTGACTCGATAAATCCCCACTGAGCGATGGTTGCAGAATACTAGTTCGACGACCGCATGTAACGGTTAGAAATCCCAGCAACTTTCTTACATCTATCGATTTGCATGCGCCTTCGAACGATGCCCACATAATTAACATCAGTATAAATGAATAGAATTATATACAAAAGAAAAAAATCGCTTTAATCGGCTTCAATCGTTCTGAATCGATCAGCACACAATTAAGAAACACAGTTGGGAACGATTGAAAATTTGCTTCAATTGTTCCCAATTATATCCAATAATATTTCTTTAGAAGGGTAGATGTAAGAAAGTTGCTGGGATTTCTAACCGTTACATGCGGTCGTCGAACTAGTATTCTGCAACCATCGCTCAGTGGGGATTTATCGAGTCAGCTCTAACCAATTTTTTGGACCTCGAGACAGCGTTTCTCTCTAATATGCCATCTCACCTGTATCCATCTTCATTGGATTTGACTTAATAGTAATTAATTTATTGTTAGTTGAATGAACAATTAACAATTATTGAGTCGTCTATTAATTGATTCGATAATTACCGCAATCATTGATGGATTCAGTATGATTTTTCTTCCAATTAGTCACACCAAATACTAAATTTACTTCAGAATATTTAAGATCTACGTGCATAACATGTGCAAAAAATAAACCCTACTATCACTTTGTTTCTTCTCCCAGTCGACTCATTCGTTTGTTGTCGGTGATGGAAAAATTCGAAGAAAACTACTAGTACGAGGATCGACGAATAAAATGGAAACAATAAAGTGATAAGAAAAATCTAAGCGTTCGTTTAATATATTATGTGCCGCATATACATGTAATTCAATATGCATAATCGTACATCACACACCGTTCCATATTATTCATATAACCCCACTTATTTGACATCTTGCAGACGTTCTACCGCGGGGCCGTGTACAGTGCTGCCAGATTGAGGGGAAGCGAAGATTTTGAGAGGCCCCCACCACATGGTTTTATTGAATAGCGCGTGAGGGGAGGCAACTCGCGCGCGCGCGTGCAATAGTGTCGCTGCCGTCGACATCAGTCTGATGCTCTGCCTTCCTCGACGCGCTACATTTGAATTGCGTATATAGCTTAGCCGACCCGTCGATCCGATTTCACGAGGAAAATTTTTATACTCATTACTATCATTTCCGAACAATTTTGTTGGCATTTATTTGCTTAAGTATGACTCGCAAATAGACGGACTCCGTAAACCTAGTGTTAATAATTGGACGGTCAACTGTAAAAATATATTTATGGATGAATCATGGAGAAAGATATATCAATGTATAAAAAATGTCAATATACAAGTAATGGAATAAAATATGATTGCAGTCGTTTGCAAATAAACGATGTCTCACATTTCTATCCGGAAATTATACTTATATTGGTAATAGAAAATCGTAATGCATCGTTTATTTCCCAGGTCCCAACAACAACAGGTAATCATCAAAAATCATAGAATATGGAAATGTTAAATGAAAAATACTGTGATTGACGAAACTCAATTTTTTTTAAAATGAAACGAAATGAAAAAAAATCGTTGACGTTTTTGACGAGGATATTTTTTAATCGCCAAAACGGGTAAAATAATGAAATAAAAGATCACAATTAAGTTCCGAATAAACGAATATCACAGATTTCTTAAGACGATATTTTTTACCATCGAAAATAAATAAACAATTCATTTCTTAATCTTAGGTTAATAAATAAATAAATTTTTTTTCTTGCCATGGCAATTCGATTGGCGGATGATCAGAATAACGCTATTGGCTGCGCCAATCTGTAGCTGTTGCAAGCCGCGTGAGGTCGCGTCGGTAGCGGCGCATTTGGTCTGTGGAGGGGGCATCAGAAAACGGACACGGGCGGACAAATCCGCCCAATCTGGCAGCTCTGCTGGTGCTATCGAATGGTATCGAAGCCAGTGATGTTAGGAAGCCAGGACTTGTCCTGAAATCAAGGCCATTCGATGCCCTCTCCACCGACCATTTCGGCCGTCGACGGCGCGGTCTCGCGCATGTACAGCGGCTGCAGTGAGGCGCAGTCAATAGCATCGCTCTAAAGATCAGCCAATCGACTTGTTTTTCTGCTTATTACTACAGCTGATACTTCTAGTCTGCTAGCTCGCGCTTGCGCCTTATCCGATTATCCTTTCGGCGGTAGCGCGGAATGCGCGCTACTCCAATTCACAACAATATTTTAACTGTTTTTCCGACCCTCGGTACAGGCGTTTGCAAATTCATTATATTTTTTTCTAAAGATCTTAAGCAAAATTTATGAATTTGTTCAATTCAAATGTCGCGCCGTACGTAACGGAAGATTGAGGATCAGAGTAATGCCATTGGCTGCGGCACTACCATGAGCGCCGAGTGCGAGCTGCCTCTCCTCACACGCCGATGGCATCGAAACCCAAGAAGAAGGGGAAGCTCAAAAATGTCGCTTCCCCTCCACCCAACATCACTGATCGAAGCTCGAACGTGATCTTCGAGAACGGTAGTTCGACACGCGACCAAAGAATAAAGATTTACATGGAAGAACAAGTTCCATGGTAGATTTTGGCACGAAAATGTAGTGTCGCGTTTCGCCTATAGTTAGCGCGCCGGTACATCGGTGAGACGAGCACAGTGTTGCCAGATTGAGGGGCAGGGACGTTTTGGAGAGACCCCCACCAGAGATTAGAGGAGAGATGTACCACGGAGCCTGTTTTGGTGGTGGATGTTTTTGCAGCGCCACTACCCGTAGCGGCGAGCCGCGAACTAAAAAAGGTAGATGTGAAACAATCGATACTGCAGATTCCGGCCTACCGACTTGTGGATGTAAATTGTCGGTATTAAAGTCCTCGCGAATGTGGACGTGAAAAAAAATGGCTGGCTTCCGGTTCTAAACAGCTGAGCCCGGAGGCTCCGCCCCGTGCACGTGGTGGACGAGATTTCGATGTTATATATATATATGACCAGGCCAGATTGAAATTTCTGATATTTTTAAGATGTAAGATCGAATAAATGTCAGATGTAGGATGAAATAAATGTCAGATGCAAGATGGAATAAATGTAAGATGTAAGCTGAAATAAATATAAGATGAAATAAATGTAAGATGTAAGATAGAATTAAATAATTTTTCATAATATTCGCTAGTTTAAATATATATATCGCGACACAACGCGGCATATGTGAGCATATACATGGACGCACGTTCACTCTCGTACACATTCACACACGTTCTCTCTCGCTCCAGAGCAAGCGCTGATAGCGCTGTCTCTCTCGCATTCGGCGATATCGTCAAGGACATCGTAGCTCGTCCGGCTATATCTATATTGCACTATCGCCTAAGGCCGAAGGATCCCCAACGCTCGTCGGGTCTCGCCTCGGGCATCTACACGTAGTCATGCACAGAACGGTCTAATAGAACGCTCGGAATACGCCGAGAGTTACCGAACGTTTCCGATGTGCTTGCGCTCGACCCCAGCAAAACAGAATTTTTCGATTCTGTCTCGTCCGCAAGTGTCACGACGCTCTCCCCCGGAACCCTCCCCCCCCCCCCCCTCCTTCCCGTACCGCCTGTATAGCGGGGTCCATACGACTTGGGTCCATGTTCAAATACGGGATCCGTGCCGTTCGGATCCGTATGGAAATATCAATAAATTATTTTTGTTCAATAATTTGTTACCAATTCATAACCATAATAAATCATTGTTAACCATTGATCAATGAGAAATTTCTTCTCTTGTTCAAGTACTTATCATTTTTTTGTACTCAACTACTTGCATTGAATCAACTCGCAATTTATGAATTCATTATGTCATCGTTTCTCTGACTTACAAGGAAACCGCGCGATGTGTCCCTCTCCGATCTTGATAAAACTGTGCACGATTGTAGAGCAGGTCAAAATATTCGACACGTATTTTTTTTTATCTCCTGAGTCCCATATTTCGGGGATGAAAACTGCCCTTGAAAATCGAGGGATTTTTCGCTTTTCGATTATAACTCGTGAACGAGGGGAGATGGGACAAAAGTTTCAATGGGGAGGTTATTGCATTTGATGCGCACTAGACATTCGTGATAAGAACGATCAATTAATTGAAAGAATTGACCATTATTTATTCAAAGAATGGGTTTTTTTTTAACATTATTCCGAGGGTTTTAGTTCGAACGAAATGTGACTTCGTCAATGTATACATGATGGAAAAATAAAGTTTACGTGTTTTTGGGTTTTTCAATATCTTGCATATATGGAGGTGTGAACCACCCTTGAAGTTTTCGATGAAATTGTAATTGTAATTATTGTGCATAATTGGTAATTCCATTCGGAATATTTACGTCATTTCATGTCCGTAACAACTGTTCCATTATAATTGAACATTTAGAACTGCAATTTAGCAGACCGACCCGGTCAGAGACTGAAAATCACCCCTGAAAATCGTAGGATTTTTCGTTTTTCGCTTATATTTCGTAAACGGGATGAGATAGAAAAAAAGTTGCAATGGCAAAGTTACTGCATTTTACGCGCACTATGTACATTGGTGATAAAAACGAACAATAAATTTGACCTATTGAATATTTTCTTTAAAAAATGGATTTTTTTAATATGTCTACGAGGGTTTTAGTTCGATCGGAATGTGACTTCGTCAATGTATGAATGATAGAAAAATAAAGCTTACATATTTTTGGTTTTATTCATATCTCGCCCTTAAGGGCGTGTAAACCGCTGTCGAACTTTTCAATAATATTGTACCATAATTGGCGATTTCATTCGTAATACAAAACCTCACAAAACTGTATCCAGTAAAATTAACGATCCGGCGAAAGATGTTTTGTTAGGGTTACAGAAGGGCCAGAACCACGTTTTCTCGAGATTCAGTTCAGACGTATTTTTTAATTCTGTCGATATATCACACTGATTGTGAACAAAATGACGCATGCGTAAAGGTAAATGAAAAAATCACAAAAATGCTTCGGAAAAGAACACGAACGGATCATTCTACGGATTATATGTTATCGCTCGTGATAATCACTTTTGCCTATGAACGTCAACAACTTCGCGAGGTTGAATTTGAATCCATTGATATTTTTGAAATAAAATTTTCATCATCAGTGCTGAATGATAGAAATATTACTTTTGAATATCAATAGATTCAGATATTTATAAGCTTTAGAACGGTGCTTACAAAAAGTTTCTAGCTTTCTTTGTCGCGAAGTTCTCGACGTTCAGAGGCAGACGTGATTTTTGCGAACGCGCTTCTTTAGTGGCTTCATAGTTTCCGCCAGTACTGTACATTATCGCGTCTAACATTTTTTTCGTTTAATATGGAAACGCATAATCCGAATGTACATTTGATACGGGCTGTCGCTAGCTCAGAATACGTTTCCAATTCCGCAACGAGATAAATACAGTTTTGGTCGGTTTTGTATTACGAATGAAATTGCCAATTAAGGTACACTATTATCGAAAGGTTCGAGAGTGGTTTACACACCCTTAAGGGCAAGTTATGAATGAAACCAAAAATACGTGAGCTTTATTTTTCCATCATTCATACATTGACAAAGTCACATTCCGATCGAACTAAAACCCTCGTAGACATGTTAAAAAACCCCATTTTTTAAATAAATAATATTCAATTGTTTAAATTTATTGTTCGTTTTTATCACCAATGTATAGTGCGCGTAAAATGCAGTAACTTTGCCATTGCAACTTTTTTTCTGTCTCATCCCGCTTACGAGATATAAGCGAATAACGAAAAATCCTACGATTTTCAGGGGTGGTTTACAGTCTCTGAGCGAGTCGGTCTACTAAATTGCAGTTCTAAGTGTTTAATTATTATGGAACACTTGCTACGGACATGAAATGATGTAAATATTACGAATGGAATTACCAATTATGATAGAATATCGTCAAAAACTTCAAGGGTGGTTCACACCCCCATATATGCAAGATATTGAAAAACCCAAAAACACGTAAACTTTATTTTTCCATCATGTATACATTGACGGAGTCACATTTCGTCCGAACTAAAACCCTCGGAATTATGTAAAAAAAGAACCCATTCTTTGAATAAATAATGGTCAATTCTTTCAATTAATTGATCGTTCTTATCCCGAATGTCTAGTGCGTATTAAATGCAATAATCTCCTCATTGAAACTTTTTTCCTATGTCCCCTCGTTCACGAGTTATAATAAAAAAACGAAAAATCCCTTGATTTTCAAGGGCAGTTTTCACCCCCTAAATATGGGACTCAGAAGATAAAAAAAAATACGTGTCGAATATTTTGACCTGCTCTACAATCGTGCAAAGTTTTATCAAGATCGGAGGGGGACACATCGCGCGGTTTCCTTGTTAGAGCAGAACACATGACCATGAGTTTTTAATAATTTCAGCCAAAACTTGACTTTGATTTGGCGTTGACTTTTTTTATAATACACTCATCAAAAAATTAAAGGACCACAGAACAGAACAGAATAGAACAGAGAACAGGGAACAGAGAACAGTCGAAATTTGTCGAAATTTCAGGCATCTGTATCTCCGCGAAAAATAGTCGGATTCAGATAATTCACAGCTTCTTTATTAGCTTGAATCTTTGACTTTTCGAATCGAAGGTTAAACGATTTTTATCATGCCCTGCTGCTATGTGCCAAGGGCAGAAACGAACAAAAAACGGTTGGCTGAATTTTTATGAAAATTCGAGGAGGTGCGTGGCCTTCGACAAATTTTTTACAGAAAATGTATTTAAAACATTTGATAGCCTGTCTATTTCTATGCAAAATGCTTTTTTATTTATTGCTGTGCGATTTTTTTTGACTGAGTTATTCACTCCCAAAGCAAAAAATACATTTTTTTTCAAGCGCCTGTATCTCCTGAAATAATGATCGTACAACAATAGCTTGGATATCACTGGGAAGATAAAATTATCTTCTTAAAAATGCTCACACGAGATTCAGCAAAAAAAATTTCTCTCTCCGCAGTATTTACACTTCAAAAACATGTAAAAAAACGGCTAAATATTGGTAAATATTGGTAATTGTTCCTTCTTGATGTTCCTTATTTGATGGTTAAAATCCAGTCAGGGAAAATCGTAAAGAACTTTTTAAAACACCATTAAAGAAAAAAAAATGTGTGCCCTACAGATGTTTCCAAATTTTACTAAAAATTAAGAAATGACTGTTTTAGGTCTTTAACCGTTGAGAATGTAGCAGCAAGAACCGAAAAAGATTTCGGAATTTTTTTTTGTTCATGAAAATTAACTCAGGATTCTACTTTAAAACTTAATTTTTTTTTTTTTACATTTTTCGGAAGTAAATATGTTCAAGAATGTTCGGCGAAGGCATATTATATGGCCCAGGCATCGCTGATTGAGGGTAAGATAATTTTTTCTACGATTTGTCACTCACCGACAACGACATTTGCAAGTACCGTGGTCGTGATAACTCAAAAAGTAATGAAACGATCCTTATGAAATTTGAAACACATATTCTATATATTTCTATCAACCGACCTAACTACAATCAATTTAAAATTTTGGATGGAACTATTTTTTTATTGCAAAAAAGACCCAAAAAAACGCATTTTTTTCGTATTTTAGCCGCCATTTTGTTAATTTTGCACGTATATAAAAAATTCTAGTTAGATCGGTTCCTGAAGACATACTGAACATGAAACTATTCGATTTTTTTGTTTCAGACCATCCGTCGGGAAGATTTCACGACCACGGCAACGGTACCTTCTTTTCGAGGCGTTGGCTTTAAACATATTTTACGTGTACAAAAAATGAAAAAAATACATTTAAAAAAATTTTTTTATGTACTTAAAAAGTCTATTTATCGAACATTCTAAACCCCATATCGATATCTTTAATAGTATTCTCAGAAAAAATTCACGAAAATAGCGTTTTTTTTCATGGTTTCAAAGTAGAATCCTGCCTTAAGAATCTAAAAAATGGTCTGATTCATAAAAGATGCATAATTTTTTTGAAGATTCAGTAATTTAAAAAATTTCGGATCTTTTTTATCAATAAAAATGACGAAAAAATTATCCCTCAATTGGGTCAAACATTTGACAGCTGCGAACACGCAGAAAAAAAATTCGTATCAACTCGGGAATTGGCACGATTGTTAATGACAGTATTAACTAAGAAATGCTAGGTCCACATTTGAGATTTTGAGATTTTTTACACAATGGCGGCTACATAACGAAGCGAAGAGAGAGAGCCATTTTTGAAGTGTATGTTTTTGAAGTGTAAATACTGCGAATAAAAAATTTTTTTTTGCAAAATTTCGAATAAGCATTTTTAAGAAGATACGTTTATCTTTCTACTGATATGTGAGCAATTGTTGTACGATCATTATTTCAGGAGATACGGGCGCTCGAAAAAAAAATGTGTTTTTTGCTTTGGGAGTGAATAACGCAGTCCAAAAAAAAATCGCACAGCAATAAATAAAAAAGCATTTTGCACAGGAATAGACAGGCTATCACATGTTTTGAATACATTTTCTGTAAAAAATATGCCGAACGCCGCGCACCTTCCCGAATTTCATAAAAATTCAGACAACCGTTTTTTGTTCGTTTCTGCCCTTGGTACAGAGCAGCAGGGCATGATAAAAAATGTTCAACCTTTGATTCTAGAAGTCAAAGATTTAAGCTAATAAACAAGCTGTGAATTATCTGAATCCGACTACACGCACGCGGAGATACAGATGCCTAAAATTTCGACAAATTTCGACTATTCTCAAGTGGTCCTTTAATTTTTTTGATGAGTGTATAATCACCGGACTGGTCTGTTGAATAAAAAAGAATTTGATTTTAATGTTCGAGATGGCAACATCATCATGGTGTCTTATCGCAACGCAGGAGACCCGCGTTCAAATCTTGATTGATGGTGGATTTTTTTCCCGGTGCAACTGTCGTTTCTTATTGAATAAAATCTAGAAATAGTCGGGCACAGAAAATTGTAAGACACATTCAAGATCTTTCAGGATCTTTTTATTTTATCTTTGAAAGTAAATATCTCGTGACCCAACGGTTGAAGTAACACGGTCCTGAAACATTTTTCGTTTGTCCAACGAATTATCGTATTCGACTATTTCTAGGTTTTATTAAATCAAAAAACAGTAAGATCGAAAATACATTTTTTGTGGTAATTATTTACTTTCACGCCTTTTCCGAATTCTACAGTTTTTTAAAATTTTTCTTTTTCGAAAATGTTTGTTTGGTTCTCTACATGAAGAATAAGGTAGGGGAGGTCAGAAAATGTTATCAAAAATATATTTTTTTACGTATTTTCGAAATTAACCAGTTGCCGTGCTTTAACGAGTCTGACTCGCGATGAAAATTTTGGGCCAAACATGGATATAACGAGCCAGGCTCGTGAATAGATCGTCGGGCCAAACGTAAACGCCGAGGTCGTTCACAGATAGTCGGATCAAACATAAACATCGCGCATCAGTCTGATTTGTTTACCACGCGTTGACGCGTAACACTTGGGCCCGATTTTCGTCGAGCTAAATGGCACGGCAGGGGGTTAAAAAAAAAATGTTTTTCTTGTTTCGGAGGTTCGGGAGTTTTTCTCAAAAAAAAAACCACCATCAATAAGGAGGGGGGGGGGGGGGGGGGGGGGGGGTTGTAAAACTCGTGGGCAAGATAAACCGTTCTGTGCATGACTACGTGTGAATGCCCGAAGCGGGACCCGACGGTCGTTCGGGAACCTTCGGCCTTCGGCGATAGTGCAATATAGACGTAGCCGGACCAGCTACGATGTTCTTGACGACATCGCCGAATGCGAGAGAGACAGCGCTATCAGCGCTTGCTCTGGAGCGAGAGAGAACGTGTGTGAATGTGTACGAGAGTGAACGTGCGTCCATGTATATGCTCACATATGCCGCGTTGTGTCGCGATATGTATAATTAAAATAGCGACTATTATGAAAAATCAATAAATTCTATCTTACATCTTACATTTATTCGATCTTGCATCCGACATTTATTTCATCCTACATCTGACATTTATTCGATCTTACATCTTAACCCTTCAACCCACTACAGGGGTCGTTTTCGTCCCAAGCGAAATTTCAAAGTGCTTTAGCTTTTAAAAACGGGCACGGAAGGCGCCATATTCCCTCTCTAAAAAAAGTTATGGTGCACGAGGACCCGCCTGCTGAATAGTAGCGCGCTAATCCCCCTCAGGCCGTTGCAGCAGACGATTCAATTTCCGTCGGGACGAAAACGACCCCCGTAGTGGGGTGGCGTTGGTCAAAAACGCAGGTAATAATTTTTCTACTCGTTGTTTCAAAGTGTTCATTGACGTTTAAAAAGTGTAAAAAAAGTCTACACACGCGAAAAAAATTATAAAAATTTTTTTTCGCAGTTTTTATTATCATGGCGAGTCGCACTGCTAAAGAAATCATTGCTGCGCAAAATGCGGCAAGGCAACTTGCGACGATTACCGCATTTCGTGTTGCACTGAGTGTTTCGTAAAATAAAGTTACTTCGATATTCTAAAATATTGTGTTACTAATGATTTTCACCCGTATCATAAATAATTTTATCATTATATATATTTTTGAATATTTTTAAATACGATTTTAGTACTCATTTTTTGGCCATTTTTAGGTTAAAAAATTAAGCACTTTTTTCGAATAATATTGATTGTGCTATTTTTTTTATTATGACGATACTCTTCCCCTTTAATTTCCTCTTTGATTTTTTTTGATATCTTCATTTGGCTCAAAGTTATGATTTTTTAAGTGAGCAAGTGATTTTTCCTTACGTACCACGATATTTCGATAAAAACCTATATGAAAAAATAATTCTTTCTGAAATATTACAATTGGTACTTTAAGTTGAAGGTTGAAAGAACTCCCATGAATTTTCTCAGATTTTTTAAAGCACTTTTATTGGTCCAAAGAACGCCAGGACGAAAACGACCCACGTAGTGGGTTGGAAGGTGCCGAAAAAGCGTAGTGGGTTGAAGGGTTAAAAATATCAGAAATGTCAATCTGGCCTGGTCATATATATATAACATCGAAATTTCGTCCACCACGTGCACGGGGGCACGGGGCGGAGCCTCCCAGGGGGGCCTAAGTACGGGTTAAAATTCGGTTAGAGAAGCGCAGTAGCACCTCTGGCGGCGAACTAAAAATTGCACGAGACTGTACGAGTTAGGTAGGGATGAGTAGGGGCAGAAATGGGGGTACGGCATAGGTAGTGGGGCACAAGGCGAAAGCATCTGGCTGACAATGAGCGAAGCGGGCAATGCCGGGCCATGGTGGGCAAAACCCATCGACATATAGATATGGACTTATAATACTGCGAGAAAAAGTGAAATCGTAATAGAAAGAGAGGAGGACTAGGTGAGTTTATTCCTCTCTCACTCTCTCTCTCTCACTGAAAAGAGAGAGAGAGAGAGGGATACACCCACCCTGTCTTCTCTCTTTTTATTGCGATTTCACTTTTTCTCGCAGTATAATCGATCTATATCTATATATCGAAGGCAAAACCAGAGGCAGCCAAAGCAGACAGTTGATTATGTTCGTTTGAAATTGTCCATGAGAGATTTTCTAGACGCGGTTGAAAAACAATACCCAGATATTGACAACATTTTTTTACAGATCATTTATGCATATGATTAAGTATATGTAAAAAATCGGAAATATTAACAAATGGCGAAGATATTACATAATGAAGCAATTTTTTTTTTTCAACCTTGTAAAAGCTCTAACTTTTGAACGAACGTACAGATCACTGTGAAATTCTAACAACATATTCATAATATTATCACCTATCGTGTGAACCACAGAAACAAAAATTTCAATAACACAAAAAAAAACTATAAGAAATAAAATACCGATAGAACATTATTTAATTTAATTTTCCGCCGGTATTTGATTTTTTATATCACTTTTGTGTCATTCAAATTTTTGTTTCTGTGGTGCACACGATAGGTGTTGGGACTAGGAATACGTTTAAAAAATGATGGGAGATGTTAAATTTTTGATTTTTTTTACATACCGTCGAATGGGGTAATTATAGCCTATGAGGGGTAATTGCATCCTCCGGTAGATTTTTATCGCTAGAATCGTAATAATTGAGTGTTTTGAATCGGCCATGGGCCAAAACGTTCTTCGAAATGTTCCCGACAGATGGCGCAAAACGCCATTAGTGGGCATGTTATGTGAACGGCGCAAAAAAATCGCGAGTGAAGAAAAAAACACCGAAAAAAATTTACGTGCTCCAAAAATCTGACCCGACCGACTTATTCGTGAAACTTTTACGCAAAATTCTGCAGGGTAAGTGTAGACAAATTAGTTTTTATGATGTACACGTGGTTTGGTAATCTTTTAACCACTATTCTCGAAGAAAAGTCCGAAAAACCGAAAGTTCGGTATTCCGAGGGTAATTATGGTCATAAATAAAAACTGAATTTGTAGAAGAAAATCATTCAGCATCTAATGGAGTCGATTTTTACGGTTCTGTTTCATGTATAAAAGTTTGAAATTGGTGCTACCGTGTAAAAGATACATAAATATTCATTTTACAGCCGAGCGTTCTAACCTCAAAAATGACCGTTCGAAGTCTTTCGACCGTCTTTTTACGAATTTGTCGTGTGAATAAGGCCGACAAATGGATTGAAAAGGAACTCATTCATATAATAAGTTTTTTTGATATTTAAAGATGCCGAGGAAAATGACACCGATTTTCTCTCTAGCTCCGAAGCGGAAAGCAACGACGAAAATGTTCCCGAAGTTTGTCACCTTTACAAGGTGAACGAGTATGTTATCGTCGTCGTAGGTCGAAAGATTGCCCGGGAAGATATTTTTCGTCAACCCGGATGGGGCAGTTGTCTCCCTAATGGAGACAACAAAAAAAGCGTGGTGGTGGCCGCAAAAAGCCGACCATCAATTAATCCCTCTAGAGGGCATATTAAAACCCATCGCTCTTCCGCAACGAAGAGGGAAAGGCTTCTATATGATCACCGTCTAAGTTCAATCATAATAAATCGAATTTCGAGAAATTTCCATGTTTTGCTTCCATTTTTTTGTAACCATTCCCCCAAAAATTGGTATTTTTCAATGATTTTTGTTCCATTCTGCTCTAGGATAACCACGTTAAGATATCCATATGGTACAGAGTAAAAAAAAATGTATTTATTAATTTTTATTCACGATCGCAAAACGGTGACCATAGTTACCCCATCTGCGGGGTAATTATGGACACGGGTTCAAGTCGATGTAACTTCGCCAAAAAAAATTTTTCTTTAATGAAACTTATTACACACGTTAAGATGGATGTTTGCAAGATGCTAGTATTTTTTTTTAATTTTTTTAGCGCAAAACCTGATTTTAGACGGAGCGCGAAAGAGAAAAATTCAATTTTTTGACCACAATTACCCCATTCGACGGTATACTTTATCATGTGCATAAATGATCTGTAAAAAAATGTTGTCAATGTATGAGTCATTTTTTTTAACCGCGTCTAGAAAAGTACCTTCGAAAATCCGCGCAATCGCGTCTATAAAGCCTTAAGGTATTTTTTATTTTGTTCAAATATTTTTTTAACGTACTTGCGGTGATAAAATAATATCCAAAATCTATTTTCGACGTGAAATTGTCTCAGCTCTCCGGAAAAAGGAAATAGAAAAATTCGAAGAATTCGACACAGGCCTTACAATAGCGGAACCTAAGTTATTCGTAATTGGCGCAATGTTGTTAATTGATCGGGTCCCCTTGATCGATTTCGAGTGAAATGCTCGTTCGTCTAACGTTGGCTTTAATTCAAAATATTTCGTCCTCTCAACGAACACAACGTCGATATTTGGCAGACTTTGATTTGTCCTCTCAAACAAATCGAAGTTCCGCTATTGTAAGGCCTGCGTCGAATTCTTCGAATTTTTTTATTGTTCAAGTTTTTAAGAAGAATAAAAATTATTTGGCAATGAAAGGAATATTCCCAAGAAATGTTAAGGTCTATTTTCAATTTCATTGTATAAATAATCGTATAACTTTCTTCCTCTGCAGGATATTGGAAGTAGTCAAGACATTGAATTTCTATGTAAAAGACAAAAATCTGAAATGATCGATTGCTCATGAGGATTGAAGAAGAATTTATACATATTGAATGGAGAAAATAAAATTTCGTTTATCATTGAATTTTTGAACTTTCATCGATTCTAGCAGTTTTTACAGAGATCCCAACGTGAATTGTACGTATTCAACGTACATTCAAACGTATTGTACGGGAAATTTCTTCAGCTTTCTGAAAAAAATATTGAAAAAAAATTCAGACACGCGCAATGGCCGAAAAATAGCTTTTTATCATTAAAGCTCGATTTTGATAGCTTTGTGTTAGTCCAAACTGAGAATCAATATTTTCTTCAGAAAGTTGAGAATATTTCACATAGAAATGCATTCTAAGTGTCATTTTAATTTTGCGATAAAATACTATAAAATTGAATTGAAAAAAAAAACGGAGATGTCACGAAATGCCCTTAATTACTACAGCCGAAATAATGGAGGAAAAAATCTGAAAAAATCCAGGCACATATCTGTCATCAAGGACTACATCCCAACAAAATTTCGAAAGAATCCGAGGGGTTTGGCCCGTACCGATGCCTATCGTTTATGGAACTCTTCATATATATGTTTCATGGTATTTACATAAAAATAAAAATACTTGAAAGAGAAGAAACGAAAAAAATCAAAAAACGCCTTAATTGGCAGCTGCTACAATAATAAAGAACAATAACTGAAATAACGAAGGATTTGTTTTTTAATATGCAATTTGGGCTCCGTAAATATTATAGAGTCGGGCTGACGGACTCAGGTCGATGGCCGATCAAGTTCATCTTTCTGCACGATACTACCGATGCATGATACTTTGACCCTGATGAGGGTTGCGAAAAACACCTCAAATTTTTTTTCGGCTGGTCACCCCAATAATCATTAGGTACATAAATATAACAACATAAACATGCAATGCAATTATGCGGAAGAAGCAAAAAAGTTATATTTGAAATCGAAATTGTAATACAAAATTCATTCATTACATTTACATTTTTATATTACATTCGGATTTTTTTTTATTTTCATTATTTTTACACTTAATTTTTCTTATTTACTACATTTTTACAGGCGCGGGGAATTTTAAACTTCTGGGAAAAGACTGAAATTCCTTTACATTTTTTTCCGCGACTAGTCTCGAGAAGTTCCATACTTGATTTCCTCTTTTGCGACTGAATTACCTCTTTCTTGTTTTTATTCGATTCCAATTTCTCTTCTTTGCGTAACGAGTTGGTGACGTTTATTTCTATACGCCACGAGTGAATAATTTTGGCGATGTCAATATTCGTCAAAACGTTAATGAATCTCGTGTGATATTCGTCACATTCCTTTGGTGCCAAGCCAATCGTTTTATAATCGATGTTCCTGCACAAAGACTCCCGAACATTTCGCCAATAAAGTTGATACGGAAGATTTTCACACGACAGAAGAACTATTGTGCAGGAACATCAATGATAAAACGATTGGCTTGGCACCAAAAGAATGTGACGAATATCACACAAGATTCGTTAACGTTTTGACGAATATTGTCATCGCAAAAATTATTCACTCGTGGTGTAAAGAAATCAACGTCACCAACTCTTTACGCAAAGACAAGAAATTAAAATCAAACAAAAACAAGAAAGAGGTAATTCAGTCGCAAAAGAGGAAATCAAATGTAAAACTTCTCGAGATTAGTCGCGGAAAAAAATTTAAAGAATTTAAGGCTTTTGGCAGAAGTTCAAAATTCCCCGCGCCTGTAATAAATGTAATAAAAAAGAGAAATTAAGTGTAAAAATAATGAAAATTAAAAAAATCCGAATTTAATATAAAAATGTAAATGTGATAAATGAATTTTGTATTACAATTTCGATTTCAAATACAACTTTTTTGCTTCTTCCGCCTTATTGCATTTCATGTTTGTTGCGTTTATGTTGTTATATTTATGTAATGATTATTGGGGTGACCAGCCGAAAAAAATTTGTGGTGTTTTTTGTAACCCTCATCAGGGTCAAAGTATCATGCATCAGTATAGTATCGTGCAGAAAGATGAACGCGATCGGCCATTGACCTGAGTCCTTCAGCCCGACCTTATAATATTTACGGAGCTCAAATTACATATTAAAAAAAAAATCCTCAATTATTTCAGTTATTGTTCTTTATTATTGTAGCAGCTGCCAATAAAAGCGTTTTTTGATTTTTTTCGTTTCTTCTCTTTCGAGTATTTTCATTTTTATGTAATTACCATGAAAAATATACATACAAAAGATGTTTTGGACGTGAAACTGTCTTGGCTATTCGAAAAAAATATTAATTTTTCATCTCGACTCGATAAAATATGTTAAAATCGAATTAGAACCATAAAAATCGATTTTTCGCATATTGATCCCGCTGTACCAGCTGGGATGGTGGCTAACTAACTTTTGCCGATCTGCCTTTTCCCACTTGGGTTTCGTCCCAGTTGGGTTTCATCCCAGACTGACTTTTTTCACGAGATGAAGTGATCACGTGACGCTCGAATTATCTCGAGCGTCGCGCGGTCGCCCGAGCTTCGTTTATGCCCGAATTTGAAATTTAAAAAAAAAAACAAAATTTGTCATTTGAAAATTTTAAAAAGATTCGATGTAAACGGTGTCCGAACATTCTTAATACTCATAAAGATTGAGACAATTTTTTTTTTATTTTTTCTTAATTTCAAAAACAATCTTGATGAGTATTTAATGCCAAATGTTGAGAAAAATAGACAATTTATTTTCTTTCATCGCAATAATCATCCGATGATGTTCAAAGAGCAGAAAAGGCGTTTTTTCAAGTGAAGCCTAAAATAAACAATTCGTGGTGGAGAAACGGATGGACGGATCATCTTGAAATTTGATAGGGTTATTGTGGATACATTAAGCTAAATGCCGACGCACAAACGTTTGTTCTAACCGCAATATTTGCAAAGAACTGGTGAGATTTCTAAATAACCAGAAAAAGTGCTTTTTTTGCAACTTTTTCAAGTGAACGCAAGGGGTCAAAAAATTTTTTTTTCCAAAAACAACAACTGAAGCTCATACGCAATTCATTTGAGTTGTCAAAACTGCCGGTAGATTTGCTATGAGATTACCGGTTCATAAGATATCGATGATCAAATGAAAAGAAATGTTTTTTTATTCACCGGCCGATATCTCAGAGACAAATCGTTCTACAGAAAAAAAAAAAAGTAAAATCGAAGGTTGAGAATCAGGCTTAATGACTGTGTTATTGGTGCCCTCAGAAAAATTTTTTTGAAGTCCGGGGACTACTTGGAGAAACGAAAATTAAAAAAAAAAATTTCTTTGTGACGTTTCTCTTGAGTGTGGCATGACCAATGGCCAAAAAAAATGTTTTATCATACGGTTTTGGAACTAAAATCGTCAAGCTTCAAAATTCTTTTTCATTCATCTAAATACGACAATTTTTCGCAAAGTTACAGCCACGCAAAAAAACGTTAAAAATTGGAGCGATTTCTTGTTCCTTCAATTCTTTGGTTGAGTGTAGTTGAAACTCCAGCCTTTTGATTCTCTACAAGCTCGTTTCATCTAATCCGAACGCTTACTATGTTCTTTTAGTAATACATGCTTGGCCAATATCCGTTGTGTCCGGAAAGGGCTGCATCGATCAAGATTGCCTTCAAAAGCTTCCTCCAATTAGCGATTCGAGTATTTCCCAACGTAAATCCTAAAAAAAGATTTGCGCCAAAATAAGACATTTGCCCCCGAAAACTCTAAATTACGAGATGAAGAGTTTGTTCGTGGTTGGATATTTCTTAAGATTTTTTTACCGTTGCGTCTCTCTGTTGTAAGAGCCAACCACCTTATCAGGATTGATACCGATCGTGCTAAAATTGGCTGCGCAGAAGAATTTTACGGCAAATCGTTCGCTTATTTTTTATTGTTTTTTCGTGCTTCAGTGCGGCTATCAACTTGCACGTGCCGCACGACAACCTCGATTTTATTTTTCTGCATAGCGTGACCGCTATCATTCTCAAGTTAATTCATTGAAATCGAAATAACCGCAGCCTTTCGATTCTCTACAAGCTCGTTTCATCTAATCCGAACGCTGCCTATGTTCTTTTAGTAATACATGCTTGGCCAATATCCGTTGTGTCCGGAAAGGGCTGCATCGATCAAGATTGCCTTCAAAAGCTTCCTCCAATTAGCGATTCGAGTATTTTCCAACGTTAATCCTAAAAAAAGATTTGCGCCGAAATAAGACGTTTGCCCCCGAAAACTCTAAATTACGAGATGAAGAGTTTGTTCGTGGTTGGATATTTCTTAAGATTTTTTTACCGTTGCGTCTCTCTGTTGTAAGAGCCAACCACCTTATCAGGATTGATACCGATCGTGCTAAAATTGGCTGCGCAGAAGAATTTTACGGCAAATCGTTCGCTTATTTTTTATTGTTTTTTCGTGCTTCTTTGCTGCTATCAACTTGCACGTGCCGCACGACAACCTCGATTTTATTTTTCTGCATAGCGTGACCGCTATCATTCTCAAGTTAATTCATTGAAATCGAAATAACCCCAGCCTTTCGATTCTCTACAAGCTCGTTTCATCTAATCCGAACGCTGCCTATGTTCTTTTAGTAATACATGCTTGGCCAATATCCGTTGTGTCCGGAAAGGGCTGCATCGATCAAGATTGCCTTCAAAAGCTTCCTCCAATTAGCGATTCGAGTATTTTCCAACGTTAATCCTAAAAAAAGATTTGCGCCGAAATAAGACGTTTGCCCCCGAAAACTCTAAATTACGAGATGAAGAGTTTGTTCGTGGTTGGATATTTCTTAAGATTTTTTTACCGTTGCGTCTCTCTGTTGTAAGAGCCAACCACCTTATCAGGATTAATACCGATCGTGCTAAAATTGGCTGCGCAGAAGAATTTTACGGCAAATCGTTCGCTTATTTTTTATTGTTTTCTCGTGCTTCAGTGCTGCTATCAGTTTGCACGTGCCGCACGACAACCTCGATTTTATTTTTCTGCATAGCGTGACCGCTATAATTCTCAAGTTAATTCATTGAAATCGAAATAACCGCAGCCTTTCGATTCTCTACAAGCTCGTTTCATCTAATCCGAACGCTGCCTATGTTCTTTTAGTAATACATGCTTCGCCAATATCCGTTGTGTCCGGAAAGGGCTGCATCGATCAAGATTGCCTTCAAAAGCTCCCTCCAATTAGCGATTCGAGTATTTCCCAACGTAAATCCTAAAAAAAGATTTGCGCCAAAATAAGACGTTTGCCCCCGAAAACTCTAAATTACGAGATGAAGAGTTTGTTCGTGGTTGGATATTTCTTAAGATTTTTTTACCGTTGCGTCTCTCTGTTGTAGGAGCCAACCACCTTATCAGGAATAATACCGATCGTGCTAAAATTGGCTGCGCAGAAGAATTTTACGGCAAATCGTTCGCTTATTTTTTATTGTTTTCTCGTGCTTCAGTGCTGCTATCAGTTTGCACGTGCCGCACGACAACCTCGATTTTATTTTTCTGCATAGCGTGACCGCTATAATTCTCAAGTAAATTCATGCAAATACACTCAACCAAACAATTGAAGGAGCAAGAAATCGCTCCAATTTTCAACGTTTTTTTTTGCGTAGCTTTTTTGCGAAAATTGTCGTGTGAGAAGAATGAAGAAGCATTTTGAAGCTTGACATTTCTAGTTTTAAAACCGTATGATGAAAGATTTTTTTTTGTTATTGGTCATGCCACACTCAAGAGAAATTTCACAAAGAAATTTTTTTTTCAAATTTTTGTTTCTCCAAATAGTCCCCGGACTTCAAAAAAATTTTTCTGAGGGCACCAATAACACAGTCATTAAGCCTGATTCTCAACCTTCGATTTTATTTTTATTTTTTTTCTGTAGAACGATTTGTCTCTGAGATATCGGCCGGTGAATAAAAAAACATTTCTTTTCATTTGATCATCGATATCTTATGAACCGGTAATCTCATAGCCAATCTACCGGCAGTTTTGACAACTCAAATGAATTGCGTATGAGCTTCAGTTGTTGTTTTTGGAAAAAAAAAATTTTTGACCCCTTGCGTTCACTTGAAAAAGTTGCAAAAAAAGCACTTTTTCTGGTTATTTAGAAATCTCACCAGTTCTTTGCAAATATTGCGGTTAGAACAAACGTTTGTGCGTCGGCATTCAGCTTAATGTATCCACAATAACCCTATCAAATTTCAAGATGATCCGTCCATCCGTTTCTCCACCACGAATTGTTTATTTTAGGCTTCACTTGAAAAAACGACTTTTCTGCTCTTTGAACATCATCGGATGATTATTGCGATGAAAGAAAATAAATTCTCTATTTTTCTCAACATTTGGCATTAAATACTCATCAAGATTGTTTTTGAAATTAAGAAAAAATGAAAAAAAATTGTCTCAATCTTTATGAGTATTAAGAATGTTCGGACACCGTTTACATCGAATTTTTTAAAAAATTTCAAATGACAAATTTTGTGTTTTTTTTTAAATTTCAAATTCGGGCATAACCGAAGCTCGGGCGACCGCGCGACGCTCGAGATAATTCGAGCGTCACGTGATCACTTCATCTCGTGAAAAAAGTCAGTCTGGGATGAAACCCAACTGGGACGAAACCCAAGTGGGAAAAGGCAGATCGGCGAAAGTCAGTCAGCCACCATCCCTCCCAGCTAACACAGTATTTGCAGGAAAGAGCGGGAAGAGCCACAAGCAGCAGCGTCGTTCTCTCCAGTTCGCACACACATGCTCATTCTTCTCCTTGCTTCTCCTCACACCTACACTCCCCACTACTCCTTCTCGACCGCGCGATTTCTCCTTCAACTCCTCTGCTCGTGCTCACTCAAAGCATCGGGGTGGGGAAAAACTCTAACATTTCGTCCTATGTGCTTAGGCCCCCCTGGAGCCTCCGGGCTCAGCTGTTTAGAACCGGAAGCCAGCCATTTTTTTTCACGTCCACATTCGCGAGGACTGTAATACCGACAATTCACATCCACAAGTCGGTAGGCCGGAATCTGCAGCATCGATTGTTTCACATCTACCTTTTTTAGTTCGCGCCTCGCCGCTACGGGTATGGCGCTGCAAAAACATCCACCACCAAAACAGGCTCCGTGGTACATCTCTCCTCTAATCTCTGGTTTCACATCTACCTTTTTTAGTTCGCGCCTCGCCGCTACGGGTATGGCGCTGCAAAAACATCCACCACCAAAACAGGCTCCGTGGTACATCTCTCCTCTAATCTCTGCCCCCACCACGTCTTTTTCGAAAAGCGCTTGAGGAGAGGCAGCTTATTGTCGCCGCCTTCAGTCGCGTCGGGCCAATAGCGTTACTCAACTCTCCGCCTATCGACTTCCCGAACGGTCACGCCTGACACCTATTGGCTGCATGCGGAACCACATTGGCAGACCAAACAGCGGACGACGTGCCGTTTGGATAAGTCTTACTCTCTTACGAATAAAATCTTCATAAGTGGGACAAATGCAAGTCCGGCTGCAGTAATAAGTAAAGTGAACAAGATTTATTACGCTTGAGATTTTTTTATTCATCAGTGATCGAAAATTAATTTTTGTCCGACCCCCGTTGAACACGCGGCGTTGCGCGCATGTGCTACCGGCGGCAAGTGGGCGTTTCCAGCGCACTCCGCCAGCGGGCGGTAAATTAGTTTACCGCCCGCTCCTGCGGGGCGGTAAAGATTCGAGCGCCGCGACCCCTTGTTTTCAACACGGGTCGGACAAAAAGTACGGTGTGGACCACGGGCGGAAGGCGATTTCCCCCTCGGGTGACAACTTAACACTCCGCGGAATCGCCTACTTTCCGCCCTAGATACACAATGTGCTATTGTTATAACAGCTCGTTGATGTAGCTCGAAGACATATTTTGAATGTTGGCGCGCAAACGTAACAAACCAGGAAAAACAGTCGATCGACGCCATTGTTTTGATCTGGCCTATGTCAGCTGCGAGAAAACGTAAGGCCGATCCGACGATTGGTCGAACGCAGTTGGAGAAACATGCTGCACTCGTGTTCAAAGGGGAACCACAGCCTGTGGCTGTGGCTCATCAACAATGAGATTTGAATAATGGAACAAAATGGAGATTTGAATGGATACAAAAATAAATATTTGAACCGAAAAAAAATTTGGGAAAAAATTGAGCTAACTTATTATCCACTCTTCTGCGAAACTCGTAGACAAATTGCAATCTCGATTGCGGTCCTTGAGCCAGAAATTTTTCACCTCCAAAAACCTATTTATTTTCCATCTGGGTGAACGAAAAAAAATTAAATAAAAAATAAATTTCCGAAATTTGCCATAACTTTCGCCTACGGAAGTTATCTTGTATAATCAATAATTTAAAAACGACAAAAATAAGTAAATTTAGAAATTAAAAAAAAAAATCCTGGCCGCAGAGGTTATCTTACATAATAAATTATCGTATGTAAAAATTCAAAAAAGATAAAATGATTCTTGCTATCATCTTAGATTAGGAATAGTTTGAATGATGACCGTACATTTTTATAATTTTTTTATGGTTCTTATGGAGCCTTCAATTCAGTCGGGAGACAAATCTTCGTCTGTTTCGTCAAATGTCTGTGTCGCATATCATCTCACTATTCGATAAATGATGTTTCCCCACTGCATTAAAGGCTCCATAAGAATCATGAAGAATTCATGAAAATAAACGGTCATAATTCAAACTATTAAAGAATTACGATAATGTCAAGAATGAATTATTTCATCCCTTTAAAATTTGTATATAAAATGATTTATTATGTGAGACAACTTCTGCAGTCGCAAGTTTTTTTTAATTTTCAAATTTGCTTAATTAATTTGTGTCTCGTGAAATATAAATTATCTTGAAACATCGTTTATGAAGGCTCCGATTATTTATAAAAATTCCATCGTCCTGTATTTTTAAGTGGCAAATTTCGGAATTCAGTTTTTCACATTTTTCATGTTGAGCGGACATTACATCTGCCGTTCTCCGAGTGTCCGTTGAGTTATTCGATCCGGGGACTCAATTTACAGGGCGGGTACTTTAGAACATCGTGAATCGTATTGTAGAATAACTTTCACGAATTACCTGTTGAGTATCGCCTCGTAGAGTACCGACTCAAGCAGACGATCGCTTTATTATATTTTTTTTACATGCCGTTTATGATGGGATATGGCGCTGTGATGCTTATTATGAAATGCCTTATTGCCCACTTACTGTAGCGATGCTCGGAGATCCGAGGATGGGTAGGTAACCATGGTAACCCAACAATCAATCGTTAGTCCAGAATTGCTTGACGGAGTTCACATCGGTGGTTCCTGATAAAGCAGAATATTTTGTAAAAAATTTCTCAGCATGGGAAATAACAAAGGGGATCAGCTTACTGCCACAACGCCTGTGAATAAAAAATCATTGCTCGAACGATTCAATATCCCCGTTGATCACTTGTCATTTGAATACATAAGTCATAACACAGATGTCAAAGACTTGGAGCGAATAGTTCTGATCCTTCGGTGAGTATTGACCGAAATATTTTTGAGGCTTGATTCTGAACGGATTCAGAAATGCAAAGCTTTATTGTTCTTTAAATAAATGATATAATTGGTTATAAAATAGTTCATTGATATATTGACCGACCAGCCATTCAATAATTAATACGTTACTAATCAACGATGGAATACCAGACGAATATCAGTGAGACGAATAATTTTTTCAAAATTTTTTCTTGCTTGACAGTGAGGCTAGAGTATCAAGAGTGATATAAAATAAATCCCGAGTGAATTGGTTGAAAAACAACGGAGATTCGGCAATTTATATTTTTAAAAACATTGATTTCTCATGTTCACAATTTTTGTGGATTTTAATTATTACCTCTGAACAAACCGATCATACAATAAAGTTTTATGTATCAAAAACATGCTTGATATTGAGCTCTACAACACTATATATTTTTTATATTTTTTATTTTTTATTTCGACAACTTTAAGATTTTTACTCGTTTTGGAAAAAGTATTGCCCAATTCGAGCCGCTTCGAGCGTCGTATGACCTTATTCCATCTGGCCATTGAATTATTGATGGAAATTTGTGAAAGTGGATAATTTCGTCGATGAAAAATCATCTGATCATAACCAAACACTTTTGATGAATATTTTATATGGATTTTCTGCTTCTAGTAATTGCAAAAATTCTAAAAGATTCAATTATGCACATTGTTAATAGCTCAGGTGAAGAAGGAGCTTATCCAGAACTAACGAAGCATGCTGAAGCCCGATTAGCTGTGATCAAACCCGAAAGTAGTGTTCTTAGGACGCCTGAATCTGTCCTGACTAGAAACATGTTATCGCCTGAGAGACGAAAAAAACTGGATGATGACGTGAGTGAATGGATGGACGAGATGAAACTTCGGGAAAAAGATTTATTAGAGGGACGTTTTACGGAGATCAAAGAACCGATTTCTTCCCTTGATGTTCGAGAAATAAGGTTTAACGAACGAAAAGTAAGAGAAAATCAATATCTTTAACCCTAGATTGGGTAATTGGGGTCATACGTAACCCCACTCGACATTCAAACTACGCCCTCAGCTCAGCCAGATTCCTATTCGGTCTGGGACCTTAAGGGGACTGAGTCACCTAAAAAGTCGAAGGAAAAAAAATTTTTTTTTTGCGACAAGATCAATCTACATTTTCATTCTAATTTATCCTTATAAAGTATCTATACTGAGCTATCTTTTTAAATTTTTTCAGAACCATATCAAGCATCCGAACGCTGTGATATTTTCCCAAAGTTTGGGAGCTTCTTGTAAGATTCAGACCGAACAACTCAAACGATCGTGGACTTTGACGTCTCATTTTGTTCAGAAAACGCATAATTCCAAGGTGAATGTGGGATTTTTTTTTTGATGCAATTTAAACATTTTGGCAGCCTATAACGTAAAAAGGAAACAAAGTTTGTGGAAAAACAGTTGAATAATAGGTCACCATAACTTCATCGTACCTCGCATTTCCAATTCCCACATTCACCTTGGAATTATGTGTTTTCTGAACAAAATGAGACGTCAAAGTCCACGATCGGTTGACTTGTTCGGTCTGAATCTTACAACAAGCTCCCAAATCTTGGGAAAATATCACAGCGTTCGGATGCTTGATATGGTTCTGAAAAAATTTGAAAAGATAGCTAAGTATAGATGTAATTTTTGTATAATTTCACCTATTTTTGAACATTTATAATAAATTTTAATCGAAGTGATCAATTTTACTGGTAATTTTTAATGATATTCTTCAGTCGTCAGTTTCTTGGGATTTCCTCTTTTTCATACGTTTGAATAATTATATATTTTTTTTTAAGGAAAATTCGGTCAGATACTTTTAAAGTGTGCCTATTTATCTTTTAAATTCCGTTGGAATTTTTTAAATCGCTAGCATTGTTGGAATACTACGGTAAGTTTTATGAAAAAAGTCGAACTCGCGAAATTTTTAGGTTTTTTTTCGGTTTAGACAATTTAGTCCATATGTTTCCTGAGTTAATAGAAAATAATCGGTACCACTGCCTTCCTTATTAAAACACGAAGAGATTGCACTGCTTAAAAGTTGTCCTAACCGATCTTGAGCCATCATCCCACGCGACTCAAGTCTGGGGTCTTCAAACGCCCCAATTACCCAATGACGTATGAGCCAGCTATGTTACCTAATCTAGGGTTAATATTTGCGTTTTATCTCTCAATTCTCTTGATTCGTTCTAATCTGGAGAACGAAAAAAGCTCGAAAAATCGCATCCAGAGTCAATGCTTAAGATCGTGCGATTACACGGCATGGGATAAATACGATGCGGACACGGAATCAAATCGAATCGATCTTCAACAAGAAAAAGAGCAGGCGAAAATTAAGAGGACTCAAAAGGAATCGCGCGAAAAAGATGAAAGAATTAAAAAAGCATCGAGGGAGGCTATTGTCGAGAATGGTGCGTTATTCTTTTTTTTTTTTTTACGTATTCAATTCTAGATTAGAATTGTAAAATCAGCCTTATGGCGGCCAGTCGGAAAATTGCGATAAAAACTACTTTACTTACTTTCAATAATTGTTTCAAAATTTTTCAAGTTCAACGTCGCCGTGTTATTCAAAAACAGGTCATAACATTTTGATATCGATAATTTAGTGTATGAGGAGTTATCGTTACAATCAAACCCATTTTGTTTGCTAAATTCAATTTTAGGTGACTATATAGAAAATCCCGAATTTTCAATTACTAAACCTACTTAGACAAACAATACTTGGAATTAATAATCAGGGGTAAAAAACCAAAATTATTATCTAAAGTATTCTCAACCGTCGTAGAAAAGTGATTCCCATTAATTATCAAGTGGTTTTATCAACGGAATCTTTATTTAATTTAATTTATTCTCCAAGTTGCATTAACCGGAACTGAAATGGAGGTCATGGCCGAAGAGGAAAAGAAGAAGGGGAACGAGGCCTTTAGAATCGGTGACTACGATGAGGCCCTCCAGTATTATAATTTGAGTATCGCTATTACCCCAACGATACAAGCATACAACAATCGTGCGATTACATATATAAAATTGCAACGTTACCACGATGCGGTTGAAGATTGTAATAGAGTTATCACCATCGAACAAACGAATACAAAAGCTCGGATTCGTCGAGCATTGGCATTGGAAAAACTGGGGATGAATAGCCAAGTACAATATTATTATTTCGTTTTCGAGTTTGCTTACCGTGAATCGACACATGAAATATTGTGTATATTTCTGTGCAGGCATTAGCCGATTACGAGATCGTACTGAAATCTGAACCAGGGGATAAAGCAGTCATCGCTGCGATCAACAAATTGAGAGTCCCTTCAAATTCGAGAATAACAAAGTTACTACCGAATGTTTATTTTAATAATTCAAACGATTTTTTTTCTCCACCATCTGTGTTGATTTTTTACTTCTAGTTGGAGGGAGAATTAATGCAAAGGGAGTAGGCTAGCCATAAAGAGATCGAACGACCATCATCTATGTATATTGATATTAAGCCGATTGATCCGAAATGAATCGTACATGCGACGATAGCTATTCTCTAATTATTTTATAAAAGCGTCACTCAGTATGGATTAGACATTTTGTTAGAAGCGCCTTAACATTCATTATGATTTTTATTTGATTGTCGTTATAGAATATTTAATCCAATCTCAGAACACCACTGGAGCCAAAAGGGACTCCAGGGCGTCTGTTCGATTTCTGAACCTCCAAAGTGTACATTTTGTCTCACAAGAATTATATTGAACACAAAGTCAAACATTTCGGCTCAATAGAGCAACCCTTGCATGTTTTCTGGCACCCTATTCCATCATTATATCTTTGTATCACAGAATACTCACGTAAAGGAGGGAATAATAGTTTTTTTATCATCATCAATTAGCAATGCCTGTCGCACTGATAAAAAGGTCGTGGATTTATTTATTCCAGAATGAAAATAGAGGAAATACCATCCGTAGACGATATCGAAGTCACAAAGGTATCAGGAGTTTCAAAAGTGAATACAGAGAAATCGGTACATGGTTGTTCCTCGATTAAAGCTCCTTCGACTTTACACGAGATCATGCCACGTCGCCATCTCACTTCTTCAGAACAATCTTTACATCACATGCATACTCAAGTGTGTTACTGCAACAATGCTCCAAGCTCATCCCAACGTACATCGTTTTTGCCTCACTTGAGGGACCGCTACTGTTCCGATGAACTCGAAAAGTCCGTAAAAATGCCAAAAGTCCAAAGTATATTTGACAACACTCGAATATTCCCTGGCAAATCAACGGAAAGGTTAATTGAAGATATACCCGATGAACTGTTTGGAAAGCCAACGAAAAACACTATCGATATGAGGAGTGATAACACTTTTGAGGAAGATCGAATAGAAAATGCGATGCTGACCAGCTTCGGATCGGGTGATAGCCGCAGATAAAATGATCAAAATACTCACCGACTTGATAGAGGAACTCGATAGGACAACTGATGACAGGCAAAAAATCGTTAAGGGAACCAGTTTTGGCAAGATTGCGACGCCATATGAATTCATTAAGCTGTGGAATTCGTTAAAAAATGATTCTGATCTTGTTTTACGAGCTGAATTCTTGAAAAGTTTGAATCCAGAGAATATTGATACCGGTAACTATTGGAAAAACCAAACTCGAGAATTTATCTGCGGTTTGAAGGTAAAACCGAATGAGTCTATGAAACGAGCTTTCGAGATGTAACGACTATCCGTTGAAAATGTTCAGTATCCCCGTGTCTCGAAACGTCGTTTGCAGTCTTAAGGTCTTACCGGACGGATCATCGGGCAGAAAGTTAGTCCAAAACCGGCGAATCGTGGATTGGCAATTCTAGATCATGCCGTGCATGTTTGGCCTTACAAATAGCTAAAGTAATATTGAATTAACATTCAGAAATATTAATTATCTACTTTTAATAAGAATTGAAGTCAAATTCGACGATATTGGCGTGTGATTGACTGACGTTTTATCAATGAATGTACAACGGAAATAACCATCTTCATGCGCTACAACGAGCAACATCGCTATATCTATATATACGTTTTCGGACTAGTGTTTCAACGGTTTCAGGTGATTTTCCTCATTACTTTAATTGATTTCGCAACAATTACTCAGACGATTAATTTTAAACTAAGTATAATCGATCTGTCGATCCTAAATCTTCATGATATAATATTTTCCGAATTTTCTGACATTTAGTTCTATTCGTTTTGCAGTCATTAACGTCTGCAGAAGCGGTTCTCCAATAAGAGACCGTGTTAAATTCACAAATTTATAACTTCTCAACCATTTAGTGAAAAAATCTGAAATAATTCATGTATTATTATTCAATCAAAAACTATCATTCCTCAACTTTTCAAGAATTTCTGACATTAATTAGTATACTAATAAATGTCAGAATGTTATAACCATCCAGTAATACCTCAATTACAAAAATCTTACTAATTTAAATTTTTTTTTTTTTTAATATCACAGAGGGGAATTCGATTGAAAGAAAATAATTAGTGGATCACAGTTAGTTACTTTTACTATACGGTATGGGCAAGTTTTGTTTACAGTATAATTTACGAGTCAACAATCCCAATTTTTAGAAGTAATTGACTTATTCGGCTTTGTCTCCAAACCACAGATATTTTTCTATCGCTAAACAAACATTTGTTATCAGTTATAGGAAACAAGTTGGACGGCGACATGTTTACCATTATTATTCGCTGCTTCGAGCAGCATTTCTGCACAGCTGAGTGTTATACGCTGCTGTATCGCTTTGTGCAGAGACTCACGAGAGTAAAACGTTTTTTCATAATGTGTATGTTTATTAGGGTGGGTCAAAAAAAAACTTTTTTTTTTTTTTTGAATGTCACTCACGAAAACTAGTTCCTAGGTACCTCTCCAAAGTACTTACTGAGTATAAGCTCTTAATATTAATGGGAAGAACTGGCTCATCGTCGTTTTCCATTTTCAATGTAGTCTCATATAAAAATGGTCATATCTTATCACCAATAAATTGTTAAACCAGTTTCATCATGAATATTTATAGGAAATTAAACGCTCTACAAAAATGGTCTCTTATACTTTTTTCATTAATCGAACCATTTAAAAGATATTCAAGGTCAAAGATTGAAGAATTTATGATTAAAATAACTTTTTGTTTTGAATTTTGTAACTTACTGAAAAATAATTATTGTCAAATGGGTATCAATTATTTCTGTAGGAAATTAAACGTTCTACAAAAAAGGTCTTCTACGGTTAATCGATTACTCTAACCATTCAGAAGATATTCGCATTAGAATTTCAGTAAGCATTGGAATTCTAATGCGAATATCTTCTGAATGGTTCGAGTAATCGATTAACCACAAAAGACCTTTTTTGTAGAACGTTCAATTTTCTACAGAAATAATTGATACTCATTTGACAATAATTATTTTTCAGTAAGTTACAAAATTCAAAACAAAAAGTTATTTTTTTCATAAATTCTTCAATCTTTGACCTTGAATATCTTTTAAATGGCTCGATTAATGAAAAAAATATAAGAGATCATTTTTGTAGAGCGTTCAATTTCCTATAAATATTCATGATGAAACTGGTTTAACAATTTATTGGTGATAAGATATGACCATTTTTATATGAGACTACATTGAAAATGGAAAACGACGATGAGCCAGTTCTTCCCATTAACATTAAGAGCTTATACTCGGTGAGTACTTTGGAGAGGTAGCTAGGAACTAGTTTTCGTGGGTGACATTCAAAAAAAAAAAAAAAGTTTTATTTTGACCCACCCTAATGTTTATGGATAAGAACGACGAAGAAGGTACAGTGCCTGAAAATTGCTTCGATGATATACTCACAATAGTAGAAGTTAAGTATGTGGAAGTTCGATTTGCTAATGAAATACGTTATCTTAACTTGAAATCTCTAGACGGAAACGTAGGGCTATACGCTAGCAATATGAACTTGGAACTATTAAAATAATTGCCGTATTGAGGGCGCTATGCATTGAAACTTTTTATAAGCACATTCCAACCTTCAATTGATAACTTAGCGCAATGGTCCATGAAAAATGTATAACAACTGAAAATCTACGGAGTATGTTTACATTTCCATCTCCGGCCTGCACAAAATAATTTTCCATAATTAATCAATAATAGAATGGCTCAAACTAAACCTACAGAGGCAACAAGGTTGTTCAATGATGACTATAAACAACCCATACCCTTTTTCGGAATTCTTATCCTCTTCCGTCGAGAGGACATTGTCTTTGACGAAAATATTACAATGTACAAAAACGTTGTGCTTCAAATGTTTCTACAATGACTATATCATTCACGGGAATGTGAATGAAAATGAATCACGATTACATAAATAAATAATTCAAAAAGTGTCTGGATTATTTTTATTTCTCATTAATTCAACTATTTAAAAAAAAATTACATCACCGGGGAAGCGTCGTAACATAATTATTTCATATGGTTGCAATTAAGAGAATTGAAAAAAATGAAAACAAAAAAAATCGGTGACAAAAGGATTCGAACCATCGACAGCGTTTTTCTGACCAATGGGAAGGATTGTCACGTGGGATCGTAATAAGGGTAACTCGTTACCCCGTTTGACCCGATGAAGGTCTGAGAAAACATATGACCCGTCTAGGGGTAATTAAAATTACATACCCCTTTCCATTGGAAGTTGTATATGAGGTAGTTCATACCAAATCGATAAGGTTTTTCCCTGACCCCTTTTGATTCAGCTGATTATTTTATATATTTTTTGTATCAACTGAATGGAGTATCCACGATTTTTTTCAATTTATTTTATCGAACGGTTTTACCTTGCACGAAGTTGAAGATTAATAACCCACTGAAATGTAGACTGCAGAGTGACCGTTTATTTTAAATTACGTAAGAGTGTGAGTGTGTGCGTAGAATGATGCGTAGAATGATTAATTTTTATTCTTTTTTGGTATAATTGAAAATCCGCTCGTTTTCAGGATCTAAAATAAAAAGTTCACAGTTTGTCGAAAATAATGACAAATTTATTTTCTTTTTTTTTTATTATTGTAAATTGAAGTGCAGATAAATATTTTATGTTATACAACGTTGTTGGGTTTCAATTGTTTATATCGAAATCCATTGCTCTGCGGAGACTTATGATTTTCTTTTGCAAACGCAGATGATTTATACCGCGTTATTGAGCGTTTTTGGGATCTTACGAGCTATGAAAATAATCTACGGAAAAACTACGGATCAACGGTTCCGAAGAAGATTCCGTTTGCGTCGAATTGTGTTCACGATCGCAGAAATGTCTGTTCAGCATAGTTTGCAAGTATTGAAAGTGGCCAACATTTTTTGTTAATTTCAAAAGATTCTCGATTATTAATTTTTAGCCGATGTTCAGTAAAATGTTTACTACCGTTTATACAAAGAACATGTTCATATGATAATATAAATATGGAATTTCGTGTCTTGAGATAATGTGCTGGTTTTAGATCTATAACAAAATTTCTAAAGCATTGGGACAGGTCACGATTGATCTGTCGAAAGAAAAACTAGAACGATTAACGGTGTTCTAAAGTTTTGCGAACAACCTCCATTGTGTATTATTCGAGTGGCCGACGGAAAACAACACTTTCTAGAAGATTCAGCTATCCATCTTGTACAGGTGTTAATCCAAGGCCTTTAATCGTAAATCTAAGTTGATACGTTGACGATGAATGTGCGTATCTCCTTTGGGTTTAAGTGCACAACAATGGCTTCGTCAGTAACTTTCAATCTCGTAATTGAACTATGAGTAGAAAAATGTGGATTTACATTTTTCTCCGAATTCCATTTAAGTCTTTCGGAATCGTCCAACCACTGATTAGCCCCTAACGTTGTCTCCCGTACTGACGTCACGCTAAATGGAACGAACAAATCCTGTTGACAACGGGAAAACAATTAATTATCAATTTGTTTGATAAAAACTACGCAAAGAAAAGAAATTTCGTATCGGATGAGATATTTTGGAACAGTAGGTGAAATGGATTCGTTTTCAGATGTGAACTTGTTTTTTTGCTCCTATAGCCAACCCAAAAAGTTTTAGAGGGTTGAAATTTACACACAATAAATTCCATTTCTAGCATGTAGAATAGGCCGGACTGTAATAGGAGTGTTGACGAATTTCGACAAGTGCACCCCCCAGATAGGTTCGAAATAAATCTTTAAAAAAATGTGCAGTAGTTCAATGCGAAGACGTGCCTGTAAGCTCGTTTTCTTTCCCATTTGAATAACATGGGATTTACAGACTAATTCAGTCATTATTTTTTGGAAGTGCTCTTAAGCATAGAAAAAAAATATTATTCATATAAATCTATTCTTCATCGGTATATCTACGTGTAAAATTTTTTACAAGGCGTTATCACAACTCTTACGCCCCCCCCCCCCCCCCCCCCCTCCTATTATTCACGATGGCAAATTGATACAGGCGAGGTCTTGTAAAAAAATTTACGAGTAGTTATACCCGTTAACAATAGATTTATGTGAATAAAAAATTGTTTCCGTGCTCAGGGACAACACGAAAAAATAATTATTGAATTAGTCTGAAAATCCCATTTTATTCAAATGGGAAACAAATCGAGCTTCCAAGCACGTCTTCTCATTGGACTCCAGTGCTGGGATTTTGCACATATTTTTTTTAAATTTATTTCGAACCTGTCTGGGGGACGCACTTGTCGAAATTCGTCAACACCCCTATTAAGGTCCACCCTAATGTAGAACGAAATAAAGATATAGGAAAACTATAAAACAATCCATGTGGGAAACGAAGAGATACGTGTTTCAGGGTTTTCGATTGTGAGCGATCGCCATTAAGATACAAGCAACGAGAGTTATCTCAACCATTAATGATTTTTAGTTTTTCAAACCGAAGTATCTCTCAACAATTATTGGTAAATTAAAAAAAGTTTCGTGTTTTCTCTTCGTTTCTGTACGTGCTATACGATAGAAGTAATCATAACTACGCCGCGCCATCGGAACCATTATTCATTAACAAGTTAACAATTGAAACAATTTAAAGTTTGGGTGGAATGCCTGATACTTCAATTATGAAAGCATTTTATTGATTTACGCACCCTGATGTTAATATCCACGGGTTTCGCAAGATTTTTGGCTTCACTGATTTCAAAAATATGCTCCAGTCGCAACAGAATAGTTTTTCCTACCCAGGGCTCCAGAGTGAGAATCTGTACGTTGAGCGGAAGGCTCTTTGCGATACCGCTGCCCTGTGGAGGTGAAAAAAATTAAGATAAAACACAAAGTAATGACCTATTTGTCTGTCGATAATGATTATAGAATAAATAACCAACGACTTCTTTTTTGTTACACTATTATAATGTTTTGATCATTTGAGTATACAGGGTGAAAAGAAATTATTAGTCATCCTTTTACCAGGTGAATCTTCAGGTCATGTTTGGCGAAGCTCACCAAAAATATCATTCCGCAAAATTCATTTGACCTTGGCAGTCAAGGTGAACATTTTTTGGCTCAAAAAATTCTGCTTGTCAAGAGGAACAAAGTCTCGAAGGGACCATAGGTCAAAAACGCGATATTCTATGTGACAAAACAGCTTAAAGACGAAAAAAAATTAGAAATTTTTTTTTTCCCGTAATATTGCTCAATCGGGCTCAGAAATGATAATATAATCATGCAAGGAGCTTTCCATCGCTCAGCAGGAAACGGTCCGAGTAGAAACGTTGTTTACACTCGAACTGTAAGCCACGCTGTATAGAGCTCGATTTCTTAATCGCGCGGTAAGAATTTCCGAGACCGAGAAGCTTGCTTTGGAGCCTAAGTTGTCAACATTTTGTTGCTACAGTAAGAAAAATAGCATAAGGTTTGAGCAACACTTGCCTCCATACTGTACTTTTCCCTCCACTGCTCGTAACTAATGTCGTTCGCCGGTGTAAACACAATCCAGGGTCGAAGGGCTAATTCTAACGTCGATGTTTTTTCGTTCAGCGCAGATGCATCGATGTCATCTAAATCGCTGGCGATTACATAGTGCTGGCCCCTCGCTAACAGACCCTTGTCAAACGCCATTTCGTTCAGGGCCTCACCCACGCCGAAGAAGTCGTCGTTCAGCATTCGCCTGTGAACCTGTCAATTGATAAATCAATGTTTCAATCAAGTGATTATATAACTAAATTATTATTCATGATCCGTATCATTGTTACAACTTGATATTCTCCCTCTCCCCACCTATTGATTACCACATTAATTGACTGATAAGTCACAAAACGGGATAATTGAAAAATAAAAAATCGACGCATTACCATCAGTTCCAACTGTCCATCTCGCAAGCTCGAGCCTCCCTGAGCTCGGTCCGTCAGCACGCTGAGCCTCAGACTTTGCTGCTCGTCCTGTAGATATATTTTTTCCGTAACGGGATAATAATTTCCAGCAACTGGTTCGTTGACCATCAAATTCCATGTAGGACGAAAGTCTTTTTTGCGCTTGAGCATTTCACGTGCATTGCTGTCTGTGTAGAACACTTGGTCGGATCTCATGTTGCTCGAGTAAGTCGTGATTACTTCTTTTCCGATAGAGTCTCTGGAAATCAATTTTGAAAAACGGATAATTGTTCGGTTGGTTCGGATGGGAATGGAAAAAATATGGAGTAAACCGGATATCATTCTCGTAATTTTTAAGAACAAATAAATCAGGTATTTCGTCGGACCTCAAACAGTTGACTCAAGATTTTCGCTCTATGATCTTTATTTTGACATTTATGTTAATTTATGAGGAAAATAAGAAGACACATATTTCGGGTTTCCCCTTCAAAAACTTAATGTGACTGTATTTCAAAAGTGGGGGCTCAAAATAAAAAACGCCGAAATACGTGTCTCTTTATTTTAAACACATATTAATGAGAAAAATTGCGGAGGGGCAAAAATGTTGACCCAATTGTCCGAAGTTGCCGAAATTCCCAGGAATACCCCATATATATTACGAATCAGATCTTACCGATAGATCGGAATTGGTCCGACGAGCCAGTTGAACTCGATCCTGTCTTCCCCGCTGTAAACCCTCACAATCTGGCTGACCCATCCGTTTATATTATAATGGAGTTCTTCCACCAAAGGGCCTGAAAAGTAAATCATAGGACGACTCGTATCAGGAATTTTTTTCCATTCTCATTCTGCAAATCGGTTTTAGACAGAATTGCGAGACAATTTACCCTTGTAAAATGTATGTGTTCCATGGTACTCCATTCGCCGGGCAGCACTATGTCTGGGTTTAAATATATAAGCCCCTGAAGCTCGGCTTCCTCTCTCCCCGTCGTAGCCGTTACCACTCTCGTAATATTGGAACGATTGCTCGAGTTTCGCTTTCTTCAAATTGTTCCACTCGATCACAACATTTCCAGCTGCATTGATTGTTATATTGTACATCTAGAATGTATAAATATATAATTATACATTTCAATCGATTTCGAATCATTTTTGAGTTTCTCAAAGAGATTTAATGAATTCGTCATCCCGGATGGTTTTCTATACCTCTCTGCCAATAGACGAAATCGGTCCAACCTCGTCATCAATGCATTTTACAAGGACGTTCAGCTCCTCATTCACGTAGAAAGATCGATAGCCCAATGCTGGTATGAGTACAGCTTGGAATACCAACTCACTCGTGGCTTTGCTCACTCTTCCAGGGATTCTTAGTACTGGTTTGGGAATCGGTACGAGCTGCGTTGTGATTTCATTTCCTGCGAAGTATAAAAAGAAAGTTCAATCAGTGGTTCTATCAATTGCCTTGTGGCGATGTACCAGTACTTTGGTTGAGAACAAAAACTATAAACGCTTCCTCGGTGACCATCAATTTTTAAGATAATAACATACCGGTAGAGTCCTTGACGCGGTAAGCTTTTCCCACAACTGGTATTCGTACGTACGGTGAAACTGTTCGGCTCAATGGATTGTAAAGCGTGACTACGAATTTTTTATTATTTTCCGAGTGCTCACAAGCGCTAATATTTAAAAGCATACACGTTTGAAAATCAGGCGAATCTTTGGTATCACTTTTTTCGTCTTTGACGATCCATTTTCTGTAACGCAATTACGTTTGATATAAACTATGACAAATTCCTGCAACATCCTTGACTGAATCGTAATTAATTATTTGAAGGGAAAAAATGTTTATACCTCAACGCCTCAGATGCAACAGTTGCACCTTGTTCCATGCTCTTGTGCAAAATACGCGCGTAATCTTCAGCCACATGTTGCTTCTCAGTTCCGGTTACTGCATCGTGATGCTGCATAACTCCCATCGCTTCGCGGAAATCATTAAGCTTAACGTCGTCCACTCCCGGGTTAGATAACACCGCTAATTGCTTGACTATCTGAAACGATCAGTCATCGATGAGATTAAAAAATCTATCACGAAATAAGGAAATAAGATTGAAAACAATGTACAGTGCATTTGGTAACTTCGATAATTTCTTTTAGTTTTCTTGCATCTACGCATACAAATACGTACTTGTAAAAAGTTGTTGCCGATTCTTTCGTAAAACTTGAGAGTGGGTCTTGAAGTAAAATAGCCAGTCCAGTAGGCGTTAGGATCGCTCGCGTATGGAAAAAAATCGTCGGATTTGGTAGGCCACGATGCGTTGAGATCATTCAAGGATTTAATATAGCACGATGGTGTTGAGTAAAACACATTGAGTTCAGAACCGTGTCTTTCATTAGTATATCTGTAACGCGGCCAACATTGTCATAAATTGAAATGTATCTACACAATCTCTCCGTTGGAGTCCACAAACGAAGGGAATGAGATTTGCCGAAGAGAAAGTAATGATGGAAATAATTGAAAGCCTGTGAACATTCAACGAAACAATGATCAACGGCTTCGGGTTTCTAATCGAATTATTAGTACCTTATGAGTTTGTCCAGATTGTTGTACCACATTAGCGCTTCCTGATAATTGAAATCGCCTCCCATGGTCAGGATGATGTTATTCGTTCGGTAATGACGAGATTGCTCATCCGTGAATTGCTTGAACGATTTAACCTGTCCCGTAGCAAGTTTGCGCATAATTTATTAGAGAACAAAAATATAAAATTCCAATATAAAAGATCCAATATAACTTCCCTGTCTGGGATCGTCATGATATTTACACAGCTCGGAGTGCGTGTTAAAAAAGAAATTCCCAAATTTTTTCTCTATTATTTTGGTAATTAACGTATTTATAATTTTTTCGTTTTCTTTCTTTCTGAAGTATTTTTTTTTTTTTACATGCTTACGCGGTTCTAAAAATATATGAAAAATCAGTTTTTGATACCAAATTGTCTCAGCTTTTCGGAAAAAAATATTAGTTCTTTAGTTGCACCCTCAAAAATGTATTAAAAATGAAATTGATACTAGAAAAGCTGTTAAAGGAGGCCAGTGGCTTTGGGGCAACGTGCCCGGCTCACAACCAGTGGGCCCGGGTTCCATTCCCGCCGACACCAATGGAAATTTTTCAATTTGATTTAAATTTGAAAAAACAGGGGAGGTTTTTCTTTTATCTTTGCAAGGTCTTCGCGATAAAAATACGTACAATTTTGCCATGCTGTAACTGCCGAATGAAGCCTACGGTCAAGATGAGCGAGGTCTTAAGCTTTTTGTTTTGAAGGAACAATAACGAGAATAAAAATCAAATAAGAAAAATAAAATTGTTGTTTTTCGAATTATTCAATGTTTAGACGATTAATTGTTAATTAATAATAATTCAAACAGTGCAACAGAATTGTCTGCATTTTTATCGCAAAGACCGTGTAGAAACAAAAGAAAAAGCTGACTTGGTTTTTCAATTTATCATGGCGGTTGTTGGGATATATCGATTTGAAACACCAAATATCGTCAATAGTTGAAAACCTTCGTTCCACTGCATCTTAATAGCGGGCGCTAAAAACGGCAAACCCCGAAACACGTGTCTCTTCATTTTCGACGTATATTTATGTAAAAAATCGTAGGGTAAAAACTTTGAGTCAAGGGTACGCGACTATCCGGTTTGCCACGGAATCCCCCATATGCTCATAATAACCACCGATTAACTTACCCTGTCATCGATGTTGTAATCAGGACTATCAACGTCATCGATCATCGGCTCATCCCGACAAATTACATCAAAACAAAAGCCTGGCGGGGGTTGATAAAGATTGTAGAGCGCAACCGAGAACAAATCAGCTGTTTTTCCTGGAAAATTGATTGAACGTTCTTTATTCTCACGTGCCACGTTGACTTATGCTTTTTCTCCCCTTATTTATCTTCAGACATACGCGAAATTTAGTCTTACTGCATACCTAAATTTGGACTTGCGTTCCATACGAACTCAGCGGTCTTGTCACTAAGACGTTTTGACTTGTCCTGATAATCCAAACGGCCAAAAAACATACCGTCGAATCCCATCTGAGCAAACATCGAAGCCTGTTCTCTCGAATGACCGAACGGATCTATTTGCCAGCCTATCCGAGGTCTCGCGCATTCCCCGAAGGTATCGTTCAAACGTCTTTAATTCAAGAAACACGTTTTATCATCTGATTGCCTTATAAGACGCTATGCAAGCGTCGCACAGTAAGACCAAATCGCGAAAAGATGGACAAAAGTCGAAGATGTAATTCTTGAGACTTGGAAGGACGGTTTTTCAGGCCGCTGATTTCGAATTCAAGGTTTATTTTACAAAAATCAGAATAGCGGATCCAATATGGCGGATAATTTTTGAAAAAACTTGCTCCACTTTAATAGGAAACGGTATATAGGGGTTTTGTGAACGACTGATTTCGAATTTGAGGTTAATTCTACGAAAAAAGAAACGGCGGATCCAATATGGCGGATAATTTTTTTGAAAACTTGCTCCACTTCGACGAAAATCAGTATATTGAGGTTTCGTGGTTCGCTGATATCGAATTTGAGGTTAATTTTACAAAAAAAAATAGCGGATCCAATATGGCGGATCATTTTTCTGGAAACTTGCTCAACTTTGACGAAAATCAGTACACTCGGGTTTATCGGGTCGCTGATAACGAATCTAAAGGTTATTCGAGAAAAAAAGCAGATCGAATATAACTTATGACCCGTAGGGAGATTTCCTCAAAATTTCCATTAATTTTCCATAGCTTGGTCCTTTCTAAGAAATATTTTCCTACAAGCAATTTGTAAAAAATTTGATATATTTTGAAAAAAAATCACTACACATCGATTTTTTGCGTCATCCCTATCCAATCGAAAGTTAATATTATAAAAATAATATTATAAAGGACTGGTCGCGCTTGGAATATTGAAATAAAAAAGATTAAACAGATAAAAGCATTCGGGGCGACATCTAGCTTTTGCCTTTGACCCTTCATAATGCCTCAAGCTGTACTTAAACAAAATTTTCTAAAATTCAACTAAAAATTTGTTTTTACCTGAAACCCCATGTATATTGATCGACGAGGGAGCGGTAATGAGTGACCGCTTCGTCATTCATGCTCCAGCCTCCGCCGATTATTTCCAGTCTTCCGTCGTTGATAAACGACCTGACTAGTTCTCTGACGACGGTGTTCTGTCGCTGCCACCATTTCCATAGAAACGCCGTCTCCACGTAAATAAATCTGCAAAAATATATAATCCATCAAACAATAACTTCATCAGTAATTAATAGTTTAATGTGATTTACATATTTTTCCAAGTACCTTCGGTCCGGATGATCGCGAAGGGCCGCTACGACAGTATCGAGAATGTACTGGACGCCTGCCAGCTGCGTATCTGATCTACTTCCAAAGTAATACTGATCGACTGTTTTTAACCAACCCACGTCGTCGTGCGTATGTGCCACAAGATGGATATTAAGTTTTTTCGGGTCCACAACGGGGCATGACTTGATAGAACCATAACAAACAAAATACCGATAAATCGAAATGAATGAAAATGAATCAATCGGAAAAATGATGAAAATAAAAGAGAGTAACATTTCAGTATTATTGAAATATTGTTTGTTGAGCGGATTGATTTGAATAAATAGAATTGATCGTACCTCGTAACCACAGACGGGGGTTTTCACATCCTGGGTGAGAACATGTGCAGCATTCGCCGAGGTAACAACGTTTCGCAGCACAAATAAAATGAAAATAGGTTGTGCTGCAGCAAAGCACAACATGTCGCGGTTGACCTGGGCTCACAGAAACCTGTTGAAACCAAGCGGGGTCAGTTGGTATCGAACTCACGCTCTTACACGCTAACAAAATAGTTCTGTTCCCGGGGCGGACAGCAAGGACGACATAAGCACAAGGATTAGAGAGCGAATTAGGTACAATGATATATTTTCTTATAGGAGATACAACAGCATCAAAACGACATCTCAATTCATGGTAACGATATTACTTTGGAAAGGAAACGGTTGATGGACCGGTGGTTATCGCCCGATCTCATTACAGCCTAAATCGAATACGGTGGATTTGTTTCGAGCTCATGAAGATTCTTCAGAAGGGTCTCGCTGAAGCAGTAACGTTTTGCAAGCGGTTCTAAAATGAGTAGTCAATATTATGTAAGGTCTGACCATACTTGAATCTATCCGAATCAACTATATTGGATGTAAAAAAAATTCTCACACCTCACAATGCGGTGTTCTGATCCGGGCAACGCAGCAACCAAGCTTTCTGCCTACCCTGAATCTTAGCCTTTTTGCTTATATCTATAAGTAGAATTCATCGCATCGAATGCTATATTTTTTATATTTAGGTAGTCTTTATTTCATTCGATGTTGTCTTTACCTTATATTTAGGAATCTATATCACATTCGGTGTCGTCTTCTCCTTATATATAGGTAGTCTTTATCACATTCGATGCTGTCTTTTTCTTACATTTAGGTGATCTTTATCACACTGGCTTTGTCGCACTGTATTGATTAGTTTAAGCACTTTATATCGATTGACTTATTGGTATTGAGTGCCACAGGGCAAAGGCACGCAGCTTACAGCATGAAAACAAAAAGTAGAAGTTCCCTTTAAGTTGCACAACGGACATGGGGGAGTGCGCGTCAAATCTGTATAATATGTTCTTAATTTTGAGTCTGAAAAAGATTTTCCCAGCCAGTCTGCATTGTGCGAGGACCCTTGTATACGCGAACGGTTCTTTTGATAATAGATATTTTTCTCATTCAAGTACGTTAAGCTGATTTGTTTCTTTGTAGCCTGAGTTGTATGGCGATCTGAGAGCCGCAACTGCGTCGGCTTGGAACTGTTTCTGCGCGATAGCGTGCATTCGTTGAGATATCGCGTCTGTTATTGCGTTAGGGTTCATATTTATTACAATTCCGTGGCTATGGTACGTTGTCAGGATGTTTTTGATACTACTGTGACAATTATATTTCGAGATGTTACTATCAGATGAGCTCAGTGCCACCAGTCGATCCATACTAATTCGCGGATAACGTTTCTTCGGCATTTGCAATACTTCGATGGGAAAGCATAGCGCTCGTTTAACGACTAGTTTCTCAACTGTTGTGGTTCCTGTCGCTAAACGTATCAAATAGCCGGGGGTGCAATTTGGTAGACATAAAAGCACTTTAACCCCTTGAGTGTGCAACTCGGCTACAGCTGCGGACACAGAAGTGGCCAAGAATGGGTGAAAAAAAAGTCATCGGATTTTCATAAAACTTCGTATCTACAAGTTTTTGGTATCGCTGAATCCGAATATGATGGCAAAATTTCGAAATTCAAAATGGCGGATCCAATATAACGGATCGAAATTACAAATAAAGCGTAAAAATATTGTCCTCATAAGAGCGATGTGCTCTGAACCCCGCTTGAGCCTCGGGCAATATGTTAAAAAGCGTTCATACCAGTGATTGAGTCTACATACGATGATCTTCGTAACAAATTTTAATACTATATATTGCTAATTCATCGGATCTTCTACTTCTTCTTTTTTATAAAATAGAATAACGTCTGCGCTGCTCCACTTCAAGGGCCTTTATCGTTTTGCCATTATCCTATTAAATAATGTAACTATATAATCTGCCCATTTCGGTGGCAAGGGTTTAAAAAAACTTGACTGGACCCCGTCAGGCCCAGGAGCTTTGTTGGGTTTAGTGTTCCTGATCGCGTTGACTACTTCCTCTTTTTAGATTATATCGTCTAGAATCGGATGGCTACAATCGAAAAATTGCGAGTGATTCAATTGCCGTAAAGGCATAATCGCGCGGTAGAATTCTTCGCAGGAGAATTCCGGTGACATGCCGCCAAAAAATTCATTAGCCGAAGCTTTATACCGGTGGTCGGAAAGGGAATGTTATCTGCCTGGATTTCGAACGCAAAGCCCATTATTGGGATCGTATTGTATTCATGTTCAAGCGTATATCGTACGAAGTTAGTCGCGTTGTATCGGTTTGATTTTAACTCCGATGTAATGGGAGATTCGCAAGCAGAAACGGCGTAAATACCTGGCCCATCGGCATAATCAGTGGTGCCCGAGGCAGAAGTCTGTCCTCTGATGGGACGACAGAAGGCATACATGAAGGCATATTGTTACCATTATCAAAGCAAGCACCGTGAACGCTTCCGGTTGCAGCGCGATTTTTGAAATATATTTTCCTGTTTAAATCTAGATTTTCCGTTAGTGCGCTTTGGTTTACGAAGCGCAGATCTTAATCGAGATGTATTCGGGGCATTGATCTCTTAAGCGCTAGATGACGGGTCTAGCTCTGATGCGACTGTACAACGTGAGCCCGAATCCATCGTATTCGGTTCGAATTGCAGGTAGGCAACAAAAAAAACCTTGTATCTTTGTGTAAGATTCCCAGAAACAAACGTTCTGAAGACGAGAACAAAGGTTTCATACTTACAGAAGAAACGAAAATAAATGAACCCAATCTGTTAGGCCGCTGGTGACGTGGATGCTCTTGACGTGGGTTCAATTGAAAGAATCGGTGGCACTGCACTAAAAATACTTGCTAGCTTACAAGCCGAAGAAAATTAACTTTAGGAAACGGAGAAAGCTGTCTATACGTCCCTAAACTTCAAACGCGACTCCCAACCCGCGGTATTTATGCCGCGTGTTATCACGTTGTACCACGTAGTCCAGACGACCTCTCGTTCACAGTGGGCCAATAAGGGAAGTCCAACTCATTGTCAAACAGAGAGAGTGGGGTTCACGTTTCGACGTGGCCATTGTTTGACGTCGATCACGGGCTATTTTTCTCGGACGCCATGTCTGTTACTCTTGCACATGTTCACACCCCATTGGACAAGAGATCGTAACAAACCTACCTGCGGAAATAAGAAGAGAGATTGCCGATGCGTAACCATTGTCAGGCGAATAGGAGTTCCGAACATCCAAACTATCAACGCAGCAAAAATCCGATATTGCAATGATCTGACCGCCAATGTTTCGATGGAACACGGTATCGACAGGTCTTGACACGAGCTTGTGAATATTGTAAAGCGGCATTACAACGATGGGGTAATGGTCTGAACGCTAATGTCCCGTGCGAGCGAGATTGCGGAAAAAGATGTTTCCCTTTTTTACAATATTTTGACAATATTTTTACTTCCCTTTGCATCGGGCAGCTTATACTGTTTCAGACAGCGAATTGGCGCCTGTGAAGAAATTGACCCCCTTCTGGCTTGGTTTTACGACTTAAAATCTATCTACACACAGTCTCGACCCTAGTCTTAACATTCGGAAAAGTATCAATAGAACACCTGCAATTCCAACCAATACAATTAACTGAAGATGGTCATCATTACAAGAACTGGACAATTTTGATGCCATAGTAAAATTCCCACTCATACAACCTGCGTCTGCAGGAAAATAACGCGACTTGTCCTTTCATTTTTTTTTCTAAGTCTACGAATTTATGTCACATAAGCATACATTATTACACGCAGAGCCAACTGTTCAACTTTCGGCACATAACACATATGATTTGCAAGAAAAATCGTGTTCACGCTGACGTTTTCACTGTATATATTATAAGCGTACGAGACTCGCAGGACGCTTGAAAAATCTTGGCCCCGACATTCCTTTCCTCATCTTCCTGTACATGAATAAAAAGTTTGTAAATATGGAGTACGCCAATAAGCCTTATGCGAATTTTGTTTTGGTTGCTCCTGGATGAAGCGATGTGACGGTCGACATCTTTTCATCAGGATTTGAATAAAAGCATGTTCGAAGGTTCCTTACACATCCAGAAATGACGATTGCAGAAAATCTCTAACTGGAAGTAAATCTCGTGTGTGTGTGTGTGTTTGCGTGTGTGGGTGTGTGTGTGTGTGGGCGCGTATGTGTGTGCGTGTGCGTGTGTGTGTGTGTGTGCGTGTGTTTAAATTTCTATAACTCACGAACAGCTCGAGATCCAGCATCCCAATCATGTTCACATAGAGACTATTATAATCTGTCTGTCATATTTAATTTTCTCAATTATATTTCTCTCTTAAATTTCTTGAATTAATGCAGCTGCTTACATTTCGTAGGGTTTACGATTCCCGATAAATATCGGTTAACACACTGGCTCTCGTAAGTTTCGAGACAACGATTTAATTACTCCTTTACAAATAAAATAATGCTGGAGGATGTTTGATTCTGCATTTGGGCCGAATCGATGACAAAGTACAGATTTTGTTAAAATTAGATTTCTTTTGAAAAATTGACGATTTGTTCTAACTTATGTCCGAGTCGACCAACTCAAACCCAACGCCTTACAGTCACGGAATTATATTAAGCCACACGATGTAAAGAACTGAAAAGGGTTGATAGCGAATCATGACGGAAAGTCAAGGAATCATTCGAGCCGTAGAATTTTAATCCGGTATCCAGTGACGTCAAAACGCTGTTGTAAAAAAAAGCGAAACATTCGCAACGTTTAAAATAGATCAAAACGCACTTAGGTGACGTCAATCAATAAAATAAAAGCCTTTGTCGGACGTTTAAAATGATAGCGCGACTGCAATGATAAGAATAAGAACGAAAACGTGACTAATATTCCGCTATAAAGATTTCACGCCGAGCGAAGTCCAACACGACGAGTTTGATTACCAATAAGGCTACTCAATTTCGGGACAGAATATTGACGCTGAAAAAGCTCGAAAAAATTACCAGCACGAAGATTCTGGCTGCAGTAACTGATGATTTACTGTCATTATAACATTCGGTTTTTGTGATATAAGCATCCTCATCGAAAAATTCGACCCCAGTTCGCCCCTTCTCAGGATCATTCTCTGTAAGCAATCTATGACCTGTTTCCATAGTCCCTTCCAAAGTCTACAAACTTATATTACTTGACAATACATTGTTGCAGGCAGAGCCAACTGTTCTAGTTTTAGCACATAATACGAATGATTCGCCATAAAAAATCGTTTTGACGTTGACCTTTTTACTACAGAGATGAGGTAGCGTGGCACCCACAAACATTGTACTTTCAGCAATATTTGCAAAGTACTAGTTAATTTTCTAGATAACCAGAAAAAGGGGTTTTTTGCATCTTTTTCAAGTGAATGCAAAGGGTGAAAAAACATTTTTTTTTCAAAACAATAATTAAATCTCGTACGCAGTTCATTTGAGTTTCCAAAAGTGTAAGTCGATTCGCTATAGGATTACCGGTTCATGAGATATCGATGATCAAACGGAAAAAGATGTTATTTCATTATTCACCGGCCGATATCTCAGCGAAAAAATGTGATACAGAAAAAATAAAAAAATCAAATCGAAGTTGAAGTATCAGGCTAAGTGACTGTGTTATTGATCAAATCAGAAAAAAATTTCTTGATCCCGGCGACAACTCTGAAAAACGGAAAATGTTCATCCAAATCGAAGACCAGCCGGCGCAGAAGTGGCCGGTTTCATGAGGAATCTCTCATATAAATATTTTTCCAATAAAAAGACATTTTTTGAGCATTTGTTCGTATTTGTTATCATTTTTGGTTATCATAATAATCAAACGTAATATACATTTGCTCCTGGTTTACACAATCTTGTATGTTATGTTCAATTATTATGATTGTATCAAATAAAAATCTCAAAATCAAAAAACAAAAATTTCATGTTCAACGTATAATTTTTATTCAAGACACGGGGTCAAACTATAATTTATCAATATAAATTCTTGCTACAAACCTTGAACGAATAAAAAACTATTCACGGAGACAAAGGATGAGAAATGCCCAAAACAAAGTTTTTCACTTGAAAAAAAATCAAATGTAAGGGAATGGAAATAATTCAATCGGATTTCTCTAGATGATAATTGTGTGATTATTTTTCTTATTTATTATTTTGGGAAAAAAAAAGTTAAATTCGGGACTTCAACCCACAATCTTTCAGTTCCCACGCAAGCACGCACTGTAGCTATCACGGCCAATCGAACTCGACGATATCAATAGTGTTTTTAAGCTGCAATTTATTTTTCCAGAACGACTTTCCCCGGAATAACCGGAATAGTGCAATCTATTATTTCCATACGCGAGAAAGAAATAATCGTACCGGAGGAATATGTAGCAAAAACAATTTTTTGCTACATATTATTTCCCTGTATGTTATCAAAATAAATCTTTTCTAGGCATTAATCGAGCCATTTGACGACATTCAATTCATTTACAGCACACATCGATTATAATGGATCAAAGTTAGCCAGTCCGAACGCTGAACCGCGTTTGACATTTGATGTCCCGCAGCCCCAGCTGTTAATAAATTCGCTCGAACGGTCGGATTCGTGCTTGAGTGTCCACCCAATGTAGTGTGAACAGAGCCACGAAACGGTTGCCACGAGCCGTTCGTGTCGACTGGACACCTGCCGTGCCAGGGGAATCGGAAGTGTTATAATCTAAGAAAAAAGGGCTCTGTACTAATCTCCTCACCCATCTCTGGGCCGCGTCCTGAAACCTAACTCGAGTACAACTCGTTCCTTCAATGTCTCTCTCGCTCCACCGCAATCTTCGATGGCGCTATCTCACTCGCACCTTACTCGAGTTGACTCGAGTAAGGTTTCGGAACGCAGCCCTGGTAGCACCATTTCCCCTCTTTCGCTCGGATGTTTCCGCCGAAGCACATTCACTGTTTTGGGCTTTGGCCGCTACTCGAAAAAAGCGCCACCACAATTTAAGTAAAACCCGAGCGCTGGCCATCTCCGCTCGCATACTCATCTCTGCTTCCACGCAAACGTAAATCTTTTTTCTTCGGTACCGATAGAAATATTTAGGTTAGAATAGATATTTTTATGATGAAGGTTCACCGTGTTCCTACAATTGTCATCTGATTGGCATTCGATAAATATGCCCTGATTCGCGATAATATTCAAATGAAGGATTATTTAGGTGATTTTGCGCGCGCAACTACAACGTCATTATCACGAACCCAAATCGGTTTAACCCTAATCCACTGATATTTCGCTTCGCGTCCCATGATTTACATCGGTAAAATTCAATTCCAATTACCGATCCCTGCCGCGTGTAGCAGAAGCTCGCAGAAACATCAGCTGTGCGAACAGGGTCAAAAACGATATGTATAGATCTACCGAACCATACATATGACATTAGGGTGGTCCTTAAAAAAAAAGTCTCGCTCCCCACCTTCCAAATGATTCTAGACCATAAGAAAGGAATTTTCATATTTTTTCCGATTTTTGAATTTACCCTCTGCTTTGCCTGAATTCATTTGAAAGTTTTTAAAATCATTTATGTCATATTTCCTATTTTCACGAAAAAGGTCGGGAAAAAAATCTGAAAAAAATATATATTGTAAAAAACTATAAGGCAAAAACACCAAGAAAAGTGAGTATCTGTCCGGCGAACATAACCTAAAAATAAAAATAAAAATCGACATTGATTTTTTTTTTAGGTGTCACGCAGCCGGTAAAAGAATCTAGAAAAAATATATATCGTAAAAAATGATGTTTGAAAAGGCGGAAAAAAATGTGGTGATTGTACGAAAATTTGAAGTTCACGAAAAAAATTTTTGGAAATGATAAAAAAAATTTTTTTAAGGTTATGTCAAAATTTTACGTTCGCTGATTTCTCCAGTAAAGAACCTTAGTGACGTCTATGACATATTCAATTTTTATTCAAATCGGTTCATCCGTGCAATAGTTATTAATTTTTTAATAAATTTCCTAAAATAAGTACCGTGAAATACCCGATATGTTTCATTTTGATTCCTTACTGGTAAGAGAAGATGAAAGCCACTGACAAACGGGAACCTTCAACTTTGAGTTCCAAATTGCATTGATATCGGAAATATCACATAATTTTTTTTTCAATTTTCAAATTGAAGATCCAATTAAGAAAATGCTGTAAAACTTTTCAACGGGTCAACCGGTTTGGATGAACATTTCATATGTCATAGACATCACTGAGAGTTTTAGGCAAAGAAGAAAGATTACATGGAACCGCACTTCTTATGGGCGAATTTGGTAGGCCTCGGCGCCGCCGAGAGTAGTTCGCGCCGCCGAAAGCAGGAAGTAGAGGCGCTGCTCCGCTCGTCCGTGTGCACGCATACAATGAAATCGGACTCTGCGCCGCCCAACTTTGCTCTCGCTTCGACTCACGCTCGGCGGCGATTAACCAGCTCACTCTTCTCGACCGTGCGTCACTGCTACGCTCACACTGTCCCTCTCGTACTCGCGCTGGAAGTGGATCTGCTAACCCGCTCTTTCTCGCGCGACTCCGCGATTGCTTCGCTCCGCCCAATATTGCTCTCGCTTCTACTCACGCTCGGCGGCGATTAACCAGCTCACTCTTTGCTTCCTTCCACCGCTACCCTCTTGCTGTTACTGTTCTGCTTGCGCTGTGGGATAAGGATTCGACGCGAGCCAACGACGGATGACGTGCCCGTTGTCGGTCTCGCTTCTACTCACGCTCGGCGGCGATTAACCAGCTCACTCTTTCCTTCCCTCCCCGCTACGCTCTTGCTGTTTCTGTTCTACTTGCGCTGCGGAATAGGGATTCGACGCGAGCCAACGACGGACGATGCGCCCGACGTCGTGCTCGCTTCTGCTCACGCTCGGCGGCGATTAACCAGCTCACTCTTTCCTTCCCTCCCCGCTACGCTCTTGCTGTTTCTGTTCTACTTGCGCTGCGGAATAGGGATTCGACGCGAGCCAACGACGGACGATGCGCCCGACGTCGTGCTCGCTTCTGCTCACGCTCGGCGGCAATTAACCATCTCACTCATTCATGTTGCGTCATCGCTACGGTCTCCCTGTTTCTTCCCTACTTGTATTGGAAGCATCGACATATATATATATACGTTGATGGTTGAAATTCAGCGGCAGCGCACTCTTCCCCGTTATGGCTGTGTTACTTCGAGTCGCACACAGAAGCTATCAGCTATCAGCTGACTAAAACAGCGTTTGCATCGCTTCGAATTATGATTACAATTTTCATGAATAATAATTATTATTATTATTAAATTATATTTAATAATTATTATTATTAATCTTATTATTATAGTAATATAATAATAATAATAATAATAATAAAAATAATAATAATAATAATAATAATAATAATAACAATTATTATTATAATTATAATTATAATAATTATTATAATTATAATTATTATTATTATTATTATTATTATTATTATTATTATTATTATTATTATTATTATTATTATTATTATTATTATTATTATTATTATTATTATTATTATTATTATTATTTATATTATTATTATTATTATTATAATACACATGATAGACAGAATAAAAACCACCATCACCAACAACAAGAATAATAATAATAATAATCAAAATAAAAAATAATAATAATAATAATAATTATTATTATTATTATTATTATTATTATTATTATTATTATTATTATTATTATTATTATTATTATTATTATTATTATTATTATTATTATTATTATTATTATTATTATTATTATTATTATTATTATTATTATTATTATTATTATTATTATTATTATTATTATTATTATTATTATTTTTTTTTTTTATTTTGATTATTATTATTATTCTTGTTGTTGGTGATGGTGGTTTTTATTCTGTCTATCATGTGTTCACGGCGAGTCCCTTTAAACCTCCAATACACGCAAGTATCCAGGCACCGGCACAACGTTGTTGTTCTTTTTCCCTCACACCGATGTTATTATCCACGTCCTTTAAATGGTCGTTATATCTCTGTCGCTCTTTACCGATGACAACTGACTCGCGCCACTGTTTCGCGCGCGTTTCTTCACATGTTTCGCGGCCGTCGCGGGATAAAATCGTTCTCCGGAGGATTGTCGATCCGAGATCGTTCAAAAAGCGTAGTGCGTCCGGAAACGTGTATTAGATTTTTCAGGGTAATCGCTTAGAATAATATCGTTATTATGCCGTCGCATGATATATGTGTTCGAAAAGATTGTGCGGTTAAGGGCAGGCTGGGGACCGGTCAGAGTTTTCATAGATTTCCTATTGATCGTGAGACGTAAGTACTGCATGTCTATGATCATTTGTAATGAAATATTGACAGTTTTTGCCACAATGAAAGATGTTCGTTCGGTGATTGTTAAAACATCTTTCATGTGCTTTTATTTGATCAGCGTACGTGTGCGCGTACGAGTTTGTTTGTGTGCGTGTATTACAATGTCTCCATCGTGGAATTAAGATCGGCTATAGATCAAAATTACGACAGTCAAAGTTCCGGAAAGTCAATAATTCGGATTGAATCCTCCGAAACGAAATGTACCGAATTGGCGGATCTTCGAATAACCATATCACAGTGGATCGAAATCCCGAAAACGTATATACGGTATTCCATGCGGTTTCGAACAGTCAAAAAGCTGTCCACCCCAAAAGAATAAAAATCTTGGCAAATTGTAGAATTATGTGAAAAATAGATTTTTCAAAAAAGAAAAAGATACATTTTTTCAAAATTTTTGGGTTGCATTATATTGAGTTTTTCAAAATTTCAAAATTTGCTAAGTACCGTTATATCTTCAAAGCATACGATTGAACAGAAAAATGTTTCCGGAAAAAAAGTTGCAGTTTTACATAAACTTCGTGAAACAATTTTTTTTTTAGATCTTAAAAAATGACAATTTTTATAAAAAAGAAACGGAAATAATTTTTTTTCGGTCGGTATGTCAGCTTCGATTTGTCTATAAAAATTCCAGAAAATACTCTGGTGTGTACAATAGGCACGTATTTTTTTATGGCTTGGTTAGTTGTTCCGAAGCTATGCTTTCTTTTGTTATTATAATTTTTTTTTCGAAAAATCAATTATTATTAAAAATTATTCCCTCCCCAATTTTCTCACATTTTTCAGATACAAACATCGATAACAGTAATTTTTTTTTTTGAGCTAAATCATGAATTATCGGTAATACCGCAGACGTCGTTGCTCACCGAGTCTGGAAAAATAAATAACTTGAAACAATCTGTTTATGCTTCACTTTTTCTCAGTTCTTACATTGTGATTAGTGTTTGCAACAATAAGAAAAAAATATAATGTTAAGACAGAAAATTATTAATGTAATCATTGAATTTGTTGAACGAGTGATTAGCTTAACACTTTCGAACGAGTTCGATGGAGCTCCATCTACGTTACCGATGAACTATGCTTCAATAAGCTCCAAAACATTTATATTATTATTGTAGATGTTCTTTTATGCAAAAATTTAAGAGAAATAATTTGTGAGAGTATTATTTTCCGTAATAATTGATTTGTCTCAAGAAACAAAAAAAATATTAGTAATGAAGCAAAACATAGCTTTTGAACAGCTATCGAGCCATATAAAAAAATCCGTGTCTATTGTACATACTTCAAAGTATTTTCTGAAATTTATAGAGGCAAATAGAAACTGACATAACGACCGAAAAAAATTATTTTCGTATATTTTTTATGAAAATGGTTATTTTTTAAACTCAAAAAATTTCAAAAGAATTTTTTCACACCTTTATGTGAAATTGCTACTTTTTTGTCTGAAACATTTTTCTGTTTCATCGTATGCTTTCAAGATATAACGGTACTCAGACATTTTTTGAAAACTCAGATAAATGCTATCCAAAAATTTTGAAAAAATGTACACTACTCTGTTTGATACACTCGGCAAAATAATTAAAGGAACAGAAGATTTTCCCATTTTTTACGTGACTTTTCGGTGACTGTAACTTCGTGAAAAATTGTCGTATTGAGATGAATAAAAAATTTTTTCAAGCTTGATATATCTAGTTCCAAAATCTTATGATAAAATGTTTTTTCTGGTCATTGATCATGGCACAATAAAGGAAAATTTTACAAAAAAAAATTTTCAAAAAATTTTCCGTTTTTCAGAGCTGTTGCCGGGATCGAGAAAATTTTTTCTGACTCGATCAATAACACAATTACTTAGCCTAATTCTCCATCTTCGATTTGATTCTTTTATTTTTTCTGTATCACAGTTTTTTGCAGAGATATCGGCCGGTGGATACGAAAACATTTTTTTTCGTTTGATCATCGATATCTCATGAACCGGTAATCTTACAGCAAATCGACCGACAGTTTTGAAAACTCGAATGAACTGCGTATGAGGTTTAATTATTGTTTTGGGGAAAAAATTTTTTTTCACCTTTTGCATTTACTTGAAAAAGATGCAAAAAAACCACTTTTTCTGGTTATCTAGAAAATTAACCAATACTTTGCAAGTATTGCTGAAAGTACAAACTTTTGTGGGTGCCACGCTACCTCGATGTATCCCCAATAACCCTGTAAAATTTCGAATTGATCCGTCCGTCCGTTTTTCTACCCCGAGGTGGCAATCTTTAACAAAAGTTGGAGGAACACCCTTACGATTATTGAGATGAAAAAAAACAAAATTTCTTGCTGACTCTCACGATTCATCATTGAATACTCATGAAATTTCTTGTTTTCTTGAAAAAAAAAGATTGAAACCTTTTTTAATTTTCGCAATCGAAAATTTTCAGATTATTTGGTGGATACAGTAAGTATCTGTTCATTTTTTGTGAAATTTTTTGTTTTGCGTTTCATAATTCATCGAGTTGAAATTAATTGCATTAATTAAAGGTTGCCCAGACACCGCGAAAATCGCGTGTCTGCGAATTGTTTTTTGTTTTTTATCTCAATAATCATCCGATGATGTTTGAAGGGCAAAACAGGTGTTCCATCAAGTTTCGTTAAAAGTTGCCACCTCGGGGTAGAAAAACGAACTGACGGATGAATTCGAAATTGTACAGGATTATTGGGGATACATCGAGGTAGCGTGGCACCCACATAGATTTGTACTTTCAGCAATACTTGCAAAGTACTGGTTAATTTTCTAGGTAACCAGAAAAAGTGCATTTCTTGTATCTTTTTCAAGTGAATGCAAAGAGTGAAAACAAAATGTTTTACCCAAAACAATGATTACAGCTCATATTCAATTTATTTGAGTTCCCAAAACTGCCGGTTGATTTGCTATAGGGTAATCGGTTCATGAGATATCGAGGATCAAACGAAAAAAGATGTTTTTTTATTTACCGACCGATATCTCGGCGAAAAATTGTTGTACAGAAAGAGGAAAAAAATAAAATTGGAGGTGAAGAATCAGGCTAAATTACTGTGTTATTTATTGAGTCAGAAAAAAAATTTAAGCCCAAGGACAACTTTGAAAAACGGAAATTGTTATTTAATTTTTTTTTACGTCATTGCTTTCGATTGTGCCATGACCAATGACCAAGAAAAAGTTCATTATAAGGTTTCAAAGGTAGACATGTCAAGCTTCAGAATGCTTCTTCATTTATCTTAGTACAGGAATGTTTTAAAAAGTACAACCACGCAAAAATACCGTCAAGAAATGAAAAGAATTTCCGTTCCTTTAATTTTTCGATGGCTGTACCTCTATTATATGTATGAAAAACTATGCAAGCATGCGCAATCCGATCGGTTGGACCGATAAGGGCGAAAATTAGAAATAATGTTGAGGTTATCAGGTTTTATGTGTGTGCAAATTTGAATACCTGAAGCTCACGCCGTTCTCGAGTTGTAGACACTGACATTTTTTGAGGGTTGTTACACGTGCACAACACTGATTCTCAAAATCAGAACAGATTAGCGAAATGATATTCATTATGGACATAGAAAAAAATATCGAAACAGATATTGACCATACATGTGAAATATCACACAGCAAAACTGCCAGTCTGGGACCTGCTCCCTTCCTATTCCGCGAAGGCGTGCTTCCACATTTTCGGAAAATTTGATTTTATTTATCATTTAAGGAGTTGAAAAAAAGGATTTTTTCAAAGTTTCACAGTGGGATTTATATCGAAACTTTTTTTTGTCACAATGAAAGATAGCATTTTCGCATTTTTAAACGATAAAATGTCTTTTTTTCGTTTAGCATCATTTCCTCCAGATTGATCGAAAAGATGTTTATATTAATAATGATAATAATGAGCATTGGTAAAAAAAACAATTTTACTGTTATTATCCTAATTTTGTTACGGATTTTTAAAAAGTTAGTACAACTATCATATTTTCTATAATTATTGATATAATATTTCTTTCGTACAATCAGATAGATTGAAATGATCATAAAAAAAAAAAATTTTCTCAACAATGAGAGTAATTTATATCATTCGTTTAAATGAATGAAAGAAATCGTTGCTATGTAGATCTTACTCTGAAGCTTCGGAAATCTTATACTTTGAAACTTCTGAAATGACAAATAAAGATACTCAAATAAGACATAAAGTATAAAAAAAAAATTCTGTAAAAAATTCTTCTATGACCTGCTGTGCGTAAAAGTGCGGTTTTACGCTCACTTCGTTCGCGTCAAACTGCATTTACGCACCTTGTGACATAAAAATTCGTGCGATACTCGTACGAAAAACGTTTTCTGGACTCGTGTGATTGCAACACTCGCCTTCGGCTCGTTCTGCAAACTCACACTCGTCAGAAAAATTTTTTTCGTACTAGTGTCATAATGTACTATAAAATGCTCAATATTTGAACAACGGTCGAAAGACTGGCATTCAGGAAAATTGTTATTGCAATCGTTTTTTGAGAGTCATTTCGGTTTCGTACTATACGCCTTGTGGATGTCGTACGCCGAAAAAACTCTGCATGCATGTGTCTTCTTCATAGAGTATTTCATTTGATTGCTTATAGTCAATTAAAGTGGATCGAAGCTCTCGGCATGCCCCAACTGTTAGAGTTACCACAACAGCAATTATTGACAAAACGGGTATGTTCCTTGCATTTTGAAGAAAAAGATTTTAGGAAGCAGCGAAAAATGAATTCAAGACGCTTGTTAAAAATCAGTGCCGTTCCTGCTTTGAGTTCCTTCATTAGCGAATCGGTTAGTGACGAAATGGTGGTAGCCAGCCCGGATGAAATTAATCTTTGCGATAAAATAACGGAGATTCGCGAGCCACCGTCAGATTTTCCTCCGCCGTGCAATTCGACCGCGCAATCCCATGGTACTACCTTTTCGACCAAAAAAAAATATAAATTATCGTATCGGGAAAAAATATTATCCAAACGGGTCTTTCAATTACAACGCGAGCTTTCAAGAACCCGGAAAACAATTAGAAATCTTAAGCGCCGATCGGCCGCGCCATTGTCCGTACCGCAAATACTCGAGGGCGCCGCGAAGCATTTAGATGAAAATAGATTGACAATAGTTTCGATGCAATTTAATCATATTAAACGTTCCCCGTGGAAAAAAACCGAGAGAGAATTTGCTTTAGGTTTGTTTTATCAGTCACCCAAAGCGTACATGTTTCTTAAAGACGTCAAAGGTTTTGCCTTGCCTTGCGAAACCCTGATCAGACAGTGGTACAATGAATTAAATATCAAACCCGGAATAACCGCGGATCTTTTTTCAACCCTAGAACTAAAATTTCAGTCGATGTCGCTACCGGAGCGACAATGCGTTCTTTTATTTGACGAAATGGCGATCAAGGAGATGTTAGAATATGACTCGAAAGAGGATTGCGTCGTCGGCTTGCAAGATCTCGGGCATCTTGGCCGCGTTGACAAACCCGCAAATTATGCCCTCGTATTCATGCTCCGAGGGTTATTATATCCATGGAAGCAGCCCCTCGTCCACTTTCTATCGTGTGGGAACGTCAAAGGGGACATATTATCCGAAATCATTTTGACCGTCCTAAATGCGCTTTTTCAGATCGGAGTTGAAGTACGTTCCATTGTTTGTGATCAGGGTCCACCTAACCGAAAAGCTATTTCAAATTTGGGAATAACTCAGGAAAAGCCTTACTTTCATGTATCGGGCCATAAAGTTTTTTTCAATTACGATCCATGCCATTTGATAAAATCTATTCGTAACAATTTGCTTCAGCGGGACATAGTTATCGGATCAGAACGTATTTCGTGGGGGGCGATTCGAGAACTCCGCGATGTAGAACGAACCCATTCATCTCGAGCGGCACATAAGTTGACGGACCGTCACATAGATCCGGTGGCATTCCAACGCATGAGTGTCAAGTTGGCGACACAAGTCTTCAGCGCGTCTGTCAGCGCAGCAATGACTACCGGACGGATCACGGGCGATCTCCAGCATCCGGATAATATAGCCACCGCGAATTTCGTAAAAAAAATGAATGACATTTTCGATTGCCTTAACAGCAGGCACGCGAACGATCGAAATCCGCTGAAACGAGGGCTGTCCGACAAATCGCCGCAGGTCGAGAAGTATTTAGAAAATGCGCTTGCCTGGATATCAAAGTGGACGGTATCGATTGGAAGCATACCGCCGTGCTTTCCAGGCTTACAATTATCTATAACTTCAACCTTGCAACTCTGGCGCGATCTTCGCGAGGAAAACGTCCTTTATCTTTT
>OZ020167.1:3991302-4068802 GCA_963971145.1 Sussaba pulchella | reverse complement strand
AGGGTGAATTTAAAAATCGCAAAAAAATATGAAAATTCATTTTTCACGGTTTAGAATCATTTGGAAGGTGGGGAGTGAGACTTTTTTTTTTAAGGCCAAATAAGGACCACTCTAATATGACATATATCTGCGGCCTACCCTCTCGGATGCGAGCGCTCGTAGCGGCCACTCTCGGAACCTTGCTATTTCACGGATTTTTGTCCCAGATTCTGTTACCGGAGTTCGGTCTCCTGTCCTCTAGTCTCCCTGATAATGGCTAACTATGTGACAACGATACATTTCGCAGATGTCTTTGAAAATTTGTCCGTGGGGCCAGCAAACATTGTGAAGCAAAAATCCGCCATCGATCACGAAAGTCATAGAGCGCAAAATGTTGTCCGGTTGGAAGGGGAAGGGTTTGAATATCTTGTACAACTTCGACTTCGTCGTTTTCCTCATGAAACCATGTTCGTCAAATAACGCCAATGGAAATGGTGAGAGCTCGTATTCAAATGCCTTCCGTGTTCGTTTCTCATCGCCTTGGAAGACAACTGAAATTCGTTGAAATAACAAAGAAGTATCAACTGAACGGGGATTTCCGTTGCCAAGATGACTTTCAGATTTAGCCGTCTCTAAATTTTTCACTTTATACGTTGCAGACATTGAAATTTTTCCTGCTGACTTTCCGATCATCTGTGCCATTGCTTGACGCTCTTTTTCGACTGCTAAATGACAATCCGTTGAAATTCCGCCGATGATTCCGGTTGACAACGAAATCAACGAAGTTCTCGGTCGAAAAAGCTCGTGCTCGTTAAACCAAAAAAGGAATTTCTGTAAGTCATCCTCGTCGCGTTCCATTCTATGGTTAGCGAGATCCACGTGTTGTTCGCTGGACGATGAACTGACGCCGCAATATTCCTCCAAACATTCCATGATTAATAACGTCGAGGACATAGCTGCCAAGTATCTTGTGATAACGCTGGGTGTAAACCCTCTTCCGTGTTTTAGATCGGTACCGAAAAATCGATTCAACGTTTGTTGGATGGTCATATCCGTCCATACACCCGACCACGATTTGTCCGATCTTCGTGTAGTAAAGTAACCCTCCGTCGTAAATTTCCTAAATTCATCGTCCGGCATCATAACCCAGTGAACACGTGACCTCCATATGACGTCATAGATAGGTCACACAGAGGTCATAGAATTTTTACATAGATATGACATAAAAATAACTTTATTCATGACTTTGATGTGATGTCATATAGCATGGCATCATTATGACATAGTACTGACCTAAAATTTAACTGTTATATGACGTCATAATTGTGACTCAAATATTACTTAAATATTATATCCTATCCCTATCATACTATGACGTCACATCAAAGTCACATTAATTCATATACTATTTACGTAAGAAATAAATCATAAATTTACATAAATTACAAGTCATATTCTGACGTCAAAGTGGTATCATAATACCGTCATTTGCTTACGTAAGAAACAACTCATATTTTTACGTAAAATTGATGTACGATGAACGTCATACTTAAGCATCAGCTTCGGGTCATTCTCTTATATACAACTGACATAATATTAATGTCACGACTGTATGAAAATACACAATGCCCTTATTTATGTATTAGTTGTATTATGTGTTGATTTAATAATCGATTAGTGAAATTTCGGGTATGACCTTCTTAATTTTTACTTTTATATTTTGTGTCTAAATTTCACTTACACCGCGAATTCTCCTTAAATGCAAACATTAAATATATTTTCAACATTAAACAGATCAGGATTATTATAAATAAAATGTATATACCAATTGCAAAATTAATTATTGTATTGTAATAAAGGTACAGTAACAAAATAATCACTATTCACAATTGGAAAACATAAACATTTTGACTTTACAAGGTCTGTTGTAATAGTTATCAATTCTGGATAAATACGCTTTTTTACTAAATAAATATTTAATTCTTTAGAGTCACAGGGTTTTACAAATAGCGAATCAAATTCAAATTATTTAAATTTTTTTTCATTTCGGATTAAACAGAAAGTTAAATTTTTTAATTCATAACTTTCCAACTACGAATTGTAAGTAATTTTTCTAATAATGTGAATTATTTCTTATGTCAGTTAAATATCACATTATTGTAAGCATTTAATAATTCTTCTTATCACCATGACATCAGAGTTATGTCATCAAAACTTCAGGTATTATATAATCATGTCATCAAGACGTCACAGTTATGTAAGCGTTTGGACCCAACTTTACATCAATATATTACCTCAAATTTATGTCATATGTGACGTCAACTAAATGACAAGTAAGTCAGCTGGACGTCATATTTTTGTAAGCATCCGGTACCATCTTTACTTTCCTATGACATCAGAGTTATGTCATTCTGACGCCAATTAAGTCATAATGATGTCAATCAGAGATCATATTTACGTCATCTATCTTACGTAAAAATCTTACGTCAGGAAGTGGAAAATTGTGAGTCATATATGACTCATATATGACTCACATCTTACGTAAATCATGACGTGGCATGACGTAATTCTGACATCAGTTTTACATAATTGTGTTCACTGGGAAATTCCAATTTCGCCATGTCCTGTATGTAAATTTGCGCACTTTTAGCATAGGCGAAATGGCCTGCGGCATGAAAAATCGGTAACATTTTTCGAATACTTTGAAGGTGCAGATTCCAATCCCCAAGACGTTCAGCCTCAACAAACTGAAGAGCCACGACTACACATTCAAAGTACTGAACCCAGAGCTGTGCTGTTGGCCCGCGATTTCTCACGTCGTTCAATTGTTCAAGCCATTCTTCTTTCATTTCCATGATCGTTAGTTCAGCTTGACAGTCGCCTACTGTTGGTGGCTCCGTCCTCCACTTTCCCAGGAACGATTCAACAAACGCATCAAACTTTTTTCTGCTATCACTTCTACATTCGCGACATATTGCTATGCCAATAGCAGTGAATGTCAATATATGAGCGCGCATTGCACCGCCATAAGCGTGTCCGTTGATCATTCTCTTAACTGATTCTGCGGCATATGTAACCGCCCAGACGTCTTCTAGTCCACTACCAATCATTATGTAGCCAATTGCTCCCAGGTACGACATGAGCAGATGAAATCCACCTAAACGCACGAAAACATTTTTAAATACTCCTTCCGATGATGCAACAATATTTCGAGCCTTATAATATAACGGCTGGTCAAACGTCACAAAGCATGTTTTTTTGTTCAATTGTTTGACATTCGCAAGTGCCTTGTGTAAAGCTGTATGAATGGTTGTGAGGTTCGAAGGAGGTTCGTTGATGAACGGCAGGTAAATGACTCTTGAAACGTCATACGTGTTTTCAGCAGACAAAACTTCCATGAAGCCTTTCCAGCTTGGTATGTTTTTTACCTCACAATGTTGTGCCCACAATTACGTTTAGTACGCTGGTGGTAATTTGGCCGACTGTCCAATTAACAGCTCATCTGTATCGACGAATTCGATGTGGTCCATACCATTGTATTTGACAAGAAATGGTACGTTCCGCGTTACGTTCCGTGATGCCAATATTGCAGCGCTAACTTTGTTGATGTCTACTAGTTTCTCTGTCCGTCCTTCGTAGTTGACTTCGAAGTTCGGTGTGTAAATTGCTATTCCTCCTAAGCAGTGAAACGTTCGGTGGCCGTCCAATGTTCCAACGTTATGATCGGTGTTATCAAAGACATGCTAGACTTGAGCATCATTCCCGATGGTACATCTCGGTGGATCCATGATGACAGATGTTTCATATTGTTGCAGATGATAATACGAAGCACTGTAACCTAATTTGTGGAGGAGATCGATAATCAGTCGCGATCCACATTTTCGATATATGTATGTCCCCACCGCCAATTGAAGGTTCGACGTGAAAGGTGGTGAACGCACTGCAGATAAGATGGAATGTGCAATGGCATCACGTTTAACGAACCATTTTTCGTCATTTCCGTATGATTTGTTGACGATCAGTTTATCGAGGAATCCTCGGAGAAGCGGAGGAACATCTTCGTGAACCGTACTAAGAAATTTGCAGCGGGTTCATATGAGTCACTCTCGAAATTATAAGTTTCGATTTCTGTGCGCATTAACTCTGCTGCAACGTCCACTATCGCCTGTTTTTGCTTTTGATTCAACGATTTACGGTCGCGAAACCAATCACCGCATAGTTTTGAAGTGCTGAAACTTTTGTAGAAGAATGTAGTTTCTGTGCCTCGGATTTGTGAAATATAAATATCATCGCCGTATTTTTCATTTAATTTCCGATACAAAACTTCGTTTGTTAAACGCTCCGCGCCCATTACAAGACGCAAATCCGAAAGTGTACATTTTGGAGCCTCCAAAGCTTCAATGTAATCGCAAACGCGTTGAAACGATGAATCTATTTCGGATTGTTTTGTCGAATCTTTGGACGAAATTCTTAAAAAAAATTTCAAACACTGTGAATGATACCGTGCAGACACACTGACCAAAGATTTAATTCCTTCTAAACGGCATATTACATCGATTCCCATGGAATCGTCTCTTTTCTCGGCTGCGTCGAGTAGTGTCTCTTTCATGTAATCATGTTGGACCATGCTGCCTTGCTTGTTTTTCCGATTCCATGGTTTCGCACATATTAAGCACAACTCACGAAAATTAAAGTCATTCTCTGTTTGAGTCGATTCGGAAAACCTCGATGCCGTATTTTCACATGAAGTGGAAGGTGGTGGAGAACTTGGGCGCATTGCTTTTGCCATTGCACTTTTTACCGTGGCCGATGTGTACCATTTTCGACAATTATCGTGTGCAACAAACAATGAGCGATTATCCCATTTCTTCCACTTATTATCACCAAGTACTTTACTCTTTTCAATTGAAGTCTTGATCCCTTTTGTACGCACATTGACGGCATTATCTTTCCCGTTCTTCAATAGTTCATCGCAAATACCGCATACCGAAGTAGAATCCATGATGATCACAGGTCTAAAACAAATAAATAAAACAAATAGAAAATAATATAACAATTTTCAGGGTTGGTTTTTACTCTATGACAGAGATGTCCAACCACGATTCGCCGCGCGTCTCCTAACTTGCTTTTCTTCCCTTTCTCCGTCCACCTCTCCTCTCCTCGTTGCCGCTCGACTCCGCATAGATGCGCGCAGGCCAGCACAGGCGACTGCGGTGAGCGCATTAACTCGCTTATGGCGCGTAGGATTTGAACGCAAGTTCACAATTTATTTATTAGTTTTGCGGGGTGCTTGATTAACGTGAGTTCCCTCGCCTTTCCCGATCATTTTATTCCTTAAACTACCACGCGTCGCAGTAGTCGGAGGTCGGCACCGCTCCGTGCATGGCGAACGTAGCCGAACGGGCTCGTAGACGGTAGACCTGTTCGAGCTTGACGTGTGCGCAGATCTCCATTCTGCATCGTATCACGATTCACTGTACCGAACACGTCTCTCATTCGCTGACGAAAGATTCAATTCATTGAATTGAAAATTAATTTCTGATGTTATTCCCATCCTTCAACGTTTGATGTTTAATGGTAATGCTCTGTTTTCTAATAATTTGTTACGAATCATTAGAAATGCCGGAAATCAGTACACACGTTGATTCTCCCAAATTCAGTTCCGAATGGGAGCTGAAATATTTATTTATTTTGAATAACGAAAATTTTTCAGAATGCGCCGTTTGTGGACAAGTGATGACCATCATCAGAAAATTCAATATTTCTCGGCATTATGGAAAATATCACAAAGAAAAATATGAAAATCATTCGCAAGAGGAAAAATTGAATTTAATTAAAAATTATCAGATTAAAAACAATAGACCTTCTACTTCTGGATGTTCTTCTCTAACACCTCCCGAATGTTCCTCCGTGAATCCAGAAAATCTTCCTTGTGAGTCTGCTGACAAAATTGGTGCTCGTCAATGTCTCTCAGCTTCTTATAGTATAAGGAGGTGTTAGAGAAGAACATCCAGAAGTAGAAGGTCTATTGTTTTTAATCTGATAATTTTTAATTAACTTCAATTTTTCCTCTTGCGAATGATTTTCATATTTTTCTTTGTGATATTTTTCATAATGCCGAGAAATATTGAATTTTTTGATGTTGGTCATCACTTGTCCACAAATGGCGCATTCTGAAAAATTTTTGTTATTGAAAATAAATAAATATTTTAGCTCCCATCCGGAATCGAACTTGGGAGAATTAAGGTGTGTACTGACTTTCGGCATTTCTGATGATTCGTAACAAATTAAATTATTGGAAAGAAAGCATTAGCATCAAACATTAAGCGTTGAAGGACAGGATATCATCAGAGCTTAATTTCCAGTTCAATGAATTGGATTTTTCGTAAGCGACTGAGAGACCCGTTCGGTACGGCGAATCGTGATATAATCAGTGGTCTGAAACTCAACGCTGATCGTGTGTAATCGAGTCTGCGTTATTTGGAAAATCCGTCCCTCACTCTGATTGGCTGAGCCGTTTACTACATCAATCATGCCAACGCCATGAAAAAATTTTACCTGGACTGGTTGGTACTCCTACTTATCGATACATACAGCGTAGACGAACACTATCTCATGTATATGAATATACATTACATGAATATGTGTGTGTGTGTCTGAACCTCACTCTTCCTAGTTGAAGCTCATTGGTCGAAATTATCGAGACATAGATATAGATATATATAGTGTGTGAATATTTGATTTCGTGCATAACCTAAAAAGAAAACTCAATAATAAATAAATAGTCCATGTACTCTCTATATTGTCGTTTATTATTTGTTCATTTTTTGCCAGCGTTTCAATAAGCTGGGTACATATGTGTGTCGATGATACTGTGTCACGGATACAGTTTGTCGCGTCGGGAATCTTCCTTTCCTACGAACAAAAAAGAAAAAACTGTATCACTAATCAAACGCTTTCCATTGGTAGAAATGTCCGACATATGGGATGGGGACAGTCTACCTCGGGGCAGTCTTACTCCGCGCAGTCTTACTTGGGACAGTCTTACTCGGCGCAGTCTTACTTGGGGCAGTCTAACTCAGCGCAGTCTACCTCGGCGATTTTGCCAGGTCTACAGTTAGGCTGCCCGAAGTAAGACTGCGCCGAGTAAGACTGTCCCAAGTAAGACTGCGCGGAGTAAGACTGCCCCGAGGTAGACTGCCCCCATCCCCCGACATATCATAAAAATATAATATATGTATCATAAAAAAATATATGAAGAGTTCCATTAACTATAGGCATCGGTCTGGGGCACCCTCCCCTCAGATTCTTTTCAAATTTATTTGGGGTGTAGTCCTTGATGACCTATATGTGCCTGAATTTTTTCAGATTTTTTCCTCTATTATTTCGGTTGTAATAATTCAAGGCATTTCGTGACATTTCCGTTTTTTTTTTAAATTTAATTTCATAGTATTGTATCACAAAATTAAAATCATATTTAGAATGCATTTCTATGTGAAATTTTCTCACCTTTCTGAAAAAAATCTTTGAACTTTCATCGATTCTAGTAGTTTTTACAGAGATCCCAATGTGAATTTGACATATTGTATGTGAAATTTTCTCAGCTTTCTGAAAAAAATATTGAAAAAAAATTGCAGACATGCGCAATGGCCGAAAAATAGCTTTTTATTATTATTAAAACTCGATTTTGAGAGCTTTGTTAGTCCAAACTGAATGAATATTTTTTTTAGAGAGTTGAGAAAATTTCACATAGAAATGCATTCTAAGTGTAATTTGACTTTTGCGATACAATACTATGACTACAGCCGAAATAATGGAGGAAAAAATCTGAAAAAATTCAGGCCCATGTTGGTCATCAAGGACTACATCCCAAAAAAATGTTTAAATAATCTGAGGGGGGGGGGGGGGTGGCCCGGACCGATGCCTATAGTTGATGGAACTCTTAATATATATTTACCAGTTCTTACTTCAATCCATTTTTAGTTTTTCCATTTTCAGTGCCGCCATTTGGGAGCCGGCGCGTACCGGTCTTCGATCCGACCAAAACGTATGCATTCAACGGAGGTCGTGTGCCCACTGAGACTCTGCAATATAAATAAGACCTTTAGCAGTTCGTTATTGCTTTGGATGGCAATCCATCATTACTCTACAAAAATTCTATCAAACTTACCATGATACAATTTTCCTTGCCCACTGCCCATAGATTGACCTTCTCGTCATCGCCACCGGTACTTAAAACTCGACCCGATTTGTGGCCAAGAGCTAGACAGTTCACGTTGGATGTATGAGCCACAAAGTCTTCTGAAAATTGTACAAATACTTGCTTTGTAGATTTCATTGTTTCGGACGACACAGATCATTAGATGTTATTAAAAATGAACGACCAAAATACTCGAGTGCTTATTTAGAATATACTATTCATAAATTCTTTGTTGTTATTTTTATTATTATTATAGAAGTGTAGAAGTAGAAGTAGAATGTTATCTAGCCTACCTTTATTGAGCTCACCATGTTCAAGCCCTGTCCGACTAATACGAGAGTGAGGCAGAAGGCAATAACGGCATGAGGCATCAAGCTTTTTGCTCCGGTAATCTTCATCGCTGGTCCTCGATGACAGGTGACCTGTCGAAAGATTTCAAGATAAATATCTACTTTGTTATTATTTTTATCGTCTTCATTCTCTTAAGACAAGTGAAAATTCACCATTTGTCTATATCTATTTGTCTATAACTCGAAAACAGTTCAAGCTACAGCGTCGATAACCTAAAATAAAATTTTTACACTAACCCTAAATAACCAAACGGTTATGCAGGTTTATCAGGCCTATTTTCAAGTTATTTTAGGCATTCGGTTATTTAGGGTTATTTTTTAAAGTTTATTTTAGGTTATTGACGCTGTTGCTCGAGCCGTTCCCGAGTTATAGACGTTTAAGTTTCGCGCACGTACAAACACGCGCGCTTACTGACGCACGCGTCCAGACGTATCAATATATGATACGGGAGACAACTTCTAAACCTCGAAAAAAAATATAATTATTTATTGAAAATAAAAAATCACTTACCTTCACTTGGTGGGTAGACGTTTTTCTAATTAAACACGTCGATGCAAACAAAACCACGGAACTCTGCAAATCGCTATCTAGTCCAGTCAAATACTCCAAAAGTGGACGGTCTCTGAGGGTAATACGCTTTTTTAACCGAAGGTAGGAGACTGGCTACTGAATGATACCCCGTTGGAATTTTTGATCTGCAACATCAGCGACTTTCGAAAAAGGGGGTTGAAAACGTTAGAATCATCATATTTCGAAAATTATTGTCTCAATCAAAAAAAGTATTAGACAAAAATTGTTCTAAATTAAAAAATACGCAAAAAGTTTTATCAAGTCTAACCCCGTATGTTTGCAAATAAGGGCGTAAGAACGATGTAAACCTTAGGGGTTGACGCGCAAACATAGTAACTTTGAAAATTCACAAATAATATAAATTTTGATATTTTGCAATTTTCTTTGATATGTATCGAATCAGAATAAGTTGCTCTACATTTCAAGAGAAAGATTTTTTTTCTTAGAGCCCGCGCTATTGTTTAATCATGGATTTCATAATCATTGAACACAATTTACTGGTTGCGAATCACTGGGACAGAGAGCACGCTGTATGCCCGTACCGCTCGCACTCACTGCCACACTTCTTCCACTATAGGAGAAAATGACGCTAGACTCGAAACTTCCCGCTGTATAGGTAAACACCGTTTGTAAGATTATTTGGAAGGAGAGAGAAGACGGTATCGCTTCTTTCAGTCGCACTCCATCGGCTTCTACCGCGCACTAATCCGGGCGAGCGTACAACCCATGCCAACGAGTGCAAACGGCGTATCCGACAGGCACATCGCTCTGTCGCTGTCTACGCCAGTGGTGCTTCTACAGCGTCGGGATTTTTTGCCAACTTTGAACATTCAAATCGTTCCTACGCCCTTATTTGCAAAAAGACGGGGTTAATCGTAATAAAACTTTTTGTGTATTTTTTAATTTCAAATAATTTTTGTTTCAAACTTTTTTCGATTCAGACAATAATTTTCGAAATATGATGATTCTAACGTTTTCAACTCCCTTTTTCGAAAGTCGCTGATGTTGCAGATCAAAATCTCCAACGGGGTATCATTCAGTAGCCAGCCCCTACCTTCGGTTAAAAAAGCGTATTACCCTCAGAGACCGTCCACTTTTGGAGTATTTGACTGGACTATACTCTCGGAGTTGGAAGGATGTGAGTCCGCGTGGGTACGCGTTACTCACAAAGGGTAGTTTGGGAATTTGGAAAGAGAATTAAGGGGAAACTTACAAAAAGTTAGAGTCCTTTTTCTTTGAATTATACTTGAAAATATTTATTAGTTGGGACTGGGCCCCAGGGGGGCCTAAGCAGATGGGACGAAATGTTAGAGTTTTTCCCCACCCCGATGCTTTGAGTGAGCACGAGCAGAGGAGTTGAAGGAGAAATCGCGCGGTCGAGAAGGAGTAGTGGGGAGTGTAGGTGTGAGGAGAAGCAAGGAGAAGAATGAGCATGTGTGTGCGAACTGAAGAGAACGACGCTGCTGCTTGTGGCTCTTCCCGCTCTTTCCTGCAAATACTGTGTTAGCTGGTAGGGATGGTGGCTGACAGACTTTCGCCGATCTGCCTTTTCCCACTTGGGTTTCGTCCCAGTTGGGTTTCATCCCAGACTGACTTTTTTCACGAGATGAAGTGATCACGTGACGCTCGAATTATCTCGAGCGTCGCGCGGTCGCCCGAGCTTCGTTTATGCCCGAATTTGAAATAAAAAAAAAAACACAAAATTTGTCATTTGAAAATTTAAAAAAAATTCGATGTAAACGGTGTCCGAACATTCTTAATACTCATAAAGATTGAGACAATTTTTTTTAAATTTTTACTTAATTTGAAAAACAATCTTGATGAGTATTTAATGCCAAATGTTGAGAAAAATAGAGAATTTATTTTCTTTCATCGCAATAATCATCCGATGATGTTCAAAGAGCAGAAAAGGCGTTTTTTCAAGTGAAGCCTAAAATAAACAATTCGTGGTGGAGAAACGGATGGACGGATCATCTTGAAATTCAATAGGGTTATTGGAGATACATTAAGCTAAATGCCGACGCACAAACGTTTGTTCTAACCGCAATATTTGCAAAGAACTGGTGAGATTTCGAAATAACCAGAAAAAGTGCTTTTTTTGCCACTTTTTCAAGTGAACGCAAGGGGTGAAAAATTTTTTTTTTCCAAAAACAATAACTGAAGCTCATACGCAATTCATTTGAGTTGTCGAAATTGCCGGTAGATTGGCTATGAGATTACCGGTTCATAAGATACCGATGATCAAACGAAAAAAAATGTTTTTTTATTCACCGGCCGATATCTCAGCGACAAATCGTTCTACAGAAAAAAAGAATGAATAAAATCGAAGGTTGAGAATCAGGCTTAACGACTGTGTTATTGGTGCCCTCAGAAAAATTTTTTTGAAGTCCGGGGACTACTTGGAGAAACAAAAATTTGAAAAAAAAAATTCTTTGTGACATTTCTCTTGAGTGTGGCATGACCAATGACCAAAAAAAATCTTTCATCATACGGTTTTAAAACTAGAAATGTCAAGCTTCAAAATGCTTCTTCATTCTTCTCACACGACAAATTTTCGCGAAGTTACAGCTACGCAAAAAAAAAAACGTTAAAAATTGGAGCGATTTCTTGTTCCTTCAATTGTTTGGTTGAGTGTATTTGCATGAATTTACTTGAGAATTATAGCGGTCACATTATGCAGAAAAATAAAATCGAGGTTGTCGTGCGGCACGTGCAAGTTGATAGCAGCACTGAAGCACGAGAAAACAATAAAAAATAAGCGAACGATTTGCCGTAAAATTCTTCTGCGCAGCCAATTTTAGCACGATCGGTATTAATCCTGATAAGGTAGTTGGCTCCTACAACAGAGAGACGCAACGGTGAAAAAATCTTAAGAAATATCCAACCACGAACAAATTCTTCATCTCGTAATTTAGAGTTTTCGGGGGCAAACGTCTTATTTCGGCACAAATCTTTTTTTAGGATTTACGTTGGGAAATACTCGAATCGCTAATTGGAGGAAGCTTTTGAAGGCAATCTTGATCGATGCAGCCCTTTCCGGACACAACGGATATTGGCCAAGCATGTATTACTCAAAGAACATAGGCAGCGTTCGGATTAGATGAAACGAGCTTGTAGAGAATCGAAAGGCTGGGGTTATTTCGATTTCAATAAATTTACTTGAGAATTATAGCGGTCACATTATGCAGAAAAATAAAATCGAGGTTGTCGTGCGGCACGTGCAAGTTGATAGCAGCACTGAAGCACGAGAAAACAATAAAAAATAAGCGAACGATTTGCCGTAAAATTCTTCTGCGCAGCCAATTTTAGCACGATCGGTATTAATCCTGATAAGGTAGTTGGCTCCTACAACAGAGAGACGCAACGGTGAAAAAATCTTAAGAAATATCCAACCACGAACAAACTCTTCATCTCGTAATTTAGAGTTTTCGGGGGCAAACGTCTTATGTCGGCGCAAATCTTTTTTTGAGATTTACGTTGGGAAATACTCGAATCGCTAATTGGAGGAAGCTTTTGAAGGCAATCTTGATCGATGCAGCCCTTTCCGGACACAACGGATATTGGCCAAGCATGTATTACTGAACGAACATAGGCAGCGTTCGGATTAGATGAAACGAGCTTGTAGAGAATCGAAAGGCTGGGGTTATTTCGATTTCAATGAATTAACTTGAGAATGATAGCGGTCACGCTATGCAGAAAAATAAAATCGAGGTTGTCGTGCGGCACGTGCAAGTTGATAGCAGCAAAGAAGCACGAAAAAACAATAAAAAATAAGCGAACGATTTGCCGTAAAATTCTTCTGCGCAGCCAATTTTAGCACGATCGGTATCAATCCTGATAAGGTGGTTGGCTCTTACAACAGAGAGACGCAACGGTAAAAAAATCTTAAGAAATATCCAACCACGAACAAACTCTTCATCTCGTAATTTAGAGTTTTCGGGGGCAAACGTCTTATTTCGGCGCAAATCTTTTTTTAGGATTAACGTTGGAAAATACTCGAATCGCTAATTGGAGGAAGCTTTTGAAGGCAATCTTGATCGATGCAGCCCTTTCCGGACACAACGGATATTGGCCAAGCATGTATTACTCAAAGAACATAGGCAGCGTTCGGATTAGATGAAACGAGCTTGTAGAGAATCGAAAGGCTGGGGTTATTTCGATTTCAATAAATTTACTTGAGAATTATAGCGGTCACATTATGCAGAAAAATAAAATCGAGGTTGTCGTGCGGCACGTGCAAGTTGATAGCAGCACTGAAGCACGAGAAAACAATAAAAAATAAGCGAACGATTTGCCGTAAAATTCTTCTGCGCAGCCAATTTTAGCACGATCGGTATTAATCCTGATAAGGTGGTTGGCTCCTACAACAGAGAGACGCAACGGTGAAAAAATCTTGAGAAATATCCAACCGCGAACAAACTCTTCATCTCGTAATTTAGAGTTTTCGGGGGCAAACGTCTTATTTTGGCGCAAATCTTTTTTTAGGATTTACGTTGGGAAATACTCGAATCGCTAATTGGAGGGAGCTTTTGAAGGCAATCTTGATCGATGCAGCCCTTTCCGGACACAACGGATATTGGCCAAGCATGTATTACTAAAAGAACATAGGCAGCGTTCGGATTAGATGAAACGAGCTTGTAGAGAATCGAAAGGCTGGGGTTATTTCGATTTCAATGAATTTACTTGAGAATTATAGCGGTCACATTATGCAGAAAAATAAAATCGAGGTTGTCGTGCGGCACGTGCAAGTTGATAGCAGCACTGAAGCACGAGAAAACAATAAAAAATAAGCGAACGATTTGCCGTAAAATTCTTCTGCGCAGCCAATTTTAGCACGATCGGTATTAATCCTGATAAGGTGGTTGGCTCCTACAACAGAGAGACGCAACGGTGAAAAAATCTTGAGAAATATCCAACCGCGAACAAACTCTTCATCTCGTAATTTAGAGTTTTCGGGGGCAAACGTCTTATTTTGGCGCAAATCTTTTTTTAGGATTTACGTTGGGAAATACTCGAATCGCTAATTGGAGGGAGCTTTTGAAGGCAATCTTGATCGATGCAGCCCTTTCCGGACACAACGGATATTGGCCAAGCATGTATTACTAAAAGAACATAGGCAGCGTTCGGATTAGATGAAACGAGCTTGTAGAGAATCGAAAGGCTGGGGTTATTTCGATTTCAATGAATTTACTTGAGAATTATAGCGGTCACGCTATGCAGAAAAATAAAATCGAGGTTGTCGTGCGGCACGTGCAAGTTGATAGCAGCAAAGAAGCACGAAAAAACAATAAAAAATAAGCGAACGATTTGCCGTAAAATTCTTCTGCGCAGCCAATTTTAGCACGATCGGTATCAATCCTGATAAGGTGGTTGGCTCTTACAACAGAGAGACGCAACGGTAAAAAAATCTTAAGAAATATCCAACCACGAACAAACTCTTCATCTCGTAATTTAGAGTTTTCGGGGGCAAACGTCTTATTTCGGCGCAAATCTTTTTTTAGGATTTACGTTGGGAAATACTCGAATCGCTAATTGGAGGAAGCTTTTGAAGGCAATCTTGATCGATGCAGCCCTTTCCGGACACAACGGATATTGGCCAAGCATGTATTACTCAAAGAACATAGGCAGCGTTCGGATTAGATGAAACGAGCTTGTAGAGAATCGAAAGGCTGGGGTTATTTCGATTTCAATAAATTTACTTGAGAATTATAGCGGTCACATTATGCAGAAAAATAAAATCGAGGTTGTCGTGCGGCACGTGCAAGTTGATAGCAGCACTGAAGCACGAGAAAACAATAAAAAATAAGCGAACGATTTGCCGTAAAATTCTTCTGCGCAGCCAATTTTAGCACGATCGGTATTAATCCTGATAAGGTAGTTGGCTCCTACAACAGAGAGACGCAACGGTGAAAAAATCTTAAGAAATATCCAACCACGAACAAATTCTTCATCTCGTAATTTAGAGTTTTCGGGGGCAAACGTCTTATTTCGGCACAAATCTTTTTTTAGGATTTACGTTGGGAAATACTCGAATCGCTAATTGGAGGAAGCTTTTGAAGGCAATCTTGATCGATGCAGCCCTTTCCGGACACAACGGATATTGGCCAAGCATGTATTACTCAAAGAACATAGGCAGCGTTCGGATTAGATGAAACGAGCTTGTAGAGAATCGAAAGGCTGGGGTTATTTCGATTTCAATAAATTTACTTGAGAATTATAGCGGTCACATTATGCAGAAAAATAAAATCGAGGTTGTCGTGCGGCACGTGCAAGTTGATAGCAGCACTGAAGCACGAGAAAACAATAAAAAATAAGCGAACGATTTGCCGTAAAATTCTTCTGCGCAGCCAATTTTAGCACGATCGGTATTAATCCTGATAAGGTAGTTGGCTCCTACAACAGAGAGACGCAACGGTGAAAAAATCTTAAGAAATATCCAACCACGAACAAATTCTTCATCTCGTAATTTAGAGTTTTCGGGGGCAAACGTCTTATTTCGGCACAAATCTTTTTTTAGGATTTACGTTGGGAAATACTCGAATCGCTAATTGGAGGAAGCTTTTGAAGGCAATCTTGATCGATGCAGCCCTTTCCGGACACAACGGATATTGGCCAAGCATGTATTACTCAAAGAACATAGGCAGCGTTCGGATTAGATGAAACGAGCTTGTAGAGAATCGAAAGGCTGGGGTTATTTCGATTTCAATAAATTTACTTGAGAATTATAGCGGTCACATTATGCAGAAAAATAAAATCGAGGTTGTCGTGCGGCACGTGCAAGTTGATAGCAGCACTGAAGCACGAGAAAACAATAAAAAATAAGCGAACGATTTGCCGTAAAATTCTTCTGCGCAGCCAATTTTAGCACGATCGGTATTAATCCAGATAAGGTGGTTGGCTCCTACAACAGAGAGACGCAACGGTGAAAAAATCTTGAGAAATATCCAACCGCGAACAAACTCTTCATCTCGTAATTTAGAGTTTTCGGGGGCAAACGTCTTATTTTGGCGCAAATCTTTTTTTAGGATTTACGTTGGGAAATACTCGAATCGCTAATTGGAGGGAGCTTTTGAAGGCAATCTTGATCGATGCAGCCCTTTCCGGACACAACGGATATTGGCCAAGCATGTATTACTAAAAGAACATAGGCAGCGTTCGGATTAGATGAAACGAGCTTGTAGAGAATCGAAAGGCTGGGGTTATTTCGATTTCAATGAATTTACTTGAGAATTATAGCGGTCACGCTATGCAGAAAAATAAAATCGAGGTTGTCGTGCGGCACGTGCAAGTTGATAGCAGCAAAGAAGCACGAAAAAACAATAAAAAATAAGCGAACGATTTGCCGTAAAATTCTTCTGCGCAGCCAATTTTAGCACGATCGGTATCAATCCTGATAAGGTGGTTGGCTCTTACAACAGAGAGACGCAACGGTAAAAAAATCTTAAGAAATATCCAACCACGAACAAACTCTTCATCTCGTAATTTAGAGTTTTCGGGGGCAAACGTCTTATTTCGGCGCAAATCTTTTTTTAGGATTTACGTTGGGAAATACTCGAATCGCTAATTGGAGGAAGCTTTTGAAGGCAATCTTGATCGATGCAGCCCTTTCCGGACACAACGGATATTGGCCAAGCATGTATTACTCAAAGAACATAGGCAGCGTTCGGATTAGATGAAACGAGCTTGTAGAGAATCGAAAGGCTGGGGTTATTTCGATTTCAATAAATTTACTTGAGAATTATAGCGGTCACATTATGCAGAAAAATAAAATCGAGGTTGTCGTGCGGCACGTGCAAGTTGATAGCAGCACTGAAGCACGAGAAAACAATAAAAAATAAGCGAACGATTTGCCGTAAAATTCTTCTGCGCAGCCAATTTTAGCACGATCGGTATTAATCCTGATAAGGTAGTTGGCTCCTACAACAGAGAGACGCAACGGTGAAAAAATCTTAAGAAATATCCAACCACGAACAAATTCTTCATCTCGTAATTTAGAGTTTTCGGGGGCAAACGTCTTATTTCGGCACAAATCTTTTTTTAGGATTTACGTTGGGAAATACTCGAATCGCTAATTGGAGGAAGCTTTTGAAGGCAATCTTGATCGATGCAGCCCTTTCCGGACACAACGGATATTGGCCAAGCATGTATTACTCAAAGAACATAGGCAGCGTTCGGATTAGATGAAACGAGCTTGTAGAGAATCGAAAGGCTGGGGTTATTTCGATTTCAATAAATTTACTTGAGAATTATAGCGGTCACATTATGCAGAAAAATAAAATCGAGGTTGTCGTGCGGCACGTGCAAGTTGATAGCAGCACTGAAGCACGAGAAAACAATAAAAAATAAGCGAACGATTTGCCGTAAAATTCTTCTGCGCAGCCAATTTTAGCACGATCGGTATTAATCCAGATAAGGTGGTTGGCTCCTACAACAGAGAGACGCAACGGTGAAAAAATCTTGAGAAATATCCAACCGCGAACAAACTCTTCATCTCGTAATTTAGAGTTTTCGGGGGCAAACGTCTTATTTTGGCGCAAATCTTTTTTTAGGATTTACGTTGGGAAATACTCGAATCGCTAATTGGAGGGAGCTTTTGAAGGCAATCTTGATCGATGCAGCCCTTTCCGGACACAACGGATATTGGCCAAGCATGTATTACTAAAAGAACATAGGCAGCGTTCGGATTAGATGAAACGAGCTTGTAGAGAATCGAAAGGCTGGGGTTATTTCGATTTCAATGAATTTACTTGAGAATTATAGCGGTCACGCTATGCAGAAAAATAAAATCGAGGTTGTCGTGCGGCACGTGCAAGTTGATAGCAGCAAAGAAGCACGAAAAAACAATAAAAAATAAGCGAACGATTTGCCGTAAAATTCTTCTGCGCAGCCAATTTTAGCACGATCGGTATCAATCCTGATAAGGTGGTTGGCTCTTACAACAGAGAGACGCAACGGTAAAAAAATCTTAAGAAATATCCAACCACGAACAAACTCTTCATCTCGTAATTTAGAGTTTTCGGGGGCAAACGTCTTATTTCGGCGCAAATCTTTTTTTAGGATTTACGTTGGGAAATACTCGAATCGCTAATTGGAGGAAGCTTTTGAAGGCAATCTTGATCGATGCAGCCCTTTCCGGACACAACGGATATTGGCCAAGCATGTATTACTCAAAGAACATAGGCAGCGTTCGGATTAGATGAAACGAGCTTGTAGAGAATCGAAAGGCTGGGGTTATTTCGATTTCAATAAATTTACTTGAGAATTATAGCGGTCACATTATGCAGAAAAATAAAATCGAGGTTGTCGTGCGGCACGTGCAAGTTGATAGCAGCACTGAAGCACGAGAAAACAATAAAAAATAAGCGAACGATTTGCCGTAAAATTCTTCTGCGCAGCCAATTTTAGCACGATCGGTATTAATCCTGATAAGGTAGTTGGCTCCTACAACAGAGAGACGCAACGGTGAAAAAATCTTAAGAAATATCCAACCACGAACAAATTCTTCATCTCGTAATTTAGAGTTTTCGGGGGCAAACGTCTTATTTCGGCACAAATCTTTTTTTAGGATTTACGTTGGGAAATACTCGAATCGCTAATTGGAGGAAGCTTTTGAAGGCAATCTTGATCGATGCAGCCCTTTCCGGACACAACGGATATTGGCCAAGCATGTATTACTCAAAGAACATAGGCAGCGTTCGGATTAGATGAAACGAGCTTGTAGAGAATCGAAAGGCTGGGGTTATTTCGATTTCAATAAATTTACTTGAGAATTATAGCGGTCACATTATGCAGAAAAATAAAATCGAGGTTGTCGTGCGGCACGTGCAAGTTGATAGCAGCACTGAAGCACGAGAAAACAATAAAAAATAAGCGAACGATTTGCCGTAAAATTCTTCTGCGCAGCCAATTTTAGCACGATCGGTATTAATCCAGATAAGGTGGTTGGCTCCTACAACAGAGAGACGCAACGGTGAAAAAATCTTGAGAAATATCCAACCGCGAACAAACTCTTCATCTCGTAATTTAGAGTTTTCGGGGGCAAACGTCTTATTTCGGCGCAAATCTTTTTTTAGGATTTACGTTGGGAAATACTCGAATCGCTAATTGGAGGAAGCTTTTGAAGGCAATCTTGATCGATGCAGCCCTTTCCGGACACAACGGATATTGGCCAAGCATGTATTACTGAACGAACATAGGCAGCGTTCGGATTAGATGAAACGAGCTTGTAGAGAATCGAAAGGCGGGAGTTTTAACGACACTCAACCTAAGAATTGAAGGAACAAGAAATCGCTCCAACTTTTAACGTTTTTTTTGCGTGGCTGTAACTTTGCGAAAAATTGTCGTATTTAGATGAATGAAAAAGAATTTTGAAGCTTGACGATTTTAGTTCCAAAACCGTATGATAAAAGATTTTTTTGGCCATTGGTCATGCCACACTCAAAAGAAACGTCACAAAGAAATTTTTTTTTTTTAAATTTTTGTTTCTCCAAGTAGTCCCCGGACTTCAAAAAAAATTTTCTGAGGACACCAATAACACAGTCATTAAGCCTGATTCTCAACCTTCGATTTTATTTTTTTTTTTTTCTGTAGAACGATTTGTCTCTGAGATATCGGCCGGTGAATAAAAAAACATTTTTTTTCATTTGATCATCGATATCTTATGAACCGGTAATCTCATAGCAAATCTACCGGCAGTTTTGACAACTCAAATGAATTGCGTATGAGCTTCAAAATTTTCACCCCTTGCGTTCACTCGAAAAAGTTGCAAAAAAAGCACTTTTTCTGGTTATTTAGGAATCTCACCAGTTTTTTGCAAATATTGCGTATAGAACAAACGTTTGTGCGTCGGCATTTAGCTTAATGTATCCACAATAACCCTATCAAATTTCAAGATGATCCGTCCATCCGTTTCTCCACCACGAATTGTTTATTTTAGGCTTCACTTGAAAAAACGCCTTTTCTGCTCTTTGAACATCATCGGATGATTATTGCGATGAAAGAAAATAAATTCTCTATTTTTCTCAATATTTGGCATTAAATACTCATCAAGATTGTTTTTGAAATTAATAAAAAATAAATAAAAAATTGTCTCAATCTTTATGAGTATTAAGAATGTTCGGACACCGTTTACATCGAATCTTTTTTAAATTTTCAAATGACAAATTTTGTGTTTTTTTTTTAAATTTCAAATTCGGGCATAAACGAAGCTCGGGCGACCGCGCGACGCTCGAGATAATTCGAGCGTCACGTGATCACTTCATCTCGTGAAAAAAGTCAGTCTGGGATGAAACACAACTGGGACGAAACCCAAGTGGGAAAAGGCAGATCGGCGAAAGTCAGTTAGCCACCATCCCAGCTGGTACAGCGGGATCAATATGCGCAAAATCGATTTTTATGGTTCTATTTCGATTTTAACATATTTTATCGAGTCGAGATGAAAAATTAATATTTTTCTCGAATAGCCAAGACACTTTCACGTCTAAAACATCTTTTGTATGTATATTTTTCATGGTAATTACATAAAAATGAAAATACTCGAAAGAGAAGAAACGAAAAAAATCAAAACACGCTTTTATTGACAGCTGCTACAATAATAAAGAACAATAACTGAAATAATTGAGGATTTGCTTTTTAATATGTAATTTGAGCTCCGTAAATATTGTAAGGTCGGCCTGAAGGACTCAGGTCAATGGCCGATCGCGTTCATCTTTCTGCACGATACTATACCGATGCATGATACTTTGACCCTGATGAGGGTTGCAAAAAACACTACAAATTTTTTTTCGGCTGGTCACCCCAATAATCATTACATAAATATAACAACATAACGCAACAAACATGAAATGCAATTATGCGGAAGAAGCAAAAAAGTTATATTTGAAATCGAAATTGTAATACAAAATTCATTTATCACATTTACATTTTTATATTAAATTCGGATTTTAAAAATTTTTTATTATTTTTACACTCAATTTCTCTTATTTATTACATTTATTACAGGCGCGGGGTATTTTAAACTTCTGGGAAAAGACTGAAATTCCTTTACATTTTTTTCCGCGACTAGTCTCGAGAAGTTTTACATTTGATTTCCTCTTTTGCGACTGACAAGGGGACCACATGACCATCGGATTTTTGTAATTTTTCATACTCATCGTACGTAAAGTTGACACCCCAAATATGAATATGCCGAAGCAGTTCGATGCCATATTCAGAAGTTTTCGAGAAAAACGACTTTAAAGTTTTGCGAGCCGTTTATGAGGATGAACGAAATTGTATCTAGCAACTGGCCGAGCAGTCGAGCGGGCAGATAGTGAGACTAGTAATCGGAAGGTACACAGTTCGATCCGTACCGTGGGAAATTTTTTTTTTTTTTCATTTTTTTTTAAATTTCGAATTCCTACGTATTTTAAATATAAGATTCATAAAATATATGCTATTTAACATATTATCATTAACAAATTATTATTTTCTATGAAAATACCGTGAGAATTTTTTTTTTTTTAATTTCGAATACCTACGTATTTTAAATATAAAATTTATCAAATATATGCTCATTAACATGTTATCATTAACAAATTATCATTTTTTATGAAAATTGCACGTTGGTGGAGCGGAAAAATAATATTAGAGTGCTCCTCTTTACGAAGAGTTATTTGGCTAGCCTGACGCTTACAATTCATTGAAATAGAACGTAGCTACCAAACTACCTGCGAAGGGATCCACAGCTGCCTGTAAAAACGCAGCATTCATACGGTGTGCTAGATGCCGTGAAAATTATTGTTTCCCGTGTTTTTACGACGCTTATCACTGTGGCTCGTGTGAATGCGAAAAATGAATACAACTTCGATAACTTTCAATAAAAAGCATTTCATTTTCTACGCCAGGTTTTTTCATTTTCTACCCCAGGTTTTTTCATTTTCGTTCCCAAAACTTTATTTGTAATTTTATTTTTATTCATTTCAAATAATTGTATTAACTCATGTGCAATTTTCATAAAAAATGATAATTTGTTAATGATAACATGTTAATGAGCATATATTTGATGAATTTTATATTTAAAATACGTAGGTATTCGAAATTTAAAAAAAAAAAATTCTCACGGTATTTTCATAGAAAATAATAATTTGTTAATGATAATATGTTAATTAGCATATATTTTATGAATCTTATATTTAAAATACGTAGGAATTCGAAATTTAAAAAAAAAATGAAAAAAAAAAAATTTCCCACGGTAAGGATCGAACTGTGGACCTTCCGATTACTAGTCTCACTATCTGCCCGCTCGACTGCTCGGCCAGTTGCTAGATGCAATTTCGTTCATCCTCATAAGCGGCTCGCAAAACTTTAAAGTCGTTTTTCTCGAAAACTTCTGAATATGGCATCGAACTGCTTCGGCATATTCATATTTGGGGTGTCAACTTTACGTACGATGAGTATGAAAAATTACAAAAATCCGATGGTCATGTGGTCCCCTTGTGAATTACCTCTTTCTTGTTTTTATTTGATTTTAATTTCTTTTCTTTGCGTAAAGAGTTGGTGACGTTGATTTCTTTACACCACGAGTGAATTATTTTTGCGATGACATTATTCGTCAAAACGTTAACGAATCTTGTGTGATATTCGTCACATTCTTTTGGTGCCAAGCCAATCGTTTTATCATTGATGTTCCTGCACAATAGTTCTTCTGTCGTGTGAAAATCTTCCGTATCAAATTTATTGGCGAAATGTTCGGGAGTCTTTGTGCAGGAACATCGATTATAAAACGATTGGCTTGGCACCAAAGGAATGTGACGAATATCACACGAGATTCATTAACGTTTTGACGAATATTGACATCGCCAAAATTATTCACTCGTGGCGTATAGAAATAAACGTCACCAACTCGTTACGCAAAGAAGAGAAATTAGAATCGAATAAAAACAAGAAAGAGGTAATTCAGTCGCAAAAGAGGAAATCAAGTATGGAACTTCTCGAGACTAGTCGCGGAAAAAAATGTAAAGGAATTTCAGTCTTTTCCCAGAAGTTTAAAATTCCCCGCGTTATTTTTGTTGGGAATTTTGTTGGGATGTAGTCCTTGATGACAGATATGTGCCTGGATTTTTTCAGATTTTTTCCTCCATTATTTCGGCTGTAGTAATTAAGGGCATTTCGTGACATCTCCGTTTTTTTTCAATTCAATTTTATAGTATTTTATCGCAAAATTAAAATGACACTTAGAATGCATTTCTATGTGAAATATTCTCAACTTTCTGAAGAAAATATTGATTCTCAGTTTGGACTAACACAAAGCTATCAAAATCGAGCTTTAATGATAAAAAGCTATTTTCGGCCATTGCGCGTGTCTGAATTTTTTTTCAATATTTTTTTCAGAAAGCTGAAGAAATTTCCCGTACAATACGTTTGAATGTACGTTGAATACGTACAATTCACGTTGGGATCTCTGTAAAAACTGCTAGAATCGATGAAAGTTCAAAAATTCAATGATAAACGAAATTTTATTTTCTCCATTCAATATGTATAAATTCTTCTTCAATCCTCATGAGCAATCGATCATTTCAGATTTTTGTCTTTTACATAGAAATTCAATGTCTTGACTACTTCCAATATCCTGCAGAGGAAGAAAGTTATACGATTATTTATACAATGAAATTGAAAATAGACCTTAACATTTCTTGGGAATATTCCTTTCATTGCCAAATAATTTTTATTCTTCTTAAAAACTTGAACAATAAAAAAATTCGAAGAATTCGACACAGGCCTTACAATAGCGGAACTTCGATTTGTTTGAGAGGACAAATCAAAGTCTGCCAAATATCGACGTTGTGTTCGTTGAGAGGACGAAATATTTTGAATTAAAGCCAACGTTAGACGAACGAGCATCTCACTCGAAATCGATCAAGGGGACCCGATCAATTAACAACATTGCGCCAATTACGAATAACTTAGGTTCCGCTATTGTAAGGCCTGTGTCGAATTCTTCGAATTTTTCTATTTCCTTTTTCCGGAGAGCTGAGACAATTTCACGTCGAAAATAGATTTTGGATATTATTTTATCACCGCAAGTACGTTAAAAAAATATTTGAACAAAATAAAAAATACCTTAAGGCTTTATAGACGCGACTGCGCGGATTTTCGAAGGTACTTTTCTAGACGCGGTTCAAAAAAATGACTCATACATTGACAACATTTTTTTACAGATCATTTATGCACATGATAAAGTATATGTAAAAAAAATCAAAAATTTAACATCTCCCATCATTTTTTAAACATATTCCTAGTCCCATCACCTATCGTGTGCACCACAGAAACAAAAATTTGAATGACACAAAAGTGATATAAAAAATCAAATACCGGCGGAAAATTAAATTAAATAATGTTCTATCGGTATTTTATTTCTTATAGTTTTTTTTTGTGTTATTGAAATTTTTGTTTCTGTGGTTCACACGATAGGTGATAATATTATGAATATGTCGTTAGAATTTCACAGTGATCTGTACGTTCGTTCAAAAGTTAGAGCTTTTACAAGGTTGAAAAAAAAAATTGCTTCATTATGTAATATCTTCACCATTTGTTAATATTTCCGATTTTTTTACATATACTTAATCATATGCATAAATGATCTGTAAAAAAATGTTGTCAATATCTGGGTATTGTTTTTTAACCACGTCTAGAAAATCTCTCATGGACAATTTCAAACGAACATAATCATCAACTGTCTGCTTTGGCTGCCTCTGGTTTTGCCTTCGATATATAGATATAGATCGATTATACAGCGAGAAAAAGTGAAATCGCAATAAAAAGAGAGAAGACAGGGTGGGTGTATCCCTCTCTCTCTCTCTCTTTTCAGTGAGAGAGAGAGAGAGAGTGAGAGAGGAATAAACTCACCTAGTCTCCTCTCTTTCTATTACGATTTCACTTTTTCTCGCAGTATTATAAGTCCATATCTATATGTCGATGGGTTTTGCCCACCATGGCCCGGCATTGCCCGCTTCGCTCATTGTCAGCCAGATGCTTTCGCCTTGTGCCCCACTACCTATGCCGTACCCCCATTTCTGCCCCTACTCATCCCTACCTAACTCGTACAGTCTCGTGCAATTTTTAGTTCGCCGCCAGAGGTGCTACTGCGCTTCTCTAACCGAGTTTTAACCCGTACTTAGGCCCCCCTGCTGGGCCCGAAATGATGTTAAGAGATGTTGCGACGTCGGAGGTTGAATTATTATACTGTCTAAAAGACGCGTGTGTGGCCCTTTTATACAATTTCGGGTCCACACAAAATATTTAACCAGGTTGGAGAGGGTAGTTTTCCTCATTCATTATTGGTTAAAAACACCGTCTCCCACCTTCTTATTTTCTAAGACGCGTTTCGCTTTTAAACTACGAAGCTAGTGGTAAGGGTGGGAAAGGGCAAATTTTCTTTGTATCTCATTGGTTAAAATTTCCCGTTTCCCACTTCTTAGTTTTATGCAAAGGGTGGGAAGAATCTTATCTTTTCGAGCTGAAGGCCCAAGAACCCCCTCCCTTGTATCTTTGTAGGCCTCTTGAGAAAGGCCATACGCTTACGCCCGTGTTTGGAGGGCTGCAGCCCTTCGGGCGTCTGTGTGGTGGCGTTACGGGGACGTAACACATACGATGAAAAACATTTTTTTTTAAAACAATGATCAAAACTCATTCGCAATTTATTTGAGTTTTCAAAACTGCCGGTCGATTTCCTATAAGATTACTGGTTCATGAGATATCGATAATCAAACGAAAAAAAGATGTTTTTTTATTCACCGGCCGATATCTCAGCGGCAAATTGCCGTGCAGAAAAAAAAATCAAATCGAAGGTAAGGAATCAGGCTTAATGACTCTGTTATTTATTGAGTCAGAAAACAAATTTTTACGCCCAGGGACAACTTTGAAAAACAGAAAAAAAAATTTTCTTTGCGACATTTCTCTTCATTACACCATGACCAATAGCCAGAAAAATTTTTTCATCATAAGATTTCACAATATGACGATTTTCCCCCAAGTTACAGCCACGCAAAAATCACGTAAAAAATGGAAAAATTTAGCGCTCCTTCAATTTTATTTTAGACCGGTTAAACAGTCGTTTCACCGGTCTAGACCACATATTCCATGCTCAAAGAAATGTTGACCACTGGCTGGAGGCAAAAAGGGTGTTTTGAACTTTTAGAGGTTGTCAAACACCTAGAACGGTCGCAGAAAATGATTTTGGAACCGCAGCTTTTAAGAAAACCACAAACATGTGTAGATGTATATAATGATGCACATTTATGTATGTTTTTTTTCAATGTACATATTATAATATTCATAATATTTTATATTATAATGTATCAAGGTATAGGGTATTCGAATCTAGTTCATAAAAAATTAGGGGTGCAAATGAATTGTAATAATCTTGGAAGATTACTACAATAACATCAATTCCAGAACATCAGACAGCAACAGCTGTCCGCAGTTTTTAGAGTCTTCTACCTACAAAAATAAATGTACGAGACCTGTTGGTCTCGTCGATGCATTCTACACTCAGTTCCCTAACTAGAAATGTAATGAAAAACATTTAAATACCACCTCGAATTTTAGGGGTTTTTGCCGCGTCTGGACCACTGTATGACACACCATCACGATCCTACGGGGCACGTGCAACTACACGAGCTTCCGGCGAACTCTCGAACCCAGGTGTCACAGGGCGGCGCTTCACGCGGGCTTACATAGTCTTTTCTCTTATATAGTATTATACCGCTTTTTTTACATTCACATTTTTTTACATTTTTGCTGAAGCGTACGATGCGTAGACAATCGCGAAAAAAAAATGTTTCAACATAACACAGCTTCCTCTATGAGGAAGCAACATGAATTCTACGTCTCAATAACTAATCACCAATAAATAATTTGTAAGTCTTAACATGCGGAGTGCTAAGGGTTAAGGATGTATGACACGTACAATCCCAGCCAAACGTACACGAATCTGAGAAATCTCAATTATAACTGCTTTGTAAATGCTAGGGAAATTTATAATCATCAAATATCGCCGAATAGATGTTATCAAATCTTGTATCATCTATTTTCCCTTTTTTAGTCGCTCATGTTAAATATTGAATATCGAAGGTCAATTTATCTGCATTTTTTGTGGACATTTATCAATCTGTATTTCACACACTGGATTTTTTTCAAATACTTTTTTGTTTTATTTCTATGCGTTTATCGTCAATATTTACATCAATGGCCTCATTTCCCATAAGAACACATGTTAGATTTCATGCAGCTAGAACTCAAGGATGGGATTCCATTCAATAAAAATGTGTTGAAAAAAATGTTGTGACTGAATTATAGTAGATTATAGCACCTGTGAGATATCACTATCGACTGTAAAATAATAATTCATCAACATTATTCATAATTATTCCAGAGATGTGACAATTACGACTATTGAAAAATAATAAATCATAATTATTTCTTTGAAAAAGCATTTCCAACACATTTTCATTTGATGAATCCCCATCCCTGCTAGAACTTCTAAACGGAAAAGACGATTATTTTAAAATTCTGCGTGTTTTTTTGAATGACAGCAGCTACTAACTACGAGAAAGTCCGAATTTCCGTGATTTGCTTACACATGTGTCATACATCTTTAAACGTCCAAAATCCTGACAAAAGCTTTTTGGACCGTCACATAGCTTCATCTATAAAGAAGCAAAAACGATATTGATACGCCAAAATTGCTTCCTCCATTGATAATCAAAGGTAATTCTACGTCAACTGCTCGTTTATATATCTTATTCATATGTTAAACATTGGCGCCTTGAAGGAAGCCGTGAGGCACACAGCCAATAGCGGCACAGGAGGGTCGCCTATCTGACGACGTGAGCTCTTGGCTGCTCTCGGTCGCTCTCGGTAGCTTTCGGTAGCTTGGAAATCCGAGCCGCCGATATGGGAGGCTGTGGGAAAAGAGGTCGTGGAGGGGGCATCGAAAATCCCACGGATGGAAAAAATCCCACCAATCCGGCGGCACTGGACGGGGAGCTGCAGGCGGACTCACTCTTTCTCATGTCGCTATCCTATGTTCACGCTCTCCTTTTCCTCGGTTTTGCTTCCACTCACGTTGGGAGCCATTTGTGAGTCTCTCTTACACGGACTGGGAGCTACGACACTTACTTATTCTCATGCAACGCCTGATGCTCGTACTGACTTCCCTAGTTGCTCTGGGGGCTACCTTATTTCCTAGAAGAACGATGCACTGGGTAATTATTTCTATTTTCTAAGGATTCCTGTCCCTCGAGTGTGAGCGAAACAAATTTATCCCGCCATTCGACACGATTCTTGATGCACGAATGAGGCGCATAGGCGGGCCAACAATAGCATAGCTAAATTAGCGCGAGAGTGCAAAGGTCATGTCGCGATGACGTGAGGGCAAGAGAGATGACGGAACAAACCGTGGCTTAGAGGACGTTCCATGGTCGGTCGCACCGATATACCAGCGCGCCGACTATAGGCGAAGCGCGATACTAAATTTTCGTGCCAAAATCCAACATGAAACCCGTTCTTCCATGTAAGTCTTTCTTCTTTTACTGTGCTGTTGGACGTTGGACGAGTTTTTCATTCGAACACCGTAACTTCAAATTAACCGAACGCGGCGACACATTTTGTTTTCGAAACACCGGCTTATAACTAATTAACGAATCGTTTATACCTGATTTGACGCACGAACGTCAAAGTGCTCGGGTGATCCATGCGACAGAAATAACTCGAAAACGTTTGTCGCACGTTAAAACATGGATCGTCCAAGCATCGGAGGTTTGTTGGGAAAGAGCATAACGTCGCCCAGGAAACGAATGTCAATAGTACAATCTCTAAAGAAAAATACGTTAGTACATCAAATCTATAGCAAAAATTATAAATTATATTGCAATAAAAAAATTCATCATTATTTGCAAATTTCCATAATTGTATTTACTTATCAAGCGCCCTGAGTGTCTCCGGACGATCCAATCAATCGAACCAAGTGATTTGTCGTAGCACTGCTCACGTAGTCGAAAGTTTTGGTTCGCCATTACCAGTTCTAGTAACCGAAGCACTGACCTTTGTGGATCGAAAAGCGGCAGTCAGTGTCAACATCTCTCTGGACGGTTGGGCCTGGCTGGTCTGTGGGCGCAGACTTCTGGTTTGGCAATGCAAAACCACGATACATGATCCTAAGCAGAGACGAGCTTTCAAAAGTCAATGCAGAGAGTTATTATTACCCCAAAGTGACCTTGCCCACAAGGCTGAGTGTATCTCAGTGTGGCTGCCACAGGGTCAACAGGTAAATGAGTAATAACTAATAATAACATTCGGAGTTTTTATTTTGTTGAGTTCCTGAATGCCACTTGAAAAGAAATGGCTAAACCATGTGAAACCATCTAAAAATAACATTACTGCATAGCAGAGAATTGTCTCATAGAACTTTTGACTTTTGGATATAAGCTGTTTACGTACACAGCAATTGCCCCAATCTTTGGCAAATGTTTCAGTCTGCATTATCAGGGCCGGCTTACAATAATTTATTGACTGACCTGTAACACTGTCAGCAGATATCTGTGGTATGGAGGAAAAACAGAATAAGTCTATAAAAGGAGTTTGTGACGCGACGATTTGACGTTACAAACTCTCACAATGGCAAAATTGATTTAAAAAATAATAATTGTCAGGTTACACTTGGTCTTTGGTTCTATATGAGGTAGCACCGGTGAAATTTAAATAGTCTGCAACTTATGGATCAAAACAATACTGTTGGATTGATTTGGTTTTGCCTAAAAGACACAGACTTACCTGGTTTTGGCTATCAATTCGAGACAATAATCATTTTCAAATAATTACATTTTATTAAAGCGATACAAAAGATTCTGGGAAACTTGTGAAAAAATATAACATGCGTCTTGTTATTTTTTTTTTTTTTTTTTAATGCAACAACGATTGACCCGTTTGGTTTTTTCAAGAAAATGCACTTATTTGGTTCGGTTAATCCCGTCAATTTTTTCCTGCATAGGTAATATTTGGCAATCTTGTGTTTACAGTTTAAATTCCAAGAATCTGATTCAATCTAATTTATTTATAAAAATATCTATTATTTGGTTTTTCCACCAAATAACAGATATAAAGGATCATGATGTAGAGTTGAACGTTATAATCATTTTGTATCGGTAAATAAACAATTAAATAAAGAAAATCACTCCAAAAACTTCAAATGAATATGGGTCGTCTGTTTTTTTCATTTGGTGCTGCCAGGAGCAATGTAAAAGTACTTTCGTTATAAATTTACTGATAAATTGATCAATAGCCAAACATGAACATTTATTCAATACGTTGAAAGCAGTTTTCGAATGATATTCTTATTGGAACGTTGACATTGAAGGTACCGAGCTGTATCGCGGTTTCTCCGGAAGGTGTGGTCCGTTATTGGGGAAGCGTAGCCCACGAAGGTTCGTCGGTGGAGACTAGTGCTGAACTTGCGGGCCAGGAAGTAGATTGCCTGACCTACGTGCCCGGACACGGATGTATCCTCGCTACAACGACTTGCACCGTTGCTCTTCTTCAACCTCAATTCGTCAGCGGCAGAAATCAAATATCTTGCCGTGTGTTACGTACGAGCCAGGGATGGCTAGGTGGAATTGGACGAAGAATGTCCTCCCTCATATTCGGAGCGATGCCACAATCACCCGTTATGGAAACAGTACGCCATTACCCAGAAATATTGAAAAACCCAACCTTTTGCCAGCAGATCGATTGATCTATCGTTTTTTTTTTATTTTCCAGAAATTAGTTAAAGTTACGTGCAGTGTCGTTAACGAAAGAGGATCTCGAGTTCTCATACTTGCAGGATCGTCGCTACAGTATTGGTCATTCCCGCTGGGAGAACAAGAAAAAATGGAATTTGACGAAGATATTGGTCATTTGGTTTCACAGGCTTTTCAGAATCGATTTTGGGTACATATTTGCTGAAGCCTTTTTTATCTTTTTTCCCTCCAGATTTTTCTTCGTGTGGAAAGATCCCAAATTATTGAACTGTAAAGATTCTTCGATTTTGCAATTTTATGAAACAATAAGTCTGACACTTTTTAATCGATTTATTCGTATTGAGGTATTTTAGCTGTCAGGGTAGTGAATATGAATTCGTTTAACTTTAAATGAATGCGATTACGTATATTAACAGTAATTATCTCATTGTCATAAGGAGTCCAGCGTCTTCAATCCTCAAAGCATCGTTACCTGGTTGATTGATATGCAGCCTTGCGAGGAAGGGATAGTCCTGTTGATGGCTGCCAATTGTGCTGACCTTTCATCACTTATTCACTTCGCAATCGGTAATTATTTGTTCCGAAATTTTTGCAGTTTCACACTATCTTTTTTATCCGTTGATTTTAATTATAACTTTGATTGTATCGAAGGTTGAACCGTTTTTTTCATGCCCTGCTGCTCTGTGCCAGAAGCCGAAACAAACAAAAAACTGTTGTCTCAATTTTTATGAAAATTCAGGAAGGTGCGCGGCGTTTGACCAATTTTTTACAGAAAATTTATTCAGAACATTCGATAGCTTGTTTATTCCTGTGCAAAATGCTTTTTTATTCATTGCTGAGCGATTTTTTTTGACTTAGTTATTCACTCCCAAAGCTAAAAACACAGTTTTTTTCGAGCGCCTGTATCTCCTGAAATAATTATTGTACAACAATTGCTTAGATATCATTGGAAAGATAAAATTATCCTCTTAAAAATGCTTACACGAAATTTTGTAAATATGTAAAAATATGGCTTTCTCTTATTTCGTAGTTATGTAGCCGCCATTTTGTAAAAAATTGCAAAATCTCAAATATGGACCTAGCATTTCCTAGTTAATACTGTCATTAACAATCGTGCCAAATCCCGAGCTGCTGCGATTTTTTTTTCTGCGTGTTCGCGGCTGCCAAATGTTTGACTCAATTGAGGGATAATTTTTTTCGTCATTTTTATCGATAAAAAAGATCCAAACATGTTAGAATTACTGTATCTCTGCGGAAAATTATGCATCTTTTATGGATCGGACCTTTTTTTTTTGAGTTTTAATTTTCATGAATAAAAAAAAATTCCGAAATCTCTTTCGATTCTTGCTGCTACATCCTCAACGGTTAAAGACCTACAACAGACATTTCTCAATCTTTTATGAAATGTGGGAACATCTGTAGGGCAAAAATTTTTTTTTCTTCAAATGGTTTTTTCAAACGTTCTTTACCACTTTCTCTGACTGGGTTTTAACCATCAAATAAGGAGGATTGCATTTCCGTGCGATCGCGACTTCCGTATCAAGATTACCTTAGTAAGAATCATCTACCAATATTTGAACTGTGGAACCGCCGGCATTAGCGTTATCCATGACGATTTGCAAAATCTCGTGTAAGCATTTTAAAGAGGATAATTTTATCTTTCCAATGATATGCAAGCAATTGTTGTACGATCATTATTTCAGGAGATACAGGCGCTTGAAAAAAATGGATTTTTAGCTTTGGGAGTGAATAACTTAGTCAAAAAAAATCGTACAGTAATAAATAAAAAAGCATTTCGCACAGAAATAAACAAGAATCGAATCGAATCGAGAATCGAATGTTCTGAAAAAATTTTCTGTAAAAAATTTGTCGAACACCGCGCACCTTCCCGAATTTTCATAAAAATTGAGACAACAGTTTTTTGTTTGTTTCGGCCCCTGGCACAGAGCAGTAGGGCATGATAAAAAACTGTTCAACCTTCGATTCGAGAATTCAAAGATTCAATCTAATAAACAAGCTGTGAATTATCTGAATCCGACTATTTTTCACCAAGATACAGATGCCTGAAATTCCGACAAATTTCGACTTTTCTCAAGTGGTCCTTCAATTTTTTTTATGAGTGTATAAACGTTGTTTTCAAGGTCTCGTTCCATTGACGAGAACAACATTGGGAAATTCATTCAAGTGGTTCATCCCGGTCAAAATTGGAGCCCGTGCTATGCACGACGATGATACGGAATCGAATATTCTTTCTTATCGATTTATACTATCTGGCTGGGAAGCCATCGTGTACAATCACGAATTCGTCATCGCCGTCAACAGTTAGAAAAAATGTTGTTATCATATTATAGTTATTTTTCCAACAAAATCATTTTCAACCAAATTAATTGCAGCTACGAATGAACACGAACCAGATGAAATAGATTTGATGAGGGACGGAGAAGACAAGATTCTCGGTGGTGCTCTGTGTTCCGGAACGCCCGTGCTTTTTACACGAAAACTCGCCCTTATCACTGTTATGCCTACGGATTTTACTGCACAGGATTTCAACGCGTTAGTATTTAAAAAAAAAACACTATTTAGGGCTATCAGAGTAAAATGTAACGTTTTGCAAGGAAAGGAACGTTGAGCGAAGAAAATTAATTTTCCGGTTTTTGACGCTACCGATAGTCGATCCATTTTTCCATGATAAGGAAAAATTAATATCCGATCGGCGAAATTCGTATTGTTATTATAATATCAATTGAAGCGTGAATCGTCTTATCTCGAGATGCTCGTCGTAGCCGCAATATTCACTTACTACCATATCTTTCCGCTCTATCTGCGTGGTCCAAGCCTGCAAGCCCGAAGCTTAGATTTCCGAGGATATCCCCACTCACCAACTGCATGAATCCGAGCGGTCTTCGAACGCCCGTCCTGAAAAGCTTGTCTTGAAAGATCACGGTTCCTTCCCTCACGGAACGTCACAAGTTCATAGAAAATTTTTTATTCATCGCACTTCAACCAAATCATATGAATTATTATAAAAGGTGATTTTTCACGTAAACTTGCAGAAGTTATGCAGAATCGAACAATAGTACGGATTATGGATCGAATAACAGTTTGGTTTCCGAAAATTTTACGACTCCGGCCAGTAACGACAAATTGCGGGAAATGTACTTCAGTTCGGACGCGGTCGAATTGCTGTGCGCTGCATTTCTCCTCAGTCTTCGGCAGAGCAAGGCAATTAAATTATTTTCTTTTTTCTTTTTGTTGTCCATTCGTGAAGGAATCTCTTATTGACACGTCTCAGCTATTCGTAAAAGAACGACAACGCCTATGGTACACATCGATGGATACTTTATCTTCATTTTAGTGTAAAATGATTTTTTTTTTTAAATCAAATTATAGGCTGAAGCTGAACAGATTCTTCTCGAATTATTTCCGCTACAAGAAGAGCCTGTGATGGACATAGACGCGAGTCTGGACACGGTAATTTTGAAAGTCGCGAAAAATTTGATAGACGATTATCCAGCTAATGATCCTCGCTGGGCTAATCGTCGGGATTTGTGTAAGTTTTTATCCGTAATCCCAATCGAAATGGAAATAAATGAACATAATTGATCAGTAATGATGGAAAAAATCTTAAACTGACGATCGTTTTTACAGCTATGACGATGAGCGCCGTACTATCTGTGCAAATTCCTCACCAGCTGGAGGGTAAACAAAAAGCATTCGATCTATTAATATCGTTCCTCAAGGAGTACAGCTTGTGGAACAGGGTGAGTAGAGTATTGTATTGTTATTTGCCGAATCAAACAGATGTTCGATGAGTTCATTAGCCCTTCTATAATCGGAAATTAATTTGAGCTACTTTTTTGGAAAAGTCAGATTAAGCGAAAAGCATCTGTCAAAATAATAATGCAAAATTATTTGGAATGAACATTGTGAGGAATGTGAAAAAATCGTCAAACACGCGAAATTCATTTTTTTTTCGTGTGTATAGTCGGAAAGTTTCTTAATCACGTTTGTTATAATTGTGCAAACACACATTTTCAAATGTAATGCAACTTACGTATGCTTATTTCTTTATTTTTTCTATTTATTTATTTTATTTTCTTACCAGTTTTGCGCCGTGACTTACAGAGGAATAATTATGTCGACATCTCATGTTCTTGGCGAGTACGCCGAAAAAATCGTCGCTGGACTGACAATCTACAATTTACAAAACAGGTTTGTGTATACAATTTGGGATACGATTATGATCTTGTCGAAGCCTCGTAGCACTCCATTCCGTCCGAGTTGATTATGTTGGGTTTTTTTTCCATTTTAATTACGTGTAAATTATTTTTGGGCTTAGGCATCCTGAAACTCTAGATCCCATAATAGATGAAACTTTGAAACCCGAAGCGTACGTCTCTGACGAACTCACAGCGCGTGACATATTTTATCGCGAAGTCAGTACCATTCATCTACTTCTGCCTACATTGGTGAACAGTGCAAACGATATAACGCAATCCGAAAAGCTGACTCAACATGTTTCGCAGTATATTCTACGAGTCAATACGATTTTGCTGGTAAGTTGGATTCAAATCTAACGAAACAGTCTTATGGGGAAAAAGACTATGGAATTCCACACGAATTTTTTTATTCGTCCAGAACTTGTTTCGTTTTCGTGTGCAATCAACATCGCCTTGAGGATTCTGGGCCCCGGATTTTCTCTGTCATTATCAAAGCCGCAAATGGAAGGAAACCGTGGAGAAGTTTCTTTTATCGCATTTTCGGAGCAATTGAACCTCCAAAAAGAGACTAGATTTTTCATGGGTTAATTATAATGAGCAGTAGTAATAATGCTTATTGGCAATACGTCACAATAGATTCTATCAGAACAATTATTATTATTATTATTATTATTATTATTATTATTATTATTATTATTATTATTATTATTATTATTATTATTATTATTATTATTATTATTATTATTATTATTATTATTATTATTATTATTATTATTATTATTATTATTATTATTATTATTATTATTATTATTATTATTATTATTATTATTATTATTATTATTATTATTTCTCTGATATATTAGAAACATAATGCTCGCTCCAATTTTATAAAAAAGTTCCTCAATTTCGATAAAGTATCTGGGAAAAAAATGTCATCCGATTAAAAACCGGTCAAATAACTGTTATCTCTTGATAAAAAAAAATAATAGGCTACCGCGTGGGGCAGTAGGGGAGGGGGTTAAAAATCTACGAAGCAAGTAGTGAGGTTTTATTATCCAAAGAATACTTCTAAAAAAAATTATCGACCACATCGGGGTATAGAAGGGTTTCAACCCAGTGATCCAGGACGTCCTTCCCCATATACAGTTATAAACTGCAATCTATGTTGCAAATAGGCCATCGACCGAGGTCCTTCAGCTTGAATTCATGTTATTTCGGTCATAATAACGAAAAGGGACGTCAGCCTAGCCGAGACAGTGGCACCTTCGTTCAATTTGAAACGCATTCTTCCTCAGGTGATTAGTGTCAAAACTGCGTGCATACCGAAAAAGAAGGTTTTCGAAATAGCTGTAAAATTTGTGTATGTTATTCTTTATTATATCGTCTATCGCGCTGTAGACCATTATTTTTATCTTTAAAATTCATTATCTATCAAAACGAAAAACCTTTAAAAAAAACAGACAACATCCATCATCTTTAATTTGAGCACATCTATTTTGTTAATTTAAAGAAGAACAAAAGCCTCCGTATCGTTATATCGACACTATGACTCATTAAACACAGGTTAACAAAATTTCGTCGATCGAAAAAATTAAGGCAAGTAACTGCTGGTTTTCCCGTAGAACACGAATCTGGCTCCGAAAATAATAGTTTGGCTCTAGTTTTCGAGGAAAAAACAGGCAAAAGTCCGAAAAAAAACGTGCTTTCGACCGCTGGTGTTATTTTTTGAGCACGTGTAGAAAAATAAAAAAATAACTGTTTAGATGGGATAGATAAAAGCTCCATCAGTCTACGGAGCGAAAATGTTCGTGTCGTGACCATAGAACACTCGAGAACAGTTTTTTATACGATCACCTCCATCATTTCCAGCCCCCACGGTGCATCCCGGGACGAGAAAAATACCCATGGATGCCATGGATGGATTGCCTTCCAGACCTTAATTTTCACCCGATTTTGACGGTTCTTTTTTCTAATCAAAGCTAATTTTTCACAATTTTGATTTTTCTTTTAATTCTTTATTGGTCTCACTGTTATTAGAAAATATTTTGGGATACTCGCATGGCTGATCCTAGGGATTTTAGGATGACTGACCATTTAAAAATGAACGGTAGTTTTCGGAAGTAAATAAATATTTTCCCTCACATTGTTTATTTGAATTCTCACATTATTTGTTCGAAAAGTAGGTCGAATCTGCTATTGTGGAAGCTGGATACGTGTTCTACAGAGAGAAACTTATGAAGCATCGACTGCCACTTGTCTTGGCTTTTTTTTTGTTGGCCTGCGTAATCACAGTTATTTTCTGGCAATACTTTGGACTAGTTATCATGCACTTTATCATCGCGAACACCCTTTTCCAAAGTGCCAACTTTGCCCAACAATACACCCTACGAGGATAACATTTCCGGAAAACGAAGGTAGATCGATATCCAGCGAGGACGCATCTATCGAATACAAAAAAAGATGTTTCGATTTTTCGTCGAATTCCTTGGGGGGGGGGGGGGGGGGGGGGGGGGTAAGGTTAATTCGGCGAAAAAGAAGCATGTTTTTAAGATTTTTTTCTGAAAATTGCTTTGCGGTGTTCATCATAACTCGCAAAAGAATAATCTGAAACAAAAAATTCAAAATGCATTCGTTTAAGGAGATGTTTCTCGGCGTAATCACGAGGGGATTTTTTTTATTATTTTTTATTTTTTCGTAGCACTTAGAAGCAAAAAAACCAATTTTCGCTATAAAAATCAGCTAATTTCTTGTTGTAAAATTAATAATTATAAAAAAAAAAGCTCTCGACAATACCTGGTGAATTATGTGAAGAAGTAGTGTGCAATATTTCAAAACGATTGGTCTAGTAGATTTTGCGTTATCGTGAACACGGACTTTAAAAATATCAAGTTTCAGGAAAACGCTTTGAAGTTTTGCGCACTGAAAAATTCGAAATAAAACTCGATAGTTTTCTTATACTCACACAGAGTCGTCGATGCCAGGTCCGTGGAGTAAAAAGCTTCCATCGACGTGATCTAGAACATCTTTTTGCATTTGTCTAAGCAAAACTCTTTCTTCTTTATTGTCGAATTCTTCGTTACTGTCGAACGCACCGCGCCGCTGTCGATCAGGTATAAAAATCCGGCCCGGAGCAAAGGACACTCAAATACTCATAACGTCGTCAATTTTGCTCCAATCGACTTGAAATTTTGACACAATATTCTTGAGATATCATGCATTTAGTTGAAAAAATCAACGAGAAATGCAAAAAGAAAATTTTAATACCTTACCCCGCCCTTGAAAAAACAAGGGTGCAAAGTCGAACCTTGCACATTGCTTCCTCATAATTTTTTGAATTCGACAAAGCTTCCTCTATGAGGAACTGTGTCGATCAATTTTGGCTTCCTCATAGAGGAAGCTTTGTCGAATTCAAAAAATTATGAGGAAGCAATGTGCAAGGTTCGACTTTGCACCCTTGTTCTTCTATAAAATCGGTTCGTAAATCGATCTAGTCCAGAATAAATACATAGTGAATTCCATGTCAAATTAAAAAAATTGAAAGTCGCATCAAATTTAAACGCCTAGATAGATTTTGCCCAAATTCGATACGAAACATCTTTTGATGATAGTGCGACTTTGTACCAAGTTTTGATCCGATGTCTCAAAAACTGTGGAAGCTAGAGCGCGCGCGACGATTTTAAAAAAATTTCTAAACGACATAAAATATGAATGGTTGGATGGATTTTGCCCAAATTCAATACGAAACATCTTTCAATAATAGTGCGACTTTGTACTGACTTTTAGCCAGATATCTCGAAAATTGTGGAAGCTAGAGCACTTACGTTCATTTTTGAAAAATTTCAAAATTACATAAAATATGAATAGCTCGATGGATTTCGCCCAAATTCAATTCGAAACGTCTCTTGATAATAGTGCAGCTACGTACCAAATTTTCGTCCGATATCTAGAAAATTGTGACAGCTAGAGTGCGCACACCATTTTTTTACACCTTTTAAAATTTCTTAAAACAAAAGTACGGCATGGATTTTTTTCTAATTTAGTGACGAGCATCACCCTGTGGTCGTACAACATTATACTAAATTTGAGGTCAATATCTCTAAAATTGTGGAAGCTAGGGACCAAAAATAATTTTTTGAATTTTTTAAAAATCGCGTAAAAACGAAAAAACTGTATGGATTTTTCTAAAAATTGAATCATGCTATGCGCCGTGAACCCTCTACATGTGTGACAAATTCCAGCTTGATATCTTAAGCCGTTCTCAAGTTATGAACGCTCAACCAATGTTACATACATACACACACACACACACACACACACACACACGCACACACATACATACATACATCCGGACATTTTTTCTAGTTGTGTTTTTTAGATGTTTTGGGACATTCTGAACACGTTTTCATGAACATCTCGAAAAAAAATTTTGTCACGAAAACAAAGCTTCCTCTATGAGGAAGCAAAATGGTGCATAACGGATATTCTTTCGACCATTACACCAATCTGGCCTCTCAATGGAGGGATTATTTTCTCGTTGATTCAAAATAAAATATTTTTTCAAGGGCGTTCTACACGAAGTAGTGAAATATCGTCAACAAAACGCTGACCGTTACGTACCGTCGAGATGTTCCGGCGGAGTTACCGAATACCTTCCGTGGACTGCGGCAACCGGAAAACAGGGTCTACGTGGATGCCTCAGTACAATGGTACGCATATTCGAAATACGGATGAAATTATTATTTGTTTGATCGAATTATTTAGCCGACTACTGATTTTTAGCAATCCTTGACACTGAAACACGGTATCACAGGAACCAATGATTCCACCGTCAAGAACGAACTTTACGAACAAGTCGTCGGACTTATAGATCTTATCCTCGATGGAAGAAAGTGTCATTTGGAAAGTCTACGAGGGACAGAAAAGTTTGAAATAATTCTGAAACAGTACGAGGCCGAACGAACAAATCTCATTCAGCCACTCAGTAAGCACGTTTTATAGGTTTTTTTTTTTTTTTTTCAAGACTCGAAAATGCTTCATTTCACATTTCGTCAATGATTAATAGAATCGACATAAACCATGTGTTGAATTATTCGACATATTATATAAAAACACAAACGCGCGCGCGCAATTTTATAGCTGTATTAGACTGTCGAAAAAAACAATTTTATCAATTTCCTGCAATGTTGTGGTCTTAAGACGAAGTGATACATCCGATTGCCGTTCTCTCCCGCTCACGCGTACACGCCGATAATGCAATCTCACCTGCAGTCGGCGAAGTTCAGTCTATGTATCACTCCACCTTAAACGTTAGTTTCTGATCCAGAGAAAATCCTCACAGCGAACGAAATTTTTAAAAATGTCTTCTGGCAGACACGAAAGGGGATATTCTTTTTCTTTTGAATGACATGAGGGAAAAGGTTTTGGATCATTCATTGCGTGACTCGATGGAAATGATTGGACAAAAAATTCAACAAGCGTAATTCTCTTAAAAATATCAACTCCAAGGCAGAACATTTCATCACATCCCCAATACATACAGACATTTTAAAGCGATTTTCGATGGAAATTCGTCTTCGAACGCGCTTCATAGACAAACTTTTAATTCGATAAGAAAAGGTCGTTGAAAAAATAACAAAATAGTTTGAATTTTACGTAATTTTGAATAACTTCCACGCCATTACATCACAAACACATCTCTATAACTAAGGTTGAATAAATTGAGATAATTGTAATCAGCCGGGACTGAATGCGCGACTGTGTGGATGGTAAAAAAAAACGACATCACGATGTGAATGTAATTCGCAATTTTTTTTCTTATCGTAACTTTAGTAAAAGACGAGCAGTATGAAAATGCGGCAATGCTCGCCGAAAAATACTGCGACTTCCCGTCGTTGGTTCAAATTTGCGAGTTGACGGACAATAAAGCACGTCTGGATAATTACATGGAACGTTTTGCGTCCCAGGACTTCGTTGGATTCTTATTCTCTTGGTAATTATACGAACAGTTTTTATACCGTTACAAATTATAGAAACAAGCTGGAAATTGAAACATGCGATGTGCTTCCTCTGAATCGTGAATAGTCAACGAAGATTCCTTTATGAGAAAGGCAGACGGAAGATGTTCCATCATAGTTCGTTCAATCGTAAATCCTCGTAAAGCAATCTTCGTTCACGACCCGCGATTCGGAGGATGTAAATTTCAAGTTTCAACTCGCGACTTTATTTCAATTTGCTTTTATCAGGTACGTGAAAGACGGCAGACAGGGTCAATTGGTGGAACGTTGTCGCCGAGCTGGAGCAACGGAATTGACGAAAAAATTGTCTCAGCATCCATCCTTGTCATGGGTTCAAGCGGGATTAACCGATGAACTGCAATTGGCTGCAAGTACCCTTCATTCTTTGGCAGTTCGAGAGGTCGAGCTCGTCACACGGAAAAAAGTAAATATCATTTTTATCGAGCGAAACCGTCACATATTTTTCATGGCATGGCTCTTTTTTGTACACAAATTTTTAGAACCCATTTTAGCATTTACATTAATCATTTTTCGTTTTTTCCCTCCAACCCCATTCTTTTCGTAACTGCAATAGAAAACAAAAAAAAACGAATTCAGAAGGGGATAGTTCGTAGTCACATTTTTGGTATTCGCTTTACTTTACTTCGGGACATGTTCGATGGTTCCGAAATAATTTTAATGTTACCCACCGAAATATTTTCAAAAGTTACTGCAGCACGAAACTTTTTGTTTGCTACCCCAATATCTCACTCCGAATAATGTATTAACGAGTGTTAAGCATGAATTAAAATCAATGCAAGTCCAATTAATAAATGGTATTTGTTTTTCAAATAATCTCAGACGGCATTGTCGCTAGCCAAACTGGCGCTCCTTGCTTCGGACAAAGCCGGTCGACGTCATCGTAACGATGTTTACGAAGGAGTTAATAGAATCAACGATGAGCTAACTCTGATCGCTCACCAGGAAGACGTGCCGGAGCACGTGCTCGAGACGTACGGTTACGACATAAATAAACTCAGAGTTTTGTCCGCAACTGAACTAATTACGGTAAATAACAATATATTCTACACTTCAATGTCCACGATGCACTTTAATTCTAATTCCCGCATGTATATTGCGGTGTCTCACGGAAAAAGCATTTTGTTTTTGTATCGCTTAGGTTTGAAGTTTACAATATCAGAACCCAATCGGACTTTATAAGATTTTCCGCAGTCGTTATATAAATTTTGCATTTTCTTAACACGTGGAAAAATTGGATGATCGGTTGAAATTCATTTTTTTTGGTAAATACCAATATTCGGAGATTAAAACTAACAAGGAAACCGCGCGATGTATACCCCTCCGATTTGATAAAACTTTGCACCATCGTAGAGCCGGCCAAAATATTCAACACGTATTTTTTTAATGTGCTGAGTCCCATATTTAGGGGTTGAAAACTGCCCTTGAAAATAGAGGGATTTTTGTGGCGTTATTGCATTTGATGCGCACTATACATTCGTGATGAGAACCATCAATTAATATAAACAATCGACCATTATTTATTTCAAAAAAGTGTTTTTTTTTTTTTAAATAATTCCGAGGGTTTTAGTTCGAACGAAATGTGACTTTGTCAATGTATACATGATGGAAAAATAAAGTTTACGTGTTTTTGGGTTTTTCCATATTTTGCATATAAGGGGGTGTGAACCACCCTTGAAGTTTTCGATGATATTGTATCATAATTGGTAATTCCATTCGTAATATTTACACTTTTCATGTCCGTAGCAAGTGTTGCATTATGATTGAACATTTATCACTGCTATTTGGCAGACTTTCCAGGGGCTGAAAACCACCCCTGAAAATCGTAGGATTTTTCGTTTTTCGCTTATAACTCGTAAGCGGGATGAGATAGAAAAAAAGTTGCAATGGCAAAGTTATTTCATTTTACGGGCATTATACATTGATGATAAGAACGAACAATGAATTTAAACATTTGACTATTCGTTTAAAAAATAGTTTTTTTAACCCTTAAATGCTTCGTGTTGCCGTTTGGCGACATATATTTTCTGGCTCTACATTTACTGCAGGTACATTTGGATGCTTTTTAAGCATTGTAGGCAAAAGGCAACGAACCGCTCAAATGTATTCGCTTGCAGTAAGCGCCATTCATGCGACGCAGATGTTTTAAAATAATTTTTTCATAATTAAAAAAAAACAAATTTTTTCAATTTTTTTGAAAAAATTTCCCTTAATATACACTTTTTTTAGTAGTAATTAATAAATAGAAACTGTAAACAAAATATCGTGCATTCAAGGGTTAAACATGTCTACGAGGGTTTTAGTCCGGTCGGAATGTGACTTCGTTAATGTATGAATGATGGAAAAATAAAACTTATGTATTGTTGGTTTCATTCACATCTCCCCCTTAAGGGGGTTTATGCCGCTCTCGAACTTTTCGATAATATTGTATTATAATTGGCAATTTCATTCGTAATACAAAACCTTACAAAACTGTATTTATTTCGTTGCGGGATTGACAAACGTATTCTGAGCTATCGACAGCCCGTATCAAATGTACATTCGGATTATGCGTTTCCATATTATACGAAAAAATGGTAGACGCGATAATGTACAGTACCGGCGGAAATTATGAAGCCACTAACGGAGCGCGCGCGAAAATCACTTCTGCCTCAGAACTTCGAAAACTCCGCGGAAAAGAAAGCTAGAAACTTTTTGTAAGCACCGTTCGAAAGCTTTTAAATGTCTGAATCTATCGATATTTCAAAAATAATATTTCCATCATTAAGCATTGATGATGGACATTTCAATTTCAAAAATATCAATCGATTCAAATTCAACTTTGCGAATTTGTTGACGTTCATAGGCAAAAATGATCATCGCGAACGATAAAATATAATCCGTAGAATAATACGTTCGTGTTCTTTTCCGAAGCATTTTTGTAATTCTTTTATTTAGGTTTAAGGATGTGTAAATTTGTTCACAATCAGTGTGATGTAGCGACAGAATTAAAAAATACATCTGAACTGAATCTCGAGAGAACGTGGTGTTAGCCCTTCTGTAAGAGCAAAAATATAACAAGTGGCCCCCTGGAAAATCCGTCACTCGGGGATATGAAAGTTATGAACATATTCTGATACTTTTCAGAGATACAAGAATACGTATTTTTTGTTTTTTCGAAATTTCCATTTTTCTAAAAGTTATTAACATTTGAATTTTTATGTATTAACTTAGAAGAAAATTTTTTTCTCGCGATGTATTTGATAAAATTAAATAATATTTTCCGGGAATATTTCTAACAAACTGTTCTATTCAATGACATTTTTTTTGTAAACGTGATGCAAAAATTTACCTAAAATAGAAACAATTTTTTTAAACAAATAGAAAATTCAACGACTTCTCCATCGATTTTCATAATTTTTCTCATAGACGTTTATTCTGTGTTCAATTGAGAAGATTTTTCCGTTGGAAAAAGTTTGGAACTTAAATTTTTGAAAAAGTTATGAGGATTTTTTTGTTGAGTCGCGCGTCAAGTGGCGAGGCATTCACAGCGCGTGACGCGCATTGTTCGTGCATATATAAGTAAGGTTCGCATTACAAACAACAATTTAATAAAACCAAACGCATATTTTTATTTTTCAACGTTTACAAATATATTATTTTCTTTATTTTTGTTGATTCTTGTTTTTAATAATGCGCTAATGACAGACTCTTCAGAATCGGGAAATACTTTGCACGAAATAAGCATTGTAACGGTCAGCTCTCGGCAAGACCGCCGTGAGCATGATTATATGGGCCTTCGGTGTCGCGCGCATCTCGCAATGTGTTTGGGGTCCCTCGCACCCGCGGGCCCTTCGCCGTTAACCAGTAGATCGTATTCAAAATTCGAAATAAAAGCTTACGAGGACGCTTACGTCCCGATCGGTGCTACCGGTATTTAGTGTGTTACGCGCCCTAAAAGCGATGGGTTGCGGGGCATAGCTCGCCTGCCCGCATCTCATGGGCTCTTATAAATCATATATTGTTAAATGAAGATCGCCTTGAGACTATTTCGTGCATAAATAATCAATAAATTGTTATTGTGTGTCACCGATATTAAATTACATGTGTTATTTCTATAAATGAATAAATAGAAGAAGGAACATAAGTGAGACGTAAATGTATGCAGTCGAGTCAATCCGCCCGAGGGCAATTTATGAGTGTTTGCCGCGTGCAGCCGAACTTCTTTATACAAATTATAAACCCTAATTTTGGGTGATTATTTATTTATCCATATAATTGTATTGATCCATCAATATTGCACGGCGTTACCCGTGGAGGCCTAGAGAAAATTGAATAAGCGTCGGGTCCTAGACTACAAAAACGAATAAAACCAAATAAATATCTAAAAATGCTATGTGAAGCGAAATAAATTTGTTACAGCATGAAGAATTATTAAAGATCCGGTACACAATGGCAAAAACATTGAAAAATACTCGACAGTACCATTGCTACGTTCCAGTCGATATAAACAAAATTTTTTGCAAAGTTTTTTTGGATTTTGAAGAGTTTATCATTAGCACATTAGTAAAAACAAGAATCAACAAAAATAAAGAAAATAGTATTTTTGTAAGCATTGATAAATAAGATATGCATTTGTTTTCATTAAATTGTTGTTTGTAATGCAAACCTTACTTATATATGCACGCACAATGCGCGTCGCGCGCTGTGAATTCCTCGCCACCTGACGCGCGACTCAACAGAAAAATCCTCATAACTTTTTCAAAAATGTAAGTTCCAAACTTTTTCCAACGGAAAAATCTTCTCAATTGAACACAGAATAAATGTCTATGAGAAAAATTATGAAAATCGATGGAGAAGTCGTTGAATTTTCTATTTGTTTAAAAAAATTGTTTCTATTTTAAGTAAATGGTTGCATCACGTTTTCAAAAAAAATGTCATTGAATAGAACAGTTTGTTAGAAATATTCCCGGAAAATATTATTTTTTTTATCGAATAGATCGAGAGAAAATTTTTTTTTTCTAAATTAATACATAAAAATTCAAATGTTAATAACTTTTAGAAAAATGGAAATTTCGAAAAAACAAAAAATACGTATTCTTGTATCTCTGAAAAGTATCAGAATATGTTCATTACTTTCATATCCCCGAGTGATGGATTTTCCAGGGGGCCATTTGTTTTATTTTCGCTCTAACCCTAATAAAACATGTTTTGCTGGATTGTTAATTTTACTAGATACAGTTTCGTGAGGTTTTGTATTACAAATGAAATTGCCAATTTTGGTACAATATTATCGAAAAGTTCGAGAGCGGTTTACACCCCCTTAAGGGCGAGATATGGATGGAACCAAAAATACGTAAGCCTTTTTTTCCCATCATTCATACATTAACAAAGTCACATTCCGATCGAACTAAAACCCTTGTTGACATATTAAATAACCATTCTTCAAATAAATAATAGTCAAATGTTTAAACTTATTGTTTGTTCTTATCACCAATGTATAGTGCGCGTAAAATGCAATACCTTCGCCATGGCAACTTTTTTTCTATCTCATCCCGCTTACGAGTTACAAGCGAAAAACGAATAATCCTACGATTTTCAGGGGTGGTTTTTAGCCCCTGAGAGGGTCGGTGCTAAATTGCAGTAATAAATGTTTAATTCGAATGCAACACTTGCTATGGACATGAAATGATGTAAATATTACGAATGGAATTACCAATTATGATACAATATTATCGAAAACTTCAATGGTGGTTGCAAAATATATAAAATTATATGCCCTTTAGGGTGGGTCAAAAAAATCGACGATTTTTTTTTTTACTTCGTACTCTGAAAAATAGGTTACTAGACACCTCTAGAAAATTCACACCAAATATGAGCTTTTTATTTTAATGCGAAGGTCCTCCGCCTCACAGTTTTTTATTTTTTATGCAGTATTAGAAAAAAAAATTCATATCGCTCTATGAACTGTTTGTTCAAAATATCCTCCCCCATATACTTGTAGGAAATTGACCGCTCTACAAAAAAGGTCTCTTGCAACTTTTTCGTAAACGTCACTGTTTGAAAGATATTAAAGGTTAAAGTTTAATAATTTTTAGACAAATTTCTGTTTTGCTTATGAATTTTATAACTTGTTAACGAAAAATCATTATGGAAGGCCGAATGCTTAGTTTCGTAGGAAATTAACTGCTCTACAAAAATGGTCCTTTATGATTATTCGATTGAATTAAGCGTTTAAAAGATATTCATCGTCGAACTACAATGCACGCTAATTATAACAGTTTTTGATTAATAATTCGGAAAAATTTTATTTGGTTTAGGCGTTTCAGGGAAACTTATACAAATTTGAGTTTCTATGAACAGAGAAATGTTTTAAACTATTTTTCTAATTTTTTTTTTAGTCGTAAGCTTGTTTGGTTACATCGAAAATAAAATTAGTGCATTATTTCTGACTTAGAGTCAATGATTTATTAAATCTTGAAAAAATAACGTTTTTGTTAGAAATTTATTATGAAAAGTATTAATCTTAAAGAAAACAAATGGTCAATTTGTTATTAAAAAGTTTTTTTATTTAATTATTATTGATAAAAAATTGAACATTTTTTTTCTTTAAGATTAATACTTTTCATAATAAATTTCTAACAAAAACGTTATTTTTTCAAGATTTAATGAATCATTGACTCTAAGTCAGAAATAATGCACTAATTTTTTTTTCGATGTAACCAAACATGCTTACGACTAAAAAAAAAATTAGAAAAATAGTTTAAAACATTTCTCTGTTCATAGAAACTCAAATTTGTATAAGTTTCCCTGAAACGCCTAAACCAAATAAAATTTTTCCGAATTATTAATCAAAAACTGTTATAATTAGCGTGCATTGTAGTTCGACGATGAATATCTTTTAAACGCTTAATTCAATCGAATAATCATAAAGGACCATTTTTGTAGAGCAGTTAATTTCCTACGAAACTAAGCATTCGGCCTTCCATAATGATTTTTTGTTAACGAGTTATAAAATTCATAAGCAAAACAGAAATTTGTCTAAAAATTATTAAACTTTAACCTTTAATATCTTTCAAACAGTGACGTTTACGAAAAAGTTGCAAGAGACCTTTTTTGTAGAGCGGTCAATTTCCTACAAGTATATGGGGGAGGATATTTTGAACAAACAGTTGATAGAGCGATATGAATTTTTTTTTCTAATACTGCATAAAAAATAAAAAACTGTGAGGCGGAGGACCTTCGCATTAAAATAAAAAGCTCATATTTGGTGTGAATTTTCTAGAGGTGTCTAGTAACCTATTTTTCAGAGTACGAAGTAAAAAAAAAAATAGTCGATTTTTTTGACCCACCCTAATGCCCTTATATGCAAAATATGAAAAAACCCAAAAACACGTAAACTTTATCTTTCCATCATGTATACATTGACAAAGTTACATTTCGTTCGAACTAAAACCCTCGGAATTATGTTTAAAAAAACCCATTTTTGAAATAAATTTTGAAAGTATCTTAAACAATTGACCATTGTCAATTATTTTAATTAATTGATCGTCCACATCACGAATGTATAGTGCGCATCAAATGCAATAACCTCCCTATTGAATATTTTTTTCTATCTCCCCTCATTCACGAGTTATAATCGAAAATCAAACAAGAAAAAATGTATTGTCAACAACAATTGTTAAAAATTCACGAGTATGTTTTCGACTTAAAAAAAAATGATAATTTTCAATCGAATTCAATGCAAGTAAATGAGCCGAGCCGAAAAAGCAACGGATACATGAATAGGCCGCTTAGGGTAATGAGGATGTTATTTATATTTATCGGACATATCGATTTCAACTGGTAAAAAATGTTTTTTTCTTGTGGTGACTACTTTGAAATCTATCTCAAATCCGTAGGACCTCTTAAAATAGTCCAATTGAGCCCAGATTCGGCCAGATGTTTTCTGATTGTATTTATTACAAATTTAGAAGTTGCCAAAATAGTACAGTGTGTATCAAGGGTGGAAACTCGGCGATTTCGCCCGTGGTGCACACCGTACTTTTTGTCCTACCCTTGTTGAAAATAAAGGGTTTCAGGGGTGAAGTCCCCTCGACTGGTCCAAATGCACCTTCTGATTTTGTATGAACAAGAAGGAAAGCAAACATGGAATTTTTTATTTTATCGGAAAATTTATTTAGTATTCTCTTCTGAAATGAAATGGAAGGATTTTTGACACCGGTGACGTAAATAAAAATTACAATTATACACTCGGATCTTTCCCGCCCGCTGGCGGAGTGTGTTGGAAACGTTCACTTCCCGCCGTTAGCACATGCGCGAAACGGCGCGTTTTCAACGGGGGTCGGACAAAAAAAAATTTTCCCGTCCGACACCCTAACGTATATAATAAAACTAATGATGAATTGTGTGTTGAAGAAACGAATACAATAGTTTAACGTTCCTCTTATGAATCTTTAGCTCCCGAATTTTCACGATGACACTCGATTAAGCCATCAAATTACTCATCTACTAAACACGCCGTGAATTTTGATTTTGCCCGGCGTATGACATGAATAGTTGAAATTTCAATCCTCCATTCCAATCCAGAAAATATAAAATAAATAATTTTCCTTTTCTTTCAAGTGTGCGAGTGTGTGTGTGTGTGTCTGCACTAGGGTGGTCCTTAAGGCGATGGAATACATCGGTGAGTGCGGGAGAGATACCTGCAATCATGGCAAACCGTTGTTTGTCGCCACAATTTATATCTCGAATCAAAGATGAGAACGGTTGACCGCAAAATTCTGAGCCGCAGGTCTACGATACCAAGTTTTATTTGACAGAACAATCAGGGCCTCAAACAATACATTACAGTTTTCTGTTACCGACAGCAGTAGCCCTTACTCTTAATAAAAAAGTCTCGCTCGCCACCTTCCAAATGATTCTAGACCATGAAAAAGGAATTTTCCTGTTTTTTTCCGATTTTTAAATTTACTCCCTGCTTTGCCTGAATTCATTTGAAAGTTTTTAAAATTATTTCTGTCATATTTCCTATTTTCACGAAAAAGGTTGGGAAAAGAAATCTGAAAAAAATATATATTGTAAAAAACTATACCCCAAGAACACCGAGAGAAGTTAGCATCTGGCCGGTGAACATAACCTAAAAATAAAAATAAAAATCGACATTGATTTTTTTCTACGTGTCACGCAGCCGGTAAAAAAATCTAGAAAAAAGATATATCGTAAAAAATGATGTTCGAAAGTAAGGAAAAAAATTTGGTGATTCTACGAAAATTTGAAGTTCACGAAAAAAATTTTGGAAAAAATTAAAAAAAATTTTTTAGATTATGTCAAAATTTCACGTTCACTGATTTTTCTAGTAAAGAACCTCAGTGACGTCTATGACATATTCAATTTCTATCAAAATTGGTTGATCCGTGCAATAGTTATTAATTTTTTACTGAATTTTCTAAAATAAGTACCGTGAAATACCCTATATGTTTTATTTTGATTTTTTACTGGTGAGAGAGGATGGAAGCCACCGTCAAGCGCAAACCTTCAACTTTTAGTTTCAAATTGCATTGAAATCGGAAATATCACAATTTTTTTTTTCAATTTTCATATGGAAGACCTAATTTAGAAAATGCTGTAAAATATTAATAACTCTTGGACGGGTCAGCCGGTTTGGATGAACATTTTATATGTCATAGACATCACTGAGGTTTTTAGGGTTCCGTAGAAATCTAGGAACCCTTATGGTTTCGCTAAATCCGTCCGTCTGTCTGTCTGTATGTCACAGTCCTCCCATTCTCTGAGTTATATACCGACTGAGATGAAATTTGATACACAGACGAAGATCGTCGACCTAAAACCAAAAAAAAAATATTTCGGAAAACAATTTTTTTTTTTCAATTCTCACGCAGATTAAAACGTTTACTCGACTTTTTTTTGCCCACGCCATTGAGTGAGGTGTCCTCAGATAGGTCTCCTTAAAGGCAACAAATAATGTTTCAAGACTTTTTCATTTTAACCCTTCACTTACGAGATATTAGCTTTCGAAGTCGTTATCAGAGAGTCCCCCTCTCTAACTTTCAAACTGTCGTTGCAAAAAATCTTGAAAAATTCCAGAATGTAGCTTTTACACTACGAAACCCTATCATGTACGTGCCCAACACGCTACTTGACTACTTTTTTTACTGGAAAAATCGGTGATCCTGAAATTTTTACTTAACCTAAATAACCTAAAATGTTTTCTTTCCTTGCAAAAACTTTTCCCGCTAACTTCAAATTTGTGTACAGTCACGAAAGTTTTCTCGTTACCTCCTGACATTTTTTTTTTGCTACATATTTTTTTTAGATTTTTTTACCGGTTGCGTAACACCTAAAAAAAATGCAACGTCGATTTTTTTTAGCTTATTTTTGCCGGACAGCTGCCAACATTTTTTGGTGTTTTTGTGGTATAGTTTTTTATAATATAAGTACATTGTTTTCAAATTTTTTGCCGCCATCGTTTTCGTATTAAGCTCGGAAATATGACATAAAGTATTTTTAAAACTTTTAAATGAATTCAGGCGAAGCAGAGGGTGAATTTAACCCTTAAATTCGCAATATTTTGTTTACAGTTTCTATTTATCAATTACTACTCAAAAAAAGTGTATATTAAGGGGAAAATAATAAAAAAAAAATTAAAAATTAAAAAAAAATTTTTTTTTTAATTATGAAAAAAATATTAAAAATTATTTATAAACATCTGCGTCGCATGAATGGCGCTTACTGTAAGCAAATACATAAATGTATGCGGTCCGTTGCCTTTTGCCTACAATGCTTAAAAAGAATCCAAATGTAAAAATAGAGCCAGAAAATATATGTTGCCAAACGGCAACACGGCGCATTTAAGGGTTAAAAATCAGGAAAAAATACGAAAATTCATTTCCGTACTTATTGATTTGAAATTTCAACTATTCATGTGACTTTGGGGAATTTAACCCAGAAAGTACTCAAAATCCAGGAAAGTCCCGATGTATTTTGTATTTCGGGTCGGGAAAAATCCAAAGTCCCAAAGGGCTTTAAGCTAGGGAAAATCCAAAGTCCCGAGGGCTTTGGAATTTCGACCGGCGTTCGACGTTACGCCGGGCAAAACCCAAATTCACGGCGTGTTTACATTTAGCCTCGGGTAAAATCGCGAGTAGAAAGAGATTTTGAGCTTCAACCCGGACTTACAAACCCCAATTGACTTAAAGTCCGCCCATTCCTGGTCACCAATGGACTCTGATACAACGTTTTGAAATCTCAAAAAGATTAGAGCCAAAAGTGAATTTGATTCCCCCTTTCCCATATATTCCGTAGAAAAATAGTTATATGAAAACGAGCTTGTTAGGTTTCTACAATATTTTATTTATCCACAGCTTTACACTTGTGATGAAAATACAGTCGCGAACGAATACGATTTCAAAAAAGCTTTGGATCTGCTCAAATATGTTAAGTCGAAGGACGAGGAGCGGACCTTAAGACTGAGGATATGGGCACGGGCGGCGCGTCGCGATCGATGGGACGTTGTTAGTAAAAATCCGGAGCAACAAGTGAAAGAAACCATATTCTTCAAATTAATGGATCTCACGCATTTCTTGGGTAAGCAAACTAACGGTTGAACAAGGTTATTCATGACTTCCTTCTGACAAAATAAAATGACATACTTTTTGTTTCTGAAACAATCGGAATTTTGTTTTCACAATATTTATTTGTTTATAGATGACTATGTAAACAGTTTTCTGCCACCCGTCGAAATGCTGCTTTCCGAGCCGGAACTGGGAAGTCTTGCGGCTTCCAGTAATTTTCAATTTCTTGTCAAGTTAGTGTACGAAAATGCCCATCGCATAGGCGTGGACAAGAGTTACGGTTAATTAAAAAATCGAATGTATAATGAAGTTTGGAGCGCTCATAACAACAACGATAAACCTATAATAAACAATTTTTTCTATTCTTAATGGTGATGTGAAAAATAAATATTCATGTGTATCAATACTGATAGTAATGAAGGATGCCCAAGGTAAGTACTATGGTCGTGTGCATGATTTTTGACGGGATGTCTCCAGCGTTTGAGCAGTACGGATTTTTTACTCGTATGATGTATCTTATGTAATCCGGGGCTCGGCAGTCAATTTCTGAAATAAGTAACATTAATTACTAGTGCTCGTACACGCTGTATAAAAATGGAAATGGAACCATCTTTATGCGAGTAATAGAGTTTAATAATAAAACTTAAATACAATATTTTACGCATTTATCAAAACCAATATACATTTTTGAAAGGATTATGACATGATAACTGTAATTGCTCTATAAATTTTGAAACTGCAGAAAAATCATGTTTTTAAAGCAATTTTTTCTTCAGTCGTAGCCAATAAACTGACCTCTTTCACACGTTTTACGTTACTGTTATAATTTTCTCGTCGAAGCTACTACCGGTTCCTTTCTCAGAATAATTTTCGTTAGATCGCATAATTGATCAAAAAATGAATCTCAACCAATCTACTTGCACGCAGTAGAAAAAAAATCTCGTTTCATCCACTCAAAATACGTTTAGCCTAAATCATTAAGAAGCTATGCCTGGTCGGGATGAAAATTAAGGTACCATCCGAGTGTAAGTTTTTACTCTTTTTACTTTTTACTTTTTACTAAGAGTATAAGCAATTAATCGTTGACGATATTAAATAAACACGGCATTGACGATTGATCGTAGGTACATTCTTCATCGAAATGAATCGAAATTCAAACCTTAGGAGGCTTTGGAACTTTCAACGCGGCATAACTTCTTATCCAGCACGAACTTCTTAATGACCCGCCCCCTGAAATAAATATTAGTAGGCTTCCATAATGGGTACGAGAGAAGTTGAAACGACTGAAGCTGAGCTAAAAATGATAATAAAGCTATGCAACCAGTGTGAATAGTTGAAAAAGAGCAAGTGAAGTTGTGGGTGGACATCGTTCTACTATTCGATATATACTTAATATGATTAGAGCGATACGGGAAAACGAAATCAGTGAAAAACAAATAAACAAATAAACTTGAATATCTACAAAGGGACCGTCGGCTGTGAGTGAGACTACAAGGCGTCTAATATTGGAGAAATACGGATTGTCGTTTGATTAAGTGCAACCTCAGCTCAAGTAATATACTTATGTGCAAGTAAGGTGAGGGATGCCTTGATTCAATCCGGCTCATATGGGCGGGGACCCAGGAAGAAATATTCGATAAATTAGAGCAACCGAAAAACAATTAGAGTGCATCTATGTCCCTAGCCGATTGGGTGCCTACTAAGTTACTTTAAAAATGCGTAAGGCATATTTTGGTAGGCATAGTAGACGGAAAAATGGCGGTGAGTGCCGATGAATGACTAAATGGTCGCACGGAGGATGCCTCTCAAATGCCTGCAGTCACTATTTGAACCAGAATCCCTACCAAATTGACTATGAATACCTAAAATAGTCACGGCATTCGGCCAGTCACTTTAAAACGCGTATCACAAGCCTTCGAGTGGCCTTTACCGAGGCACTTGATACGCCACGGATTATGTTGGGAACGCCCTAGCAGGTTCGCGCACCGAAAAAACACGAAAACAACAAAACCGGCCACTGAAAAATCACCAATGAGCACTGAGTGCTTTTCGAACATTAGAAGCACCGAAATTTTGGTCGCAAGCGCCAAAAAAAGCACCGAATACATTTTTTCCCGTTCATTTTTAGTGCTTTGGACCAAAATTCCCGTGCTTTTAATGTTCGAAAAGCACCGGAAAAAAAATGCAGTGCTTCTTTGGTGGTTTCGCTCAAAATGCTGGTGCTTTTAATGTTTGAAAAGAATTCGGTGCTTTTCGAACGTTTTTCAGTGCTTTCGTCGGTGTCTGAATCTGCTAGGTCGAGTCCTATATACCGATGAGAGCAAGTTCAACAATCTCCGATCGAATGGAAGGGGGGAAGAATGCTGAATTGAAAAAACTAATTTTACTCCATTCAGTCAAGTACGTCGGCGGTTATGTATTAGTCTGGGGTCTGTATGAGAGCAGCAGAAGTGGGCAAGTTGGTATTTTTTACTTTATGAAGCGCTTCGAGATCTCATTTGCACGCAATGGTCAACCTTTTCTTCGTTTGTATCTCACGGATTTTGTTTCCCCATATCGCTCTTTTATATTCCGAATGGAAACGAGGTCGTTTCAAAACTTCGCAAACTTTTTCAACTTTGTCTTGCTGACTAGAGCCAACGACTAAGAAGTTATGCCGCTTCTTTGTTTGGAGTAAAACACGTGGTAAATGAATTCTAATTCGCAGAGTTAACAATTAAATAAAATCCCGTACCGATCAATGGAATTGGTGATGCTGAACCTTATCGAGAATACCCCAAATGTTCGAGCGAAGGAATACCCATTAATACCAGTGAAAAAAGTGGTTTGCCTGACGAATGATGGGTATTCTAATACTTTCTACGCTCACTGTAAATACGACTTTACTCAATGAAGTTTTCATACCAGTACACTGCTTTTGTGACGAAATTCCAGTGATTTCGTAGTATGTCGTATTGTAAAAAGGGACGGCGTTGGATATAGTACGATCAATCATCGTAGTATCGGTGTGTCCGACCAGTTGTTTGCAGTATAAACCTTCCTTCCCCACGCCATTATTCCGTTGATTCCAAGTACATACTTTTATGGTTCCGTAACCCACATTGTGAACCTTAAAATGGAAAACAAAGCATGCCTTCATTTCGAAATAATAATAATAATCAAGTTCTTACCGTGACAGTAACTTCTTTTGTATTTCTTCGCCAATGCGGATGCAATCGGTAAATAACAGATTGCTGAGGTCTGACGTAATCTTCGATTTGGGCTCTGATACCTTCCATAGTTTTTGGATTACACGGCCCGGGTCTCATAACCATAGACACTGGAAAATCATTTATGTTCACATGAATATTCGATTCTTTTATCTTTACCGACGTTCCGTAATAACATTTATAAGGCAAAGTTGAGTACAACTAAAGAAGTACAGTCATTGTATACCGTGTAGAAGGGCTCCGGTAATGTCGCTTATGTTCGAACTTTGTATCAAAGTGTCTTCTTGCGACAGTAAGAGAGGTCTAAACAGCGGAGAATTGTTGTCCGACACATAATACAGAAAATAAACATCTATAAAACCAACAAAAAATGATTATTCACGAAGTAAATTTTCTTTAGAGAGGTGACGATGTTGTTAAGTGCCTTAGATATTGACAAAATTATTCGAGGTCCTCATATAATAGTTTCAGTATTTATATTGGCAGACTTTGAACATATACTAACTAAAATTTACTTATTTACATAAAAAGCTTTGTTTCGACAATTTTTGTTTCCAAACTGTTACGCCTGATTTTCCAAACATTCAACGTCTACAGCTCGAGAGTGGTTTGGTTAATCGAGCTCAAACGTTGGCACATAAGCAAAACAGTAACTTCTTTTCCATTGTTATGATAATTTTCATTATAAATCATTGGTATGAGATGATTGATGGTTGCAAAGAAAAACATACACAAATTTTATTGAATTGCTTGCAGCATTTCATCATCATTTACCTGGATATTGTGCCTTCAGTTCTTCGATTGATTTTAAAATAGTTTGTTTCTCTATCGTGTTAAAACGCATTCGCGGTGCCAGAAAAACAATACTTTGACCAAGATTTCCTACAGCGTGAGTCTCACGTTTTCCTTGCCAAGTGATGTTGAAGTAGGTCAAGGCCTGCTTCAAAACCTTTTTGAAATTTATCTGAGAAGGCCCTGAAAGAAATAATACCTGCAATTCCGTTTCGTTGTATGCTTAAAAAGTTGTTCCATCGCGTAACTCACATGGTAACGTCTTCAAGTTAGCTAACGTATGATGAGCTTCAGCGGGACTATTCGTCACGTTCAACAACCATTCTCCGGTACTTCCATGAATGAGTCCGATTTTCGAGCCGAATACGGACACATTGAGTTCGTCGAGCATCACACTATAAACAATATTTAATTATAATAAAATGTTTTATTCAGTTATACACTCAACCAAACAATTGAAGGAACAAGAAATCTCTCCAATTTTTATGTGTTTTTTGCGTGGCTGTAACTTTGCGACAAATTGTCGTATTGAGATGAATGAAGAAGCATTTCAAAGCTTGACATTTCTAGTTTTTAAACCGTATGATAAAAGATTTTTTTTGGCCATTGGTCATGCCACACTCAAGAGAAATGGCGGGAAAAAATTTTTTGGTAAAAATTTCCGTTTTTCCAAGTTGTCCCCGGACTTCAAAAATTTTTTTCTGAGGGCACCAATAACACAGTCATTTAGCCTGATTCTTACTCTTCGATTTGATTTTTTATTTTTTTCTGTACAACAATTTGTCGCTGAGATATCGGCCGGTGAATAAAAAAACATCTTTTTTCGTTTGATCATCGATATCTTATGAACCGGTAATCTCATAGCAAATCTACCGGCAGTTTTAATAACTCAAATGAGCGTATGAGCTTCAGTTATTGTTTTTGGAAAATAACATTTTTTTCACCCCTTGCGTACACTTGAAAAAGTTGCAAAAAATGCACTTTTTCTGGTTATTTAGAAAATTCACCAGTTCTTTGCAAATATTGTGGTTAAAGCGAACGTTTGTGCGTCCGCACTTAGCTTAATGTATCCCCAATAACCCTATGAAATTTCAAATTGATCCGTCTACCGTTTTTCTACCCCGAATTGTTTATTTTAGGCTTCACTTGAAAAAACGCCTTTTCTGCTCTTTGAACATCATCGGATGATTATTGCGATAAAAGAAAAAAAAATTCTCTATTTTTCTCAACATTTGGCATTAAATACATATTAAAATTGTTTTTTAAATTAAAAAAGAAAAAAACAAAATTTCTCATTTAAAAATTTTCCATAAATTCGATGTAAACGGTGTCCGAACATTCTTAGTACTCATTAAGATCCAAAAATTTTTTTTTTCTTTCTTCATTTCAAAAACAATCTTGAGTATTCAATGCCAAATGTTAAGAAAAATAGAGAATTTTTTTTCTTTTACCGCAATAATCATCCGATGATGTTCAAAGAGCAGAAAAGGCGTTTAATCAAGTGAAGCCTAAAATAAACAATTCGGGGTAGAAAAACGGATGGACGGATCAATTTGAAATTTAATAGGGTTATTGGGGATATATTGAGCTAAGTGCGGACGCACAAACGCTTGCTCTAACCACAATATTTGCAAAGTACTGGTGAATTTTCTAAATAACCAGAAAAAGTGCATTTTTTGCAACTCTTTCAAGTGAACGCAAGGGGTGAAAAAAAATTTTATTTTCCAAAAACAATAACTGAAGCTCATACGCAATTCATTTGAGTTATCAAAACTGCCGGTAGATTTGCTATGAGATTACCGGTTCATAAGATATCGATGATCAAACGAAAAAAGATGTTTTTTTATTCACCGACCGATATCTCAGCGAACCATTGTTGTACAGAAAAAAATAAAAAATCAAATTGAAGAGTAAGAATCAGTCATTTAGCAATGACTGTGTTATTGGTGTCCTCAGAAAAAGATTTTTGGAGTCCGGGGACAACTTGGAAAAACGGAAATTTTCACCAAATAATTTCTTCCCGACATTTCTTTTGAGTATGGCATGACCAATAGCCAAAAAAATCTTTCATCATTCGGTTTTCAAACTAGGAATGTCAAGCTTTGAAATGCTTCTTCATTCATCTCAATACGACCATTTTTCGCAAAGTTACAGCCACGCAAAAAACACGTAAAAAATTGGAGAGATTTCTTGTTCCTTCAATTGTTTGGTTGAGTGTATATTGCGGGACATTTCGTGATTAAAACGAGAGTGGGGGGGGGGGGGGAGTTTCTTTATCAAACTGATATTAACATATGCATTCAGTTGTAGAGGCTTAAATGTTCATCAAATAACACGTCGATTGGGTTTAATGAGTCTTCTATAGTTTTCCAGTGTGACCGAATTTTCCGAATTTTCATTGAATAAATGTGAAAGCCTTAAGGGGGGGGGGGGGGTAACGTTTTTAAACTTTTTTTTTTGCATTTTTTGTTTATTTCACTTTCTGGATGGAGATTCTTTCAAGAATATTGTGTGGAAATTTCAGATGAATCAGAGCAAAACTAACGAAGATACAGCGGTCTAAGCAACCGCGCTTCATCCATGACAGCGTATCAGAAATCAACTGACCAGCTCGATCGCGCTCTTGTTATCTGGCTGTTTTGCTCTCTATATAATCTCTAACCTTTGCCCCCACCTTTCTTTATAGAAATGTCAACACAAGTACAAACGTACCTGTACTGTATATTTAGTCAGTGTAGAATATATAATTTAGAGTAGCAGTAAACATTATATCGAGGAGACTTACACGCGCGCTTCGATTTTCGTATCATTGTAGCTCCGTTTTTGTTAAGTGTTGAGTTAGATTCGTCGTCGACAGGAACAAAAAGATGCTTTAGACATCAACGATAATAGCATCGTCGCTTATGGACCTGGCATCGATGATTCAGTGTGAGGTAAGCCGATCAAACTCGTTTATGAACGTTTTAATTCAAATGTTTTAGTGTTCAAAACTTTAAAGCGTTTTTCCCACAACTCACGTTTTCAAAGTCGGTGCCCCTCATAACTTCAAAACTACTGCACCGACCCGTTTGAAATTTTGAACACTATCTCTGTACATAATTTACGATGTAACATCGTGGAGTTTTTTTCAAATTTGTTAATATTTTTTATTTTACAATAACAAATTAGCCGATTTTTTTCGTAAAAATCGCGTTTTTCACTTCAAAGTGTTCCCAAAAAGTGAAAAATTGAAATTTCGAAAAAACCCTCACGATGTTACCTGGGGAAAACGATTATCTAACAAAAAAACTTTGGTTTTTTTATTTCAGATGATCCAGCACCGAGTTCTGAGGGGCACCACAATTCTTCTTTTTCCCGAAACGCTTCCAAATAATTGCTGTAATTGCCGTATTTTTAAATATTTCTTTATAAAAATTGTACATAATATTCTTCGAATAGCATACTTTCATGGATCATTGGTTTTAGTAAATAGATTTTAACCGCGTCGTCAAAAAAAATTCACAAAAATGTGCCTTTTTTGCCTGAATTAACGTTACCCCCCCCCCCCCCCCCCTTAAAGTAAAGAGCTGATAATTTTTCGAAAATTTGAGACAATTTTATGCCATAAAAAGATTTCTTATATATTTCTTTAACCACGTAAGCATGTAAAATAAATACTCGAAAAAGAGAAAATGAAGAAAACAATTGATGCACAGATTCTGCGATGTAATTTGGCCTTGTTATTGCTATGATATCCATATTTTTTATGATTGACGATTGAGCCGGCAGCATCAGTAGATATACCGCACAGGCGCACCGGTTAATGCAGAGAACTCCATATTACCACGAGGCCCGCTCTTCCGTTTGGCCGATAGATTGCGTACATTCGTTTCAACTGCCTTCAAACTAGTGGCCCGGCAAGCGCCGCCCATTGACGATTGAGCCGGCAGCATCAGTAGATATACCGCACAGGCGCATCAGTTAACGCAGAGAACTCCATATTACCACGAGGCCCGCTCTTCCGTTTGGTCGATAGATTGCGTACATTTGTGGTGCCCCGCATTTTTATCGAATTTCCGAATTAAATTTATGAAAATTTTATCGAAACAATTACATACAAGATATAATTGTTCCTCAAAGTAGAGTAGAGTCAAGTAAAGAACCGCTTGCGCTAAGTAACGGAAATACGGCATTTCCGGAGTTACCAAGGACAATGCTGACAAAGCTGTCAGCATTAAAATAGACCCTCGGATGAGAGTCGTAATGGGGGACATAGCGACTACCCGATAATTAGTCTTAAGCAAAATTCCGAAGGAATAAACTGCCTTCTACACGACTCCCGAATCGCGGAATTCCGTTATACGCGATCCGGTCATAATCGAAGTTAAAGTAAAATTTAAACCTTGTACCAATTATTGTAATTCATCGGTATTTTATCACAGTGAATAAATTCATCGTTAAACTTTTTACAGGAGGAAAACTGTATGTTGCTTTTGTCGACTTCAAAGCTGCGTTCGACATGGTAGACCGAAAATTGATGTTAGAAAAACTATGGGAAAGGGCTATAAGGGGAAAAATGTACAGGCTAATAAGGGGAGCGTATAAGGAAACCAGGAACGAGGTGATAACAGAAGGAGGAATCTCGAAAAATTTTCAAACGTGGGGAGGAGTAAGACAGGGTTGCCCAATGAGCCCTAGCTTATTCAACATTTTTTTAGATGATTTAGATAGAGGATGGGAAAGAAAAGGGGAGGGCGGAACAACAATGGGTGGGGTTAAATTCTTTGCACTAAAATACGCGGATGACGTAGCGATTCTGGCGGAGAAGCCAGAAGAGCTACAGAAGATGATAAACACGCTAGGCAGATTTGTGTATAAAACCAGAATGTCAGTCAACGTTGAAAAAACAAAAATAATGATATTTAAAACAGGGGGAAAAAATGCAAGGGATGATAGATTCGAAATGGGGGGTAAAGTACTAGAAATTGTCAAAGAATTTAAATATCTCGGCGTGTGGTTCACCCCAAAAAACAAGGTAACTACACACCTCAGAAAAATGGTAGGAAAGGCGAAGAAAACGATCAACACAGTCTGGGGAACAATGAAGAGAGCAAACATCAATAGTTTGAGCAAAAGACTCCAGTTAATGGACTCGATGGTGAAGGCAGGGGCATTATATGCGGTCGAGGTTTGGGGGTGGAGAAAACGGGATGAAATAGAAACACTACAGGGAAGATTTATAAAAATGGCAATGGGAGTTGCGAGAAATACCCCGGCCTATCTATGGAAGCTAGAAGCAGGAAGAAGAAGCGTAGAAATTGAAGCACGAAGAAGGGCAGGGAACTATTTACTAGAAATTTTGAAAATGAAAGAAGGGAGATGGCCGAGAGTATGTCTGATAGAGGAAATACGGGGGATTCTCAACGGAAACGCGTCTAGTTGGGGAAAAGAGTTAGACAAGGCAATTAAGGACGTAGGGGACGGTCGTTTAATACTGACGATTTGGGGCAAGGGGCCTTTAATAGCAATAGAAAAAATACTGGAAGATAGGTTACAGAAGAAGATAGAACAGGACACGCAAGCAGACTGGATAAAGGTAGATAAATCGACTTTTTGTAGTTACTACAAGAAAATAAAGGACGGAGTAGAATGTGAAAAATACTGGGAAACCAAAGATACTAGCGGATTAATGAAAGAAGAATGGGCAAGACTAAGGTTGGGGAATTTAGGTAGAGTAGGTAAAAAAGGCTATAGGGACTGGAAATGCAGAGCCTGCGAGAAAGAAGAAGAGAGTCTAGAGCACATTTGGATCTGTGATAAAGCAAGGGAAGAAATTAAGCATGAATGGGTAGAGGTCGTCGACAAGTGCAAAGGTAACGTACAGGGGAAAGAGTTAGATAGACTGCTCGAAACAACCGTACGAGGAGAACCGCTCAAGGAACTATGCGAATATTTAAGAGCCTTCGAAAATTTGTGAAAAATATGTGATACTGTAGGTCAGGACAAAATAGATCTCAAGTATTAACTAGGCAAAAGTAAGTTGTTTTGTAATACCTCGAAGTAGATATAGGTTAAAAAGTATGGAGTAAAAGAAATGTAAGGGGAATTAATAAGTGTGAAATCTGCGAAGATAAAAATATGTTAAAAATGTATGTCAAGGACGCCAAAATGTACATGAGATTTTGTAACATCGGGTATGTAAAAGGCCGAATAAGCCATACAAAGGAAATAAATCTATCTCTCTCTCTCGTTAAACTTTTTACGTAAATTCTAATTCTTCGTGGCTGGAACCCACAATCAAAAATAAAATAATTGTTTAACCGCTCTAACACCCGTTCCCTAGAGATCACGCGGTGTACCGGCACAACAATTCGTTTCAACTGCGTTCAAACTAGTGGCCCGGCAAGCGCCGCCCATTGACGATTGAGCCGGCAGCATCAGTAGATATACCGCACAGGCGCACCGGTTAACGCAGAGAACTCTATATTACCACGAGGCCCGCTCTTCCGTTTGGTCGATAGATTGCGTACATTCGTTTCAACTGCCTTCAAACTAGTGGCCCGGCAAGCGCCGCCCATTGACGATTGAGCCGGCAGCATCAGTAGATATACCGCACAGGCGCACCGGTTAACGCAGAGAACTCCATATTACCACGAGGCCCGCTCTTCCGTTTGGTCGATAGATTGCGTACATTCGCACCGCTCTATTATAGACGTGTTCACTGTGGCCTGTGCATCTTTCTCTCGTGTTGGCGAAGTGTTTTTGACTTGTGCATCTCATAGACCGTCCCTCTGTGATTCTAAAGAGCTCCGACCGTATGAGCTATCAATTGGGTCTCTTGCTTGCCGCAAATCATAGAAAAACAAGGGAAACTTCCACGCCCAAAGCCTAACCTCAAATCGAAAAAGGGCTGCGACACCGGTCCCCTCACAAGATCGATAACTTTCGGTCTAGAGAACAAGGTGGCGGCGCCATCTGTCGCTCCCAAAATGGACGACCGCGATAAACCTATTGACCACCTGTCGGCAAGCCAATTATCTGCTCTCTTGGAGCCTATGATCCAAAACGCGGTTACCAACAGTTTGCAAAGTCTCCAAACAGACGTAAGAAAAAACAGCGAAGATATCGAAACTCTCAAGCGGGAAAACGAAGAACTAAAAGCCCAGTTGACTCAGCAACAGAAACGCTGGGAAGACCAAAACAGATCATGCAATTTAATAATCCACGGATTAATTCCAGAAACAAATGAAGACCACGTCTCGCTACAAAATGCTATAATTCATCTAATCACCGTGACATTTGGCACAGATTTTTCTATCTCGGATATCTTCTCAGCAAAACGAATTGGAAAGAGGACTTCAAATCACCATCCACCTGACCTGCTCAAGGTCGCTACATTTCGCAAAAAACTGGATATCTTGTCAAATGCACCAAAACTGAAAGGCTCCCTCATATCCATATCGAACGACTACAACAAGGAAATGCTGGAATCTAGAAAAGCTCTTCTACCCCTACTTCGAGCCTTAAAAGGCAAGGGTATCAACGCCCAGCTAAGAGATGCGACGCTTCTAGTCGATAAAAAAACTTGCGACAAAAACCAAGTAGAAGCAATCCTACGGTCCGAAGAAAAAAACGACAGGAAAAGAACCAGAAGCCCTTCAAGACAGCAAATGGAACAGGAACTCGAAAATAACTGCGCATATGACCACGAAAACCATCCACCACTATCCCGACCAAACAACCTTAGGAAAAAAACGAAGGACAGCCATGGAAACCCGGTAAAAACGCCCACGACGATAAAAAACGATCAACTGCCTCACCAGTGCTCTACTCGAGACCAAAGCAGCATCCGAAACTTTCTCAACTCCTCGAAACCACCTATGAGCTAATCGTCGCAAATTTTCATTTCCTACCGAAGAGAAAGCCAACAATCTCTCCTATACAGAAAATTCATCGACGAAACCAAAGCCACTCGCGACAAGCAAAACGCAACTCAAGGCAATATACTGGAACGCGGAAGGATTCAATAACTTCTGTAGTATCGATGCAAACACAAAAGAACTTCTTTCACGTTGCGGGGTTATAGGTATCTGCGAAACTTGGAAATTAGATCCGCTACGGTACAACCCACCCTTTCTAAAAAATTACAAAATTTACCAAGAACAAGCCAGCAGAGAAGGCACACGTGGCAGGGGCAGCGGAAGTCTTCTCCTTTTCGTCAAACACGATCCACCCCGTCTCACCAGCAATCTACTGGCGTCATGCGACACCTGGATTGAAGCAGAGTTGCACATATCAAACTCCTGTCTCGTCGTAGTAAACGCATATCTTAGCCCGAAATTCAATGATACTGCAATCGTGAACAACTTCGCAGACTTCATAAACGCTACTATTATCGCCGCGCCAAACTCTCCTCTCATTATACTCGGAGATTTGAATTGCAGAGTGGGAAACCTGAATCAACTAAACGAATTGGACCTGAGGGGTACAAACTTACATCCTTGCAGAATCTCAAACGACTCCGGAAAACCAAACACCAGAAGAAAGCTATCGGTCGAAGCTGCCGAGACCCTTGGGCTGCTACTGCTAAACGGCAGAACCAGATCCGATAGCCCGGCCAGCTTTACCTTCATATCACAAAGAGGTTGCAGCTGTTTTGATCACGCACGGATAAACGACCCAGCTACAAGCAAAATAATCGACAGGGAAACAATACCGCACGGGACACCGGCTCCCCACCTGATGTACCGCGTTCTCCTGGAATTCTCAAAATGCCAAAATTCTGACCAAACAATCGCTACACCATTCACCTCACGTGACACACAAATAAAATTCAAGTGGCCTAGAAACGAGAACCGCAGTCCTTAACTACCAAAAACATATTAAACTGGGGAGAGGAAAATTAGAAGACTTAGAACAAAACCCAGACGCCATGGAATCCTACATAAAAGCAGAAATTTGTACGGCAGCTACTCGATGCAATTTAACTCACCTTTACGTGCCAGACAAACGCCCAGCCCCTACCTGCCAACCTTGGATGGACGCAGAATGCAGAAAGCAAAAAAAATCAAGTAAGCAGCTATTCAACGCAGCGAAAAAACTCCACTTTAACCAGGCCTCTAAGCAGCAATATTTGGAATAAAAAAAACAAGTAAAAAAAATGGTCGAAAAGAAAAAAAGAGAGCATCGCAGGAACGAACTGGAAGCACTAAGCAACACAAAAGACTCACAGGAATTTTGGTCGACGCTGAACCGCTTCAAACACAGAAAACCAGAGACTTGCCCCATAGCCGTCGATACTTGGGAAAATTATTATTTAGCGAGCTATACCTCTTCCACACTCCAAACGTACCCCAAAATTACAACACCTCATCATCCCTTTCTGGACGGTCAAATAACGACAGAAGAATGCAGTAGTGTCTTAATGAAACTAAAAAACGGCAAAAGCCCGGGTCCTGACAATATATTAAATGAATTCTACAAAAACCTCAGTTTTTCGGGTGTCTCCTCTCTAACACTTTTATTCAACACAATTCTCGAAACCGGGAACACACCCAAATGCTGGGGCGATATTAAAAACATCGTGCTACACAAAAAAAGGAGATAACCTTAACCCATCAAACTACAGGAATAACGCACTGTTTAATACCATCTCGAAAATTTACACGCAAATCTTATCAAATCGCTCTCAGGACTGGACCAAATCAAACGATATCCTACCGGAGCATCAAAGTGGGTTTAAAACGGAAAGGAGTTGCACTGATAACCTTTTCACGTTCCATTCCATCATCGATGTGATAACTAGCCAAAAAAGCAGATATCTCTACTGTCTGTTCGTAGATTTCAAAACCGCTTTCGACTCCGTCCCACACACGAAACTATGGGCAAAGCTATGCCATCTTGGCTTCCGTTCCAAGGCACTTTCTTCCATAGTGAACCTTTACATAAAACTAAATCTACAATACAACATAAACGGATCCGTCTCAAAAAAGCTAGCGGTCAGTCAGGGAGTCCTCCAAGGGGAAACACTTAGCCCATTGCTATTCGCACTGTATTTGAGCGACATCGAGGCCTCCCTACTAGAGCACGGCATCACTGGAATAAACCTAGGAGGAACTCTCGAAATCTTGACGCTAGCCTTTGCCGATGACTTGATATTTTTCGCAGAATCGCCCATCAAAATGCAAAAAGTTCTAGACGTGCTCCCAGCCGTGTGCAAAAACCTCGAACTAACAGTAAATACACAAAAGACTCAGATAATGATTATGCACAGAAGTCCGCACAGCGAAGTTCCTCAAACCTTCAACTTCGCCGGATCACCGATCAAAATAACCAGTAGCTACACGTACCTAAGCATAGAATTCACGAGCACAGGCTGTTTCGCTGCGGCAGCAAAAAACAGAATCGTAAAACCAAATAGAGCAATTGGCTCATCCAGAAGCCTCCTATCATCAGCAAAACCAAACGCCATCGCACCAGCTGCAAAGCTATTCGACTCCATCGTAGCCTCAACCTTATTGTACGGCTCGGAAATACGGGCAGCCAATTACTGTGATCGGCTTGAAACAGTTCAATCACAATACTTTAAAAACATCCTTGGCTTAGCGAGATCAACACCGCATCACATCTTGCGACTGGAACTAAATCGCACGAAGCTCGAAGTCGAGGTACTCAAGCGCAAACTAAACTGGCAAACTCCTAAAGATGCTTGAAAATTGTTTACCGGCGTTGTGCTACCGAAAGCTTCTGGCCAAACACAACGCAGCGCTAGAAAATAAAAGCAAAAAGGGCAAAAAATACCAAAACATCTGGCTCACGAGCCTTCACAAGGTTTTGACACCACTGGGATACGAATTCGTCTTAAATACTCAAAACCCAAGCACTGTCCAAGAACACAAAGCCAACATAATTAACGCATTGAGGCATAGAATCATGGTCGACGACCTGACCAGAGCTACAACTTCATCCTCATGCCCCTGGTATTCAGCTCTCTATAACGTCATCCCTGACTCAAACTCGTATCTCCATCTTAACCTTAACTTGGAAAACCTGGGACTCATTTGTCAGACAAGGCTTCTAAACATCAGAAACCCCAGGCTAAGATGGAAAAACGTTTCAATCCTATTGGACCCAACTGAAGACTGTACCCTCTGTTGCTTAGGAGAAGCTGATAACTTTTATCATCTGCTTCCCGGCTGCACCGCACTCGATCCGCTGAGAAAAAAATACAAGCCAAACAACCAACATTTCTTAAATATGTTACTTCCGCTGACAACGCCTACAGGCTTTTCGCGTTCATCTCAAACGCTATTTATGCGAAATCATTATCGTAACTCACACAAAAATGACCCTATTCTGATCGACTAATATCTACTACACCGCGACAGGAGCGAAAATTACTGTATTATTTAAAATTAAATTGCGCGAAAGTACTGTATTATTGTAAAACCGTCATACTGCGCTTTTATGTATATAATGGATGCAACCCCCTTGTATATGTGCTACGGCACTAAAGATACAATAAAATTATTATTATTATATCCATATTTTCTTATATACCCTTAATTTCTATGTTAACTTAAAAAATTGTTGTCACTGTCACGAATAAGATTGATTGAAAACGGAGACAATGTCTATTTTAACTTTTCACAGTCACACTCCATGGAACCCACTCGTCAATCAGCCGACGACCGGCGGTTTTTTTTGTTTTTTGTTTTCATTGGTTTATGCATTTTTTTCAACATGATGCCCAGTTATTTATTCACAGAACTTTTCGAACATCATCAATAATGTTCGAAACATATCCTGTCATTTTTTTAACCACTTCGACCGGATAGTTTGCTTAAAATAGTTTTTGGAAAATTGACTGGGTCGAATCCAGTCATTGTGATAACCGAGATATTATTACTTAAACCTTCTTCTATACAGAATAAATCTTAAACCTTAAACTTTTTTCTTGTAGAGAATCCTAATATTTTTCCTCTTGAAGTACCATTCATAAGCTTAAATTTTTGTTTGGTTTGGTAAAAAGTATTAATTAAACCTAAAATTTCTATTTTTTAACGGAATGGAGCGTTTTTTGGGTTTTTGATTGTTTTGATACAGGCTACACAGATAATTATTTCAGCAATATACTGATTGATCTGTATGCTTGGATAATTTTTATGAATTTTGTGGAATTTTAGAGCACTTTATTGCACGGATTAAAGGGCCAGGTACGAGTGGCCTATGGTTACAGAGACAAGGTACCGAAAACAACTATTTTATTATACGTTCAACTTAGATAAATGTATATTATCGGAAGTGTTATCACACGCGTAGAAAAATTCAATACTGTTTTTTACATTTTTTTAATGATAGCCTGATGGTTTATACTCACGAAAGAAAGTCCGTTGTGTATTCTCGGGACCAAGCGCCGTCGAAAGTAACGAGGACTTCCACCCTTGGATACATTTTTTCCAGGTGACGACAATGTAATTCCTTGAACAAGTGATCGTTCGTATACGTGGTAAATGCGTCTACCGCAAGATTGACCATCGTTTGCAAAACTTCGTCCTCCATGTAAGCGACACTGTTACGGTGAGCCAAAACTTGCGACGTCGCAAACGTCTTCAAGAACATGAATCACTCGAATTCATCAGCTAGTCGGCGACGTGCATAGCCCAACCGAAAAGAGATTTTTTTTCGTCATACCTGCTCTTCGATCATTGATTTTGGCGAAACGAGCCAAAAATGTTTCCCGCGGTCACAGGCTTTTATATTGGCCTCAAAACCTGATCCTCGGTTGGAATAATACATGTCCAAGACCTGACTCAATCGCAAGTTGTTGAATTTTTCAATCCAGCTTGGCAAACTCTTCGCTATCACGAGACCTGTGAAAATGTTTTTCCGTATGAAGTTTTGGCTACTATTGGAGCCCAGATCCATGAAATTATGAACTAGCACAATTGAGCTGCATAATGTTTCCGGCGGAATTTAAATTTAGAATTCAAATAGCCTTAGATCGATGATTGCAAAAAATTCTGAAGAAATATATCTGAAATATCAACAGCAGGGTTCCAGAAATCCAGGTAATTGTATTATAGATCATAAAAAAAACTTTCCGACCATGTATCGCTTTTGTCCTAATTGTGTAGACGACTACAGTTTTTGTATTTCCGGGTACATAATATAAACATTTATTTCTATGTCCCGAAACGATTTAAGGAAGGAGGTGAAGAGTTGACATAACGTTATTGTTTCAAAGCCACTCTCCATCGGTAAAACTGTATCTGTATCTGTATCTGTATTTACGAGTGGTTCAAATATTTATATATATATAATAAATACAAATGGGCGCGATAGATGCATAGATTTATATAGTTTATTTAGATATTTCGATATTTATCATTCATCGAGATGTTTAGATATTTGGAGTTCCAGATGTTTCACATACCATCGATCGCGCCAATAATTTCAGCTCTTGTGGCATCAAAGGTACCGTCCCTTCCCATCAGATAATAAATATTAGGCCTAATGGAACTGTTCCAAAAACCCGTTGCTCCCAGGACCATACGTTTTCCAACCATAGGACCTTGATAAACTGCCATTTCAGCCAAATCTCCTTAAAGAATAAAACATTATTTTGAATAAATTGCTAAATTTCAGAAATATTGAAGCACTTTTTTTTTCTAAATTGAATACCTGCAACGGTGGCTAGCCAAATATTATCGATTCGTGTCGTCGATCTTGATATCATGTTGATCCACATGGATCTGTCTGAAGCCATTTCACGTGTAGGGATAACGAGATCAACCTCATCTTCGTTGTAATTGAAATTGTTTAGACTTTTATGTACGACTGTAAATTGAAATTATTTTCATTCTTCCATACAAGTGGCGCATTAGATCTTATCGTCGCAATTACCTGATTGATCGGAGCTCGGAGGTCTCAATAAAAGTTTAACGGAAACATTTTGCGGCTGCAAAGATGCAGCTATGGCTGCAATCAATGCACCCAGAGCAACTGTTCCATAGGGCGTCGATATCACACCGTATTCCAGCGGACACACATTGACTTCACCGGGCATCGACCTATCTGTACAATTTTTATACTTAATGGCAGTAGTCATTCTCAGGACCTTTCTACGGCATTTTTTCATACGCTACCGCCAGAAAGTATCAGACCACTCACCGCGCGCTCTATCGAAAGCCAGTCACGATTTTGAAAGATGGTAGCTCCTTCAAAAATAAAGGTACCAGTTTTTCACAGAAAGCTTCGGGAAGCTCATTAAATTCTGTGGTGAATGAGTTCTGGTTGAGAAAGATTATACTGATGAGTTCCGAATTACCACGTCAAAGAGACAAAAAATAATTCCGATTTTTACAGAATTTTATACTTTCACTTTGACTCTCGATTGGAGCTGAGCATTTTTCTTTATTTGCCACTTCCCCCAAAGGACCTTTGAAACATAAGCTGTCGATTCATAAAAAATGAATTACATCGCCTTACCGGGTTTCTGAAATATTAATTATTTCTATGAGTGTACGGAATCCACATGCCCCGAAAGACGGTCGCACGATTCGAGTAGATTGAATGGCTTTGGCTAGCGCTTCTTTTTTGTCCCCTGGATCGAATGAGAACTCACGTGAGAAATTTTCATTGCCTCTTGAAAAGCGTCTTGTTCAATTAACAATTAATTGTTCAATACTTTTGTTCATAATTATATTCATTGACGAACTCCCATAATATTTTCGAGACAATTTAGTGAGTGTACTGAAGGTGAATAATTCATTATAACTTCGAACCGAGTAGTAGTATCCCACGGAAGCCCCCATTTTCCATTTAGCCCCGGTGACTACTAGACGAGGCCCTCGAATCTACTAAAATTTTCCGACAATCTATCCTCATGTGGATTCTGCAAGCTTATTGAAATGAATTTATGTTTCAGGAACGCATTAAGATTTTTTAATTTTTTTATCAATCGACAGTTAATATTCTAAAGACTTTTTTTGGAAAGTGGCGAATTAAAAAAAAAATCTTAACTCCAAAGTCAGGAACAAAGAGTCAGGAAGTTGCAACTGGTTCTCGATAAAGCACACGGCAAGTGGCCTGATACTTTCTGGCGGTAGTATACAAATAAAATAATCTGACAACTTGATAATATTCATTGAGTGCACCCCTCGAAACAATTGAAGGACCGCTAGGAAAAAGATAAAATTAGTCGACGTTTCAGGCATCTATATTCCCGCAAAAAATTTGAATTTTGAAAAATGTTTGAAGTTGAATTCAGGGGAGCCTCAGCTTTTTTGGAAGCTCAAATCTTCTTTTTTCGAATCAAAGGTTCAACAATTTTCATCATGCCCTGGCGCTCTGTGCCAAGGGCTGAAACATATTTTTTCAAATCCCAAATATTTTATGAAATTTCGGGAAGATTTCGGGAAGACTGTTTTTTATCAAGGCAATCACGATTTGGAAGCCGCAACCCTACTTCTACGAGATTTTTTTTACTCTGCAGATTTTTTCAAATTTCATAAAACATTGAGAAATGACTTTTCCACGTCTTTAACCAGTGAGGATGTAGCAGCACGGAGCGAAACAGATTCCGGATTTTTTTTTTCATAAAAATAAAAACTCCAAAAAGTCCTGATTCATAAAAGATGCAAAATTTTTCGCAGAGATACAGTAATTAGAATTTTTTCGGATATATTTCGTTTATAAAAATGACGGAAAAAATGATCCTTCACTTGAATCAACCATTTCACAGCTGTGGCCATAAAGAAAAAAATCGCAGATATTCGGGATTTCGCACGAATATTAAGAAGACTATTAACTAAGAAAAGCTACGTCCAGATTTCCGATTTCGCTATTTTTCACTAAATGGCGGCCAAATAACTAAAAAAACCAAAAATGCCATTTTTGCATGTTTTTCAAATGAAAATTATTTAAGAAAAAAAAATTTCGCTACTTATGCAGAAAGGAGACGCCACACCGATTTCTCTGGAATGAAAATATGTGACTCTGGGGGTGTTTTTAAGCAACTTTGTACGTGGATGTTGGGCGCGGAAAATATTTTTTACCATGTTTCAAAGTCGTTGAAAAAAAAAAATTTAAATGAAAATTCAATTGCTTTTATTGCGAAAAACCAATTCTGAACCGTCCACCATTTACGGGTTTCACATTCCCTCAATCATATTTAATGGCATCATCCACGTCCAGTGGGTACATCAACGATATTTCAAGAAAAAATGCTTCAATTCGGTGAGTGAAAGAAAATCCCCGCTTGAATAAAAATTCCCCAATGTATTGATGATAATGCGCCAGTATGTGCTCGAACCGAGGCAACGCACCACGCATATCACGCAACAAACGTTCAATGTTTTGCGTGTGAGCACCCGTTTGAGGATCGACGAAATTATAGCGATGATTCAATGTGTTGTGATTCCATCCCAAATGAGATAGACCACCGTACGATTTCCAGCACTTCAATTGTCCACGAACAACACCGCGGTCAATAAGATAGTCCAACAGTACATTGGTATCGTTCACAATTCACAGGAATCGCCAGAGCTCCATCAGTTACAAATTGACAGGTCGTACTAGATTCCCACTGAAGAACGGGCAAGGGAAGACATGAATGGGCAATTTTCTCATTGCTCCTTGAAGGAGGGGCAAGGTAAGACACGAAAATATCACCAGATTGTGGAACATACAACGTGAACAAAGCCAATCTATTGAATTTTGAAAGTCATGTCAGAAATTTTCAACCGCTCATTACTATACGAAGACTTGGTTTCCGCGCCCAACATATATACATGAAATTACTTAAAAAAGTGTCCTTTATAACATACTTCATTTCTAGAGAAATCGGTGTAGCGTTCTCTTTCTGCATAATTACCAAAATTTCTTTCTAAAATTTCATGTGTGCATTTAAAAAAAGATCGTTTCAGCTTTTCAATGATATCCCGACAATTATTGTACGATCATTACTTCAGGAGATACAGGAGCTTGAAGTGAAGAAGGTATTTTTTGCTCGGGCACTGAATAACTTAGTCAAAAAAATCTGACAGAAATCAATAGAAAAGCGTTTTCAAGAAAAATGAAAAGCTCGAAAGCTTGAGAAAACGGTGAGAACGGTGAGAAACGGGAGTGAATTTTCGGAAAAAATATTGTTCACACCGTGCACTTTCCCGAAATTTCATAAAAATGTTGGAATTTTTTTTGTTTTTTTCAGCCCTCGCACAGAGCGCCAGGACCTGATAAAAATTGTTAAATCTCTGATACAAAAAGAAAATTCAAGCTTTCAAGAGAACTGTGTCTAACTATTTTTCGCGGTGATCCAGATGCCTGGAATTTCTACAGATTCTAGCTTTTTTCAAGTGGGTCGTTAATTTTTTTGAGGAGTATTTCTTGGTCTCCCGAAGAAATATATTTAGCTTGCTCAACGAAAATGTTGAAAGTTTCCACAGCTGTTTCACGTCCTGAGCGACTGCTTCATCGTTTTTCATATTTTTTCTCATAGACACTTACTCTGTGTTCAATTGAGAAGATTTTTCCGTTGGAAAAAGTTTGGAACTTACATTTTTGAAAAAGTTATGAGGACTTTTCTGTTGAGTCGCGCGTCAGGTGGCGAGGAATTCACGGCGTGCGACGCGCGTTGTGCGTGCATATATACGTAAGGTTCGCATTACAAACAACAATTTGATAAAACCAAACGCATATCTTTACTTTTCAACGCTTACAAATATATTATTTTTTCTATTTTTGTTGATTCTTGTTTTTACTAATGCGCTAATGACAGACTCTTCAGAATCGGGAAAAACTTTGCACAAAATAAGCATGAAGAATTATTAAAGACCCGGTACACAATGGCAAAAACATTTAAAAATACTCGACTGTACCATTGCTACATTCCAGTCGATAAAAACAAAATTTCGTGCAAAGTTTTTTCCGAATCTGAAGAGTCTGTCATTAGCACATTAGTAAAAACAAGGATCAACAAAAAAACGAAAATAATATTTTTTTAAGCATTGATAAATAAAGATATGCATTTGTTCAAAAATTTGTAACTTTTTCAAAAATGTAAGTTCCAAACTTTTTCCAACGGAATAACCTTCTCAATTGAACACAGAATAAATGTCTATGAAAAAAAATACGAAAATCGATGGAGAAGTCGTTGAATTTTCTATTTGTTTAAAAAAATTGTTTATATTTTAGGTAAATTTTTGCATCACGTTTTCAAAAAAAATGTCATTGAATAGAACAGTTTGTTAGAAATATTCCCTGGAAATATTATTTAATTTTATCGTATATATCGAGAGAAAAACATTTTCTTCTAAATTAATTCATAAAAATTCAAATGTTAATAACTTTTAGAAAAATGGAAATTTCGAAAAAACAAAAAATACGTGTTCTTGTATCTCTGAAAAATATCAGAATATGTTCATTACTTTCATATCCCCGAGTGATGGATTTTCTAGGGGGCCACTTGTTTTATTTTTGCTCAATAAATAAGCACTCTATAATAATCCATTAAATCTAAACCATATTTCTTTGTGATAACTGAAAAAAAGACTTGATAACACTATATTTCACTGCCTAATTTTAAGATTCTAGGTCCGAAATTCCCCTGTAGGTTTGATTCAATGAATAAATAAATAAATAATAAGAATAATCGATAGAATTCAAAATTTATGATTGTAGGATTTTTCCCTTGATTTGCACTATAAGATCTCCCTTCGTGCCAAATTTTAAAATTTTGATACACCCCTATAGATTTTCACCGATTACAGGTACGGAACCCTAAAATCGTAATCCGAAAATATATCTCCAATTATTTTTTTTAACACTTACGGTTATTTACAATCTAACCCATATCAGTTCAATCACTTGGAACAAAAGCGTTTTTCGTTTCGGCTGGAACGTTGTTTTTATGAGTTTCAATTTCCATATTGCTCTATTTCTTCGTAGAAAACATGAAGATTGGATATCTGACACTAATACGTTTGGAAGTAATTTATCAAAGTACGTGTTCAGTGTTTACCAGATATTTTTTCCGTAACGCTTTCGATACACAATTTGTCTTCGGATGCTGCCTCGTGTTCCCATATCGTGTTCGATACCGCGCGATGCAAAGTACAACGCTCCATCAGCGTTAAAGCGGCGGATGGAAATGCATCAGGATTTCCGGAAATCAATTCTTCAACGATGCTGTGTTTGGCACGCTGCGATCCAGTACCACCGAACGGTAATACACCTTCCTTAACTTTCATTCCCGAATAATATTCGATACCGTCGAATTTGAATCTAAAAAATTTAACTATTTAAAAAATTACCGGAGTGCGGCATGAAAATGTAATGGCCGCATTCAATTAATTAAGAAGTCCACAAAATTCAACCATTATGATTGACTGACTAATCAACGCATAGAACAAGCTATTTAATCTTGAAACGTGTAATTTAGAAGATACATTTTTCTGTTTTCACGACGGACGCGGTTACTGCGGGCAGGTTTTTTCGAATTCCCTCCTTAAGGAGTTGGAAAAAAGGACTGAATTTTTAATGACAGTTATGTCTGAAAATAAGACGTTACAGACGTGAAAATTGGTATTCAGATTCTTCTTAAAAAATTACGAAATACCTATTTCACTACTTTTCGAAACACCGTTAAGATGGCGGAAAAGCGTTTCGATGTTTTTTTAGGCGATGATCTGCAATTCAAAAACTGGAGATTCTCTAGACACGAAGCTTGGTACTTAGATTCTACCTTGGAAATGATAGAACACGGCTTTCAGAAATTTCCTAGATGCACTTAAGGGGACTGAGTTACCTAAAAAGTCGAAAGAAAAAAAAAATTTTTTTTGTGACAAGATCAATCTACATTTTCATTCTAATTTATCCTTATAAAGTATCTATACTTAGCTATCTTTTCAAATTTTTTCAGAACCATATCAAGCATCCGAACGGCGTGATATTTTCCCAAAGTTTGGGAGCTTGTCGTAAGATTCAGACCGAACAAATGAATCGATCTTAGATCCTGACGTTCCATTTTGTTCAGAAAACCCATAATTCCGGAGTGAATGTGGGATTTTTTTTTTTATGCACTTTAAACATTTTGGCAGCCTATAACGTAAAAAGGAAACAAAGTTCGTGGAAGAACAGTTGAATATTCGACCACCACCATAACTTCATCCTACCTCGCATTCCAAATTCCCACATTCACTCCGGAATTATGTGTTTTCTGAACAAAATGGGACGTCAGAATCTAAGATCGGTTCATTTGTTCGGTCTGAATCTTACGACAAGCTCCCAAACTTTGGAAAAATATCACAGCGTTTGGATGCTTGATATGGTTCTGAAAAAATTTGAAAAGATAGCTAACTTTATAAGGATAAATTAGAATGAAAATGTAGATTGATCTTGTCACAAAAAAAAAAAATTTTTTCCTTCGACTTTTTAGGTGACTCAGTCCCCTTAACAGGGAAAAAAGGGGGTTAAGTTTTGTATGAAGATGCCATGAGTCTCCATTATAAAGACTTCTTATCCGAAATTGTTTGCTCATAACGTCAACCATTCACAAGATATAATATAATATATGTATAATATATAATATATAATATATAATATATAATATATAATATATAATATATAATATATATAATATAATATATAATATATAATATATAATATATAATATATAATATATAATATATAATATATAATATATAATATATAATATATAATATATAATATATAATATATAATATAATAAGTCACTTTTAATTTTTCTCTGTCACATTGCCTCTTTGTAATTACAACACAAAAAAACTTCCGGACTTCCG
>OZ020167.1:3924487-3991102 GCA_963971145.1 Sussaba pulchella | reverse complement strand
GCACAGAGTAAAAATAAAACAAGTGGCCCCCTCGAAAATCCGTCTCTCCGGCATATGAAAGTAATAAACATATTCTGATACTTTTCGGAGATACAAGAATATATATTTTTCGTTTTTTTGAAATTTTCATTTTTCTAAAAGTTATTAACATATGATTTTTCTGTATTAATTTAGAAGAATTTTTTTTTCTCTCGATCTAATTGATAAAATAAAATAATATTTTCAGGGAATATTTCTTACAAACTGTTCTATTCAATGACATTGTTTTTAAAAACGTGATGCAAAAATTTACCTAAAATATAAACAATTTTTTTAAACAAATAGAAAATTCAACGACTTCTCTATCGATTCTCATATTTTTCCTCACAGACGTTTATTCTGTGTTTAATTGTGAAGATTTTTCCGTTGGAAAAAGTTCGTAACTTACATTTTTGAAAAAGTTATGAGGATTTTTTTGTTGAGTCGCGCGTCAGGTGGCGACGAATTCACAGCGCGCGACGCACATTGTGCGTGTATACCCCCGCAGAAGTTGCATATGGTCTTAAAACTAATTTTGAGATTTAAAACAAAAAATTTATTTCCACCTCTAGGGGTCGCGCAACGCAGAATAAAACTTGGAATTTCTTGATTTTGCTGTTTCTAATTTTTTTTCAGTGTCCAGTGTCCACAGCTTTGAAATCTATGTACAAATTCACGGTAGCATTTTTGCTACAAAACACTTCCTTATAGCTTTTGTGTTTAACGTCCTTATTTATTAACTTTTCACCGTAAATACCGGGGAAATTTAATTCCTCGTAATTTTTCATTTTTAAAATTTTTCTATTCGGCCCGTCTAAAACATTTTTGCTAAGTAAATGCAATAATTTTAAGTTGACCGTCCATAAATTCAAATTCAATTATATGTTAGTAGGCCTTGCATTTTGTGTGAATTTTTAACCCCTTGGCCTACTGCTTGGGCCCCGACAGCGCGGGCCAAATACAACACCGAGCTCGGTCCTGACCCGTGGTGTTTACAATATCGAGAAAAAACAAGTCTAGCTCGTGTCCAAATCCAAATCTTCATTTGTCTACGGTGCGAAACATTTTCATGAGGCCATTCGACTAACAAGATATTTGCCAGGAGAGCTAAAAAAGTTAGTAGATCCAGTTTTCGCTCGCAATGGATACTTTGGGCATTGCGAGAATATTTAGGTAGCCATGCTGCTGGACGATCGCCGAAATATTCGAGAACTCGTTGCTCGACGAATTCTCAAAGCAAGGGCAACAACCAATAATTCCAACATTCCGAGACAGTTTAAAGTCCCAAATTTCAATTTTGAAGCCGCTGAATATTTCGAACTTCTTGATTGGTGGCAGATAGAGGAAGATCGTTTGACTGAACCTCCATTGGTGATGGATTTCACGGCAGAAGGGCTTTGGGATATTGTCAGGGAAAACGACACTAACAAATCAAATTTGTTGACAAGTTTCCCATGCCACAGTCAAGCTGTAGAAAGGGCAGTCAAATTGGTCACCGAGGCTTCCCAAACAGTTTGTGGATTCACCAACAGAGACGGGTTGATAAAAAATACATTAATTTCACGAGAAGAACTACCAAATTTTGAAACTTAAAAGATTATTTGAAATGAATTATTTGTTCGAAAAATAAAAAAAAATACGTTAAATGAGAAAATTCAATGTGTTTTTCTATACTTTTTAAATATAATCTGTTTCGTTATTTGTATTTATCCGCTCAAAAATTTGGGGTACTCTTGGTAAGGGTCCGGAGCAACGATTCCATTCGACAGAACGACATTTCTTCCAATTATCACTGGAGAATTAATTAAATCATAGAAAACTTAGCGAAAATTACGCGCAAAAAGTATTCGGACATACGAAATGAAATCCGTTTACCACGTGTCTTCGTTTGAAATATATCAGCGTCATCACCTCTCGGTCGTTGTTACTAGTGAGCATGACCTTTTTAACACCTCTCCGTTTAAAAAAAACATGAGTAGGCTCCTCAAAGCCAACGAAATGCGTCAGAAAAGCTCCGAAACGTTAAACAGGAGCGTAAAATTATAATTAGGTTTCATAATCAGTGCGAGTAGTTAAAACAAATCAGTGAAGCTGTGGGGAGGCCTCGGAGTACGATTTGGACTATAATAGATCGATACGGGAAAACCAAATCGATGATAAACAAAGCACGAAAAGGTAGAGCATCGGCTTTAAGTGAAACTATAAAGCGTTTCTTTGTCCCAAAAATGAAGATAAAATCCCGTTTAAGTGCTACCCAGCTCCAGAATCGGGCGGAAACTAATCTCAAGATAAGCATATGTGCAAAATCGCTGACAAATGTATTGCGTTAATCTGGGTTACATGGGTGAGTACCCAGGAAGAACTGCTGGATAAATGAGACAAGTTAAAGAAAAGACTTTGCTTCGCTAAAATAGTATATTACGATACAAGGGCGAAAATATTTTTTCTGACGAATGTGAGTTTGTGGCACGAGCCGAAGGCGAGTGCTGCAATCACACGAGTCAAGAAAAGGTTTTTCGCACGAGTATAGTATACATTTTTATTGCACGAGGTGTGTAAATGCGATTCGACGCGAACGAAGTGAGCGGAAAAATCGCATCTTACGCACGGCGTGTCATAAAAAATATTGACCGGCCATTGGGGTATTGGGACTGAGTTATATTCACGGATAAGAGCAAGTTTAACATTTTTGGATCGGATGGAAGAGCCAAAGTATGGAGAGAAAAAAATGCCGCGCTCGAGAAACGAAATTTGCTTCCGACATTTAAGCACGGTGGGAGTTCTAAGGTCGTGTGGAGGTGTATGAACGCTGCAGGAGTGGGGAAATTGGTGTTCATCGACGGGATAATGGACCACAGAATGTACATCGATATCCGCAACTGAAATTTGCAACCGTCCGTCGAAAAAATGGGGCTTCCAGCGAGTTTTTTGTTCACGCAAGATAGAGATCCTAAACACAAGGCGCTGAATACGAGACTTGGCTGCTCTACAACACCCCCAAATGCCTCGAAACCCCTCCTCAGTCCCCAGACGTTAATCCGATAGAACATCTTAGGGATGTTTTGGACCAAAATGTTCGAAAACGGCCGATTCAAAATAAAAATGATTTAAAAATCGCGCTATCCGAAGAATTGAAAAGAATTAGTCGCTCTGTCTGCAAAAAAATTGGTCCGATCGATGCCAAACCGGCTCAAAGAAATAATCAGACATCGTGGGAACCCTTCCAAATACTAGAAAGAAAGAAATTGTTCTTGAAATGTCGTTGAATTCGTCTTTTCATTTGGGTGTCCGAATACTTTTTGCGCATAATTTTCCCTTACATTCTTATGATTTAATTAATTCCTGCGTTACAAAGGAATAAAATGTCGTTCTGCTGAATGGAATCGTTGCTCCTGACCCTTACCAAGAGCACCCCAAATTTTTGAGCCAAGAAATATCATCAATACTCATTGAAATAAGTGATTTATTCGATAAATGGTCGGTGTCCGAATACTTTTTACACTCACTGTATATATGCACGCACAATGTGCCCCGCGCGCTGTGAATTCCTCGCCACCTGACGCGCGACTCAACCGAAAAATCCTCATAACTATTTCAAAAATGTAAGTTACGAACTTTTTCTAACGGAAAAATCTTCACAATTGAACACAAAATGAAAGTCTATGAGGAAAAATATGAGAATCGATAGAGAAGTCGTTGAATTTTCTATTTGTTTAAAAAAATCCTTTATATTTTAGGTAAATTTTTGCATCACGTTTGCAAAAAAAATGTTATTGAATAAAACAGTTTGTAAGAAATATTCCCTGAAGATATTATTTTATTTTATCAAATAGATCGAGAGAAACAAATTTGCTTCTAAATTAATACAAAAAAGTTCAAATGTTAACAACTTTTAGAAAAATTAAAATTAAAAAAAAACAAAGAATACGTATTCTTGTATCTCTGAAAAATATTAGAATATGTTCATTTCTTTCATATCCCCGAGTGACGGATTTTCAAGGGGGCCACTGTTTTATTTTTCCTCACACAGAAACGAAAATTTCGATAACACAAAAAAATATAAAAAATAAGATATCGACAGAAAATTGAGTAAAAAATGTTAAGTTTTAAATTTTTATTATAATAATTTTTTTAAATAATATCGTTGGTTCACACTGAAGATACATTCATTATACAATTATAAATATGTTCATTTTTCCATCTGCGCGCGCGCAAAAAAAAATACATTGCGTTATTATGTGATATCTCCGCCATTGTTTAATATTTCTGATTCTTTTTTCTCCATACTTGACCATGTGCTGTGAGAGGGGATTTGTAAAAAAATGTCAATATTTGCGATTTTTTTTTAACCACGTTTAGAAGAGTACTTTCGAAAATCGGCGAAATCGCGTATATAAGGCCTTAATGAAACATGTTTTGAGTAGAGAGGGGGGCTTCGCCCTCCTTCCCCTACCAAGGGCTTAGTCCCTGGACTCCACCAAAGGCTTCGCCCCTCGATTCCGTTCTGCGCATTGCATGACGTCTACACTGTACTTTTTGGAAGCTGCGGGAATCTCGAAAAAAATTGTTCCAGTATATAAAGTATCATCTGCACCATGAAGACAAGGTTTTTTTACGCCTCGTGCGGTTTTCCATACTTGTACTACGAATCGTACTGAAAACATCGCGCTCGGCGTTGAAAGTCCGATTTTGTCACCTCGGTTAACAATATGCTATTTTTAGGGACAAAAAATAAAAATTCATTCGTATACATCGGAATGAGCATCAGATTTTTATTCGTTCGAATGGCACTTAATGAAGACGATTCTTTTGTGAACGATATGTTCAAATGAAAGGTTTACATAATGTTACAGTGTGATCCACACCGCAAGAAACTTTTTGGACTTGTGCTCCAATTGCAACCTGTAAACCGATCATTAAAATTGAGTTACCGAATTCAATGGAAACCATCGAGTCTTTGTGAATTAGCATTGAAACGCCTGTAGTTATGGAAAAATATATATTATTTGTTTACCTTAAAGGGGAAGAACTGATCATCCCGATGTCCAAGCCCCAGCGCTCCGAATTTATTTCGTCCCCACATGTACAAATCACCCATATTGGTCACAGCTCCAAGGTGACTGATTCCGGAATAGATTTTCATTACCTATTGGATGGGCGGATGTTAGTAGGTTTTTAACATTGTTACACAATCGACGAGATCGAAATATAAAAGGGACCGGGTTTTTCTGATAAGAAACCCATGAGTTTGTAATTCGTTTTTGCTCTTTTCAAGTTCTCAAATTTATTTTGAAATAATATTTATAATAATATTATCATAATATTTATAATAATATTATTATAATATTTATAATAATATTATTATAATATTTATAATAATATTATAATAATATTATATATATTATATTATATTATATTATATAATATTATTATAAATATTATAATAATATTATTATAAATATTATAATAATATTATTATAAATATTATAATTTTTTTTAATTTTTTTGAGATAAGAATAATTTTCTATTTTGTACTGTTCTATTTTTTGCAATATTTTTAATAAAAATAATATCTTACCAAATAAATATTATAATAATATTATTATAATATAATATTATTATAAATATTATAATAATATTATTATAATATTTATTTGGTAAGATATTATTTTTATTAAAAATATTGCAAAAAATAGAACAGTACAAAATAGAAAATTATTCTTATCTCAAAAAAATTATCATTATATAATCGAAATAAAAGACAAATAATAATTGCAAGACGAGAATTATTTCTATTACTAATTTTGATTGAGAAGCGAACCGAAGAGCAATTTAAGTCAGTTTGGAAAGAATTTTCCTTGCGGTCAAATAAAGGCCCAGAGGCTCCTATTTGGAAAACAAAATCGAAATATACGCCCAAATGGGCCTTCATTCAGGCGATCCTCTTATATAAAAAAAACCCTGCAATTGTGGACGTTTCGTGATTTAAACCTGGATGTTCCGTTCGTACGCGTTCAAACCGAATAGAGTGCTCGGAACCAAAGTTGGTTTATCAACCTTACGGGCCTCTGGTCCCAAACCAAGAATCCCGTATCCCCACACGTAAACGATACCGGCGCCTGGAAACAAAAAATCACGTTTAAATCCTTTTTTTTTACTGTGTTCAACCGGATACCCAGTTGGCACCAATTTTCGTATGAATAAACTCACTGTTGAGTAGCATGCAAAAGCTTCCACCCGAAGCTACGTCGACAATGTGTCCCAATTCCTGGAGACCTTCTATTTCCGTGGCTATATTTATTTGGTGAGTGTCGCCCTTGACCATAAGCTGGCCGTACTCCGAGTTACCCCATCCAAATACCTTGCCTTTATCTGTTCAATGATTAATGGAGAACTCAAGATTTCCGACTGGTAGATCGAGACATTAAAATATTGCAAATGAAGCTACTATTCATGTTATGTTCTTGTATAACTATGTAGTCGACCGCGTACACTTCGTTAATGAGTTGGTCATTTGGGTCGAGAAAGTGGAATTTTTTTTTTGCATTTTCTCTAAGTACATTTCCTTATAATTTCATAAGGATCTGAGAACTAAAACCTATTATTCACGCGCGCTTCGTGAAAGTGCACGGCTAAAAAGTCATGAAATTCTTTGATTTTGCGTAACAAACTAAATATAACCGCTTAAGCGATAGACTGGGAAGTCTGAGTTTCGATAGCCTCATCTTCACGAGACATTTATCACAAAGTCGTGGAAGGGATTGTCATTTTGCTATTGTATCATTAAGGGGGTAAGCTACCGGACACATCTGTTGGTTCCTTTTACGATTTTTTTTTTCAAAAAAATATTATAATTCCAAAAAAGATATTATCGAATGTTTCTGGAATATTCATTACACTTTTTAGATAGAAGTGTATATGAAAATAAGATATATAAAGATATGAAAATGTATCAATTATCATACTCGTCTCTGGCAGCTAGTAAGGAAGTTGTTCTTAAATCAATTGATTTTTTTAGTGTATGTATTAGACTGGTCCTTATCCGGAGTTGAAAAAAAAATCCATGTTGGATCCCCGCCAATCGGTTAAAAATCCTGAAAAAAAAATTCCCTAATTTTTTCAGATTTTTATTTCATTCCTTTCGTCTCGTTATCTTAGGGTGAAGTTTCAAATTGAGGATAGTACGATATTCATAGCGCCGCGATTTGATGCACTTTTTGTATAGAACACCCCAAAATAAGAAGAAAAATCGGATCAAAATTTTTTTTTATCTCGCTTAGATTTCGAGTTATCGAATTTTTTTGGTTTTATTTTTGACTGAATTTTTAAATCGTAAAAATGAAATAAAAAAAATTCGATAACTCGAAATCTAAGTGAGATATCAAAAAATTTTGTTCTTGTTTTTCTCCTTATTTTGGGGTGTTCTATACAAAAAGTGCATCGAAAAAACCGGACAAAAAACAATAAAAAAATTCGGACAAAAATATAACACAAAAAATTCGATAACTCGAAATCTAAGCGAGATAAAAAAAAATTTTAATCCGGTTTTCCTTCGTATTTTGGGGTGTTCTATACAAAAAGTGCATCAAATCGCGGCGCCATGAATATCGTACTATCCTCAATTTGAAACTTCACCCTAAGATAGGGAGACGAAAGGAATGAAATAAAAATCTGAAAAAATTAGGGAATTTTTTTTTCAGGATTTTAAACCGATTGGAGGGGATCAAACATGGATTTTTTTTTCAACCCCCAATAAGGACCAGTCTAGTATGTATATCCGTATATTGTTGGCTCCGCCCACAATTGAGTTAAAAATCTACCCGAATGGATTTTCCAAAATGCCTCATACATAGGTCTGGGAGTTTTAAAACGCAATCAATTACAAAAAATGCTTGGTTGTTATATTTTTAAGTAATTGAAAACATTTTTTTGTTTCGATTATTATCAAATGTTCCGATATTTTTGTGCGAATGGGAAAGGGCACTTCTAAAGATAATCGATATGAAGAATGCATGAAATAGTTGAACAGATAGAATCAATGGAAAAATTAGGGCTGTAATTCTGTTGTGACGAAGGCTGCTTATAATGCTCTTTATGTTTATGCAAGCGAATAGAAATAATCCGGCTTAAGGGACATTTGGCCTTTGGAGGTCATCTATCTAAAGATTGCTAGTAAGATTAAATATGAATATAGTGAGGTTTAGCCAAATTTGACTCATTTTCATGGAAAAGCTTGGATTTTCATGGATCTGAAATTCTCCCATTCAGTGGCTCATAATTCTGTTAAAAATGTTCTCCATCGCCGGGAAAACTTTTTTTTCACCCAGCTTTCCGGAACCATGAGAATCAATACCAAAAATATCATACAATCCTGGGGGTATTGTTTCAAATAAAATAAAACCGATGACAAAACGAACGCAATAAATATATAAAAACGCATGAAACTTACCGCTCAGTGCTAGGACGCAATCGGCTGTGCATGCAACTTTGATAATGTGCTGACCAGCCAAGTCACCTTTGACTAAAGTCGGTTGACTTACGTTATCGTAATGAGCAAGGCCCGTTTGTCCATCCGCGCCCCATCCAAATGTGTATACTTCGCCTTTTTCTGTCAAAAGAATGCTGCACAACTAATCGTACCAAGGAAGAATTTCACCATTTAATGTTACCTGCTTGTAGGGTAGATGTATTTATTTTCGTATTTTTTTTATCATCGCATAATAATAAAAACATTGTATCCACAAAGTCAACGGTAACTTTTGGATGACGTTAGATATTACATAAAATAAAATCAACGAGAAAAATGAATTAATATAATATCCCGGTTCAGGAAATAATGGAAAGAATTGATATCGAAATGTCGGATAAGAAGCAGAAATTGTCTTCGATTTTTTTTTGCTTGACAATTAATTAAAATGTACATTTACGGTTAACAATCTTCGATGAAGATCCGTTTAAAGACGTTTTTGAGTTCAAATAACGTCGTGCCTCAATATAATATTGTTTCTGTCATTGGGAAGGATGAAATTGAAAATGAAAAATAAACATTTTTTATCATAATTCTCTCGGGAAAGATGATCAAAACTTTGGAAACGGCCAAAACCGGACCATCTACCCTACAGGAGTATGGGACGTTGAGGAAGTACCTGTGATCTTGACCCGCGGTAACTGCAGTTATCGTTTGACCCTTTATGTTCGGTATGTGATGTACGACTTTGCTTTGATTGTAATTTTCATTGTCTATTATCGGTCTCCCACATTGTCCGTATCCGTTGTTGCCCAGTGTGAATACACCCTCGTTCGTTAAGACGAGCAAGTGAGCTCTACCAGCGGCTAATCCAATGACTCGAGCCGATGATCCTTTCAGGGGCAGAGTTATCGGTCTGGGTATTGGTATCACACCATCTGGATATTTGCGGTCCGAATCGTGTGTTCCTGAGAATTTACTAATCTTCAATGTTGGAAAAGGAAATTAATTTTCCGAATTTCAAAAAGAAATTTTTAGTTTACGCATCCACATTGGGTTTGAAAATGATTTTTCAGAACAATTTGTTAATGTTGACTTTCGAATATTCGAATTTTTTCATCGTTGTTCTAACTTTTAATTTCTGCAATATTATCGTTTTCTAATGAACGGTAAAAAGATCAAATTCGGTGTTTAAGATGTCCTGAACACACCGCGATGGCCTTTAGGAAATTTTTAGACAATAATGTTGAATGTCGTTTCTATTTCCCATCGAAGCATTTTCGTGTTTTTTGTAGACAGAAAATTGAATAAAAAAATCTCCTGTCTGTTATTTTTTATATTTTTTTGTCATTAAAATTTTTGTTTCTGTAGTTCACACGATAAGTGATGATACTAAGAATATGTTGTCAAAATTTCAAAGCGATCTGAACCTTTCTTCAAAAATTAGAACTTTCACAAGGTTCAAAAAATTACATTGCTTCATTATGTAATATCTCCGCCATTTGTTAACATTTCTGATTTTTTTTTATACATATACTTAACCATGTGCATAAATGATCTGTCAAAAAATGTCAATATATGCGTAATTTGTTTTGATAGCGTCTAAAAAAGTACCCTTAAAAATCGACGAAATCGCCTTAAGTGTGATTGCCTTAAGGTCATTCAAAGCACTAATATGAAATAATCCAAATTGTTCTCGTTTTTTATGTTTGCTATCGGTGGATTCTCAAGGGTTGAAAAGATCCTTCAAGGGTTCCAAGGGTTGAAAAGGGTTAAAGACCGTCTCAATAAACATTTCAAATGAGAGAAATATATGAGGTATTCCATGGCAAACCAGCTAGTCAAAATCCAAACCCTGCTAAAACAGTTCATCAATTTTTCTTGGCCTTTACTTGACCCTCGAAACATCCTCGACCTTTTGCAGGATGTATGACCGGCTCTAGAACTAAAAAAAACTGCCCCTCAACCAAAAGGAAAAGGGTACTTGGACATTTTTTTAACTTTTGTTTCTTTTTGCAATTTCGGTAGTTAAAAAAAAAGTTTGCCCAAGTTTCAGAGTGCGATTGTTACCGCAACTTTTTTTTTTTCACCTAAAAAAATAACAATTCAACATTTTTTGACAATGATGAAAAACTTTCTTGAATATAATTTCTGTCTGATCGATCGAAAAACTGATAATATGAATAATTATAATGATCATAATAGATATTATCATTGGTCCAATTGGTCTATTGTTATCATTGTATTACTAATTTTGTTACAGATTTAACAAATCCGTAATAAAATTCATAGGATTTAACAAATCCTATGAATTCAAATTTGACTCTATATTCTGCAATAAAATGAAAATTTACGACAGAAAAAACGGTCTTCAAATCTTATTATGACATCTCTGCACTATTGCTTGTATATTGAGACAATTCGAAAAACAGAAGTACATATATAAGATCCGCAAAGAGTCTACTGCTTACGTTTATGAATAAACGATTCTAAGTTGACTTGTTTAAAGAAAATTTGGTCAAAAAATTTGTTTGAAAACACCTCTTTTTAAACTAGTCTTTTTCTCATCTATAACCTGTGTCCTCCTGTGTACAACTCCCGCACCATACGTTCTTTTGGTTTTAGTTTAGGTTCATGTGCTTCAGCGTTATAGTGGATCGACTTTTTGCTTTGGGGCAATGGAATTAAACTTCTACCGTCAGCTATTCATGTATTGACGGTGTTTTTTTTTCAAAATAGTAATATTTGATGATCAATGGCGATGAGTTCTTTGAGAAAGAATTGTTTGGGATAGATATTTTTGTTGATTTTTTTTTTTGAAACCAGGTTTGTTTTAATAGGATTTTTTTGAGATCTTGTTTTTAACTCAAAATTGTAGACATAGACCTATTTCATATATGGAAATTTTAATGGATTTCCTCTCTGGTACCTTGGAAGGAAATAATCCTCGTTAATCTACACATTTTCTTCTAATTCCTCGCTCGTTTGTGATATTATCTGTATGTGAAAAGAATGGCCTTTGACAGCGCTCTCACCAATTTGAGAATCTGTATTGATTCCATTTCCATAAACAATATTACTGTCTTTAGAATTGACTCCGAATACTGTAAAACCATAGCCACAGGCAATGTCCACAACTTTGTGTTGTTCTCCAAAGTACAATCGACTCGGTTTAGCGATATACGACACGTCGTCGACTTTTCTCGTTCGCCCCAGCGTTCCCAGTGCCCCATGTTCAGCTAAACCCCAAACGTAGACTCTACGATCACTAGCCTCGCTCAGCGGATATTTAAATACTGAAAAAGAACACACAATGAAGAATTAATCAATCCATCGTTGAAACAAGTACGCGATCACTCACAATAGTAATATTTAGAGATTTCTTAGGTATTCGTTAAGTTAATGTATAACAAATACGAGCATTTTTTTCATACACGGGAGCGTTTTATCCGTTGATTTTGGAGGTTTGGTTTGTTTCGACGCAAGGCTTTTGTTGCTCCTTCTCACGATCATTCGCGAATACGTCGTTAGGCTGTTGAACATGTCTAGTTCAAATTATAAGCTGTGCTTAGTGGTGCTGAGATCATCAAGGAAAAAGAGCCGGCGAGAATCACGTGGAGCCCAATGTTGCCAGATGATTCTCGCCAAGCTGTACCAACTGGTGCCAATTACTGAAATGAATGCATAACCAGAAATGAGGAGGGATTGCCGATGACGGAGATAATAAAAAAAATTGCCGTTGAGCCCTATTTTGTCGATTCTGTCTTACTTCTCATTAATAGCCGTCTACAGTCGACATCTCGCGGATGGTGAGAAAAAGTCGCAAGCGTTTTCGCACGTTTAGCGTCTACCGGGTGGCTTCAGGGAGTTAGTTAGTTAGTTATTTGGTTGGGGCTGGCTCCGGTCGCTGCTCTGCAGCAGCTTTGACCAGAGGTGAGTAGGGAGATTGGTACAGAGCCGTATATCGGCCATTCCGGCTGCTTCTCATTCGTTGGTCGTGCATAGGCGACGCCTCGTGGTTAGGGATGCAAGCGATACATCGATGTTTTGAAACATCGATGTTTTGTTCATCAACATCGATGTTTTAACATCGATGTTGAAACCCATCAAAACATCGATACATCGTTCTTGGTGAACGATGTTTTATGAACGATGTTTTATAATAGTTTGTCTGCCAGAGACGTTCCCTGACAACGCCTCTCTCGTCTCTCAGCGAGACGACCGAGGCACGGTAGCGACACCTGGTAGACATTCCCTGACAACACGCGAACTTGCCTCTCACCATTTGAGTTGTGCTTCCCTGATTACGGGTACGTTATGCCACGGTCTTACATACCGGTCTTGAAACGAAGTTGGTGGGGGTAGTTGGCTCAACCTCTTCTCACTGAGGGCAGGTTGTAGCCACCAGGGCCGCGCTGCGAGCGGGGGATCATCCAATGCATGCACCATGCGCATGCTATACTAACCCAGTACTAACTTATTAAAGCGTAAACTAGAGCGATATTGAAAATTGAATATAAAACAGAAGATGCAAAACTAGTAATTTCATTAAATTAATCACACGTGGCAAATGTGAGGCTATGTTTAGGGCTGATCCCCCGACGACAGCGCCCTCTAGTAGCAATAATAGTTACTAAATGAGTGGATGCTGAGGCAGCCTTCCCCCATTACCAGATTTTCACTTTGTTTCAAGACCTTTGTGTAAGACCGTTTGTTATGCAGTTTGTAGGCAAGCACATGGCATTTGCTTTGTAGCTTTTCACTCATTACATTCTTGCTTTGTTCAACTTAAGACTCAACGCCGGCGATTGTATTTCGAGGTTTGTTTTACATCAAAAATAAATAAAATAAGAATAAAATAGTATTAATCTGAAGATTTGTTCGTTTGCATTCGTGAGAATAATAAGTTTATAAGTAATTCGTAAGAAAAAGTTGGTTAGAAATGTTAACGTTTTTAGGTTCCGTGTTAGCGTGGTTGGGTAGTTATTTGGTTTTTTATTTTGTATTTATTTATATTTTCATATAAATTAAGAGTAAACAATCTAACAACAAATACGTAGCTATATAACGAGTGTTTTTTATCAGACGTGATTTAAATTCGCGAAGAGTAATGTGTTGTGTAATTGTGTTATGTTATTTGCGTTCATTAATAGTGCCTATGTATTTTCGGGTGTTTCTATTTATGTGGTTTAATTCTTTCAGACAAAATGCCACCTAATAAAAAAAGAAGTCCGATTTGGAAGTATTTTAAGAAAAATAATGAAAAAGAAGCGGTTTGCAAATTTTGCAATAAATGCCTCAAAACCTCAGGTAATACCACGAATCTTCGGGGTCACCTAGAGAAGATCCACTTAGATGTTGTTCAGGAGGATCTTGAAGCAGAAGAGCCATTAAAAAAAAAACAAAATTCATTGATTCAGCGGACGAGGAAGTTGAAAACGTCCATTCAGATATTGCTATTAGTACGACCGTCGCAACGAATGTTGATTCCAGAGATGAAGGTTCCAGCTCTTCTGGCTACAGTTCGAAAGTTGATAATACTCAACCCAAACGAAAAGCTCAACTACAACGAAATATCGGCGAATTGTTTACTAACATCAAAAGCATAACAAATGTTGAAGGTACAAGATATAAAAAAATCACAGAGGCGATTGTAGATTTTATCATCTTGGATCATAAACCATTTTCAGTTGTGGAAGGGAGCGGATTTACACAATTAATGAAGGAAGTTGTGCCGCTGTACAAAATTCCTTCAAGAGAAACATTTAAAAAGCGTGTAGATGAGAAATTCGAAGTTAAGTCTAACGTTTTTAAAAATTACTTGAAAGCAGCGGAAAATTACTGTCTCACATATGACATATGGACAGAAACGATGCAGAATAAGTCTTTTGTCGGAGTCACTATTCACTTTTTAGAAAAATCTAAACTAACGAGTGGAACTTTGGGAGTCTTCGAATTGTTTGAAAAACATACGGCAGAATATGTGAAAAAACGACTTGCAGAGGTCTTACACGAATGGTGTATTTCCATCGATAAAGTAACCGCTGTAGTAACTGATAATGATAGCACGGTTATGAAAGTGAACAGAGAAATGTTCGGTGAAAAAAAAATAATACCATGCTTCGCTCACACACTAAATTTAGTTGTCAGCCATTCATTAGAGAAAGCCAAAACTACATCCTCCATCATAAGCAAAGTACGTCAAATCGTTAAATTTATCAAAGCGAGTGTCAATGCCAGTGATGAATTACGTAAAAATCAAAGGGACGGTGGGATGAAGGAAGGCCAAATAAAAAAACTCATCCTTGACGTTCGCACCCGTTGGAACTCAACGTTTTATATGTTAGAACGTTTTGTAGAACTGGTTCCAACGATTGGTGCAATAATACTATGCCGTTCCGATGCTCCATCGATGATTACATCAAACGAAATCGGCTGTTTAAAAGAAATCGTTCAACTCTTACAACCTTTCGAAAGGTTGACGAAAGAAATTTGCGGACAAAATTATGTCGTGGTGAGCAAAGTCATTCCACTTGTGAGCTGTTTACGGGGCATGTTGGAAAAACTTTCACCGAAGTTTGAAAGTGCCGTCACTTTGAAAGCAGAAATTGAAAAGGAGGTTGCAAAGCGATTTGATAAGCTAGAGTTATGCTCACCCTTGGCTATTGCAACCGCTCTAGATCCACGCTTCAAGCTGATTCACTTCAGAGATGATATTGCCAAAGGAAGAGTCTACAGCTTTATAAATAAATACATAACGGACATTCAAGCAACAGTGCTAACTGAGTCTTCTGAGGAGTCTGAAAGAGACGAAAATATAGAGCGTGACATATGGAGTTACCACAAAGAATTATCTCATAAAAGTATAAGAAGTAAAACAACGGATAAAACGAAAGCCCAAAATGAATTCCAAATGTTTGTGACGTCCCCTGTAACCCACTTAAAAGGAGATGCTGTAGAAATATGGGATGACATGAAGGCTCTCTTTCCATGCCTACATAAACTGGCCATGAAATATCTTCCAATCGTGGCAACTTCAGTGCCCAGTGAGCGGCTATTTTCTGAAGCTGGAGCTACAATAACCCAAGAAAGAAACCGTTTACTTGGGACCAGGCTCTCCAAATTATTGTTCTTGAGCTCCATCATGAGAAATGAATAAAAAACGTTTTTATGAAGTACTTTTTTCTTAAATAAATGGAAATATCGATATTATGTATTTTGTCTTCATTAAAAAGAAAAAAAAACAATTCATTAATATTTTTTCTAAAACATCGAAAAAACATCGATATATCGTTCTTAACACCGATGTTTTCGACATCGATGTTTCACTTCTAAAAACATCGATGTTCAAAACATCGATGTTTTTCAGAGCGATGTTGCATCCCTACTCGTGGTCGACGTGGAAAAGACGCCGTCGTTTTTGCTCGTTTAGCGTATACCGGGTAGCCTAAAGCAAATTCTCGGCCGCATTGAACCGCTTGCGTACAGGCATAGCTCGGAGTGGTGTGTGTGAGTGCATGCACAGGAAGGCTGGCTAGGATGTATTGTAGTAGAGGGGAGGATTTTCGACGCCGCCGTGAATATCTCGTTTCGACAAGCGTTCTTGGCTTGCCGCGCAACGATGATCGAGCGTTGATGTATTTCCCTTTACAGTGTCCCCGTACATCGATGTTTTTGCATTTATTTCTAACTCATTCTGGTTATAATTATATCGCGTATTCGGTGAAATTTATGTTTTTGAACTAAATTGTTTAGCATATTATTGAAAAAATAAATCTCCATTGATAGTGTATATTTATGTAAAATTTCCAAGATAAACGATTATTGCAAATATTATTTTGGATTGAACACAAACCTTTGAAAATAGAGTCTGACCGGTGAAAAGCTTATAAATAATCGAGTCCATTGATATTTTCATATCAGGTATAACTCACAGCACTCCTGCCTCCTCAAGAGAACACAATTCATTCACGTTTGCACAATCTTTATGATAACTTAAGAACCAGCTAAGATTTTCCGTGGTTCTTGGGCTCAAATTAAAGATACAAATGTAGAAGTGAAGCGTGAGAAATTTTATATAAGAAAAAATTAACTTTCTCTATAAGTCAAAATCAAGATAGAAAATTTGGGAATAATCCTTAATGATGGAAATATATTCTTTTTATTATTAATAAATTCAAACATCCATAAGCTTTTTAATAGTGCTCGCAGAAAGTTCTTAGCGTTTTTCATCTGAAAGTTGTCGACGTTCAAAAACCAGTGATTTTTACGAGCACGTTTGTGGCCTGATAATGTTCTCCGGTAGTGTATAAAATAAAGAATTACTGTTTTAATATTCTGTTTTAATTTTCATGTCATGATCAAAAGTTTTTTTTCAAAATACATAAAAAATCATTCTTTATTAATAAATAAATGAATTTGAATTATCATTTCAAACTTCACATCCTTTATATATTTCTACTAGCCGAAACAAAATGTCCACGGCCTCACAGAAAATGTTTTTTTTCTGAAATCGGCTCTCAGTCAGTTTCGATGCTTCTTCGGCAATCGAACGTTAATCTCGTAAAATTAAAGTCCTCTAAAAGAAAGAAAAATAAATAATGAAATTAAATGAAAAATTCACAAGTAGGCCTCACTATTGAGATTGAGAGCTGAAATTTGGAGGATCTTCTTCTTATGATGTCAACTTAAGATTTTTCAAGTGGAATACATTTTTTTTTAATACAAATAAATTATATAATAATTTTTAAAAAAGTTGACAGGTACGCCTTAATATTAAGATAAAGCGCTAAAATTTGAAAGATCTTGATTCTTTGAGGTCACTACTAAATTTTGCAACTAGGAAAAATTAAAAAAAAAAGTTAAACAAGTGAAAAAAGAAAATTCACGGACACGCTTCATCACCATATCATGATGGAGAGCTTTAATTTGAAAAACGAGTTCTTTTTGAGCTCAACTTTACATTGTTTAAATAGGAAAAAAAATTTCACACGTCGATAAAAAAATATTCAACACTTTTCAAGCGTCCCTTAGTGTTAAGATAGAGAGCTCAAATTTACAGGTCCAGTCAATCGGGTCTTTCTGGAGGTTTCCGCAGCTGAGGACAGTTGGGTCAACATTTTTGCCCCCGAATTTTTTACATCAATATATGTCGAAAATGAAAAGAGCCGTATTTCAGCGTTTTTTATTTTGAGCCCCTGGTTTTGAGTACAGTCAAACGAATTTTTTGGACTATCGACCATGCTCCGTCATTCAAATCGAATTACCTCAGCAACGGTTAGTGATGACTTAAAGAACCACGGGTGTTCTTGAACGCTCTATACAATGAAAACATTTACGATTATGTTGCACAAATTCAACAATTACTCATAAGCGATTTAAAATTGAAAGTGAAATAAGACAAAAAATGTACCCTTAATTAAAAAAAAAATTTTTTTTCAATTAAACGGAATAGAAAACTTAAGCCACCTTGAACTATTTGGGCCGACGCTTCGTTCGGAAGCTATAGCTTTTTTTGTCATAAAAACCCGTAAATATACGTATGCTATTTGTAAGAAATTGCATGAAAGAAACGTATTCTTAATTATTGAAATTTATTTTTTTCCCAATACCTTTAACGAAAACAAAAATTTTGAAACCCTGCCGAACTTGGGCTGAGGCTTCTTTCGAAGGTTATAGCTTTTTATGTTATAAAAAACCCGTAAATATACATGTTTTAGTAGTCAAAGATTACATGAAAAAAAAATATCCTCAATTATTGAAATTTATTTTTCTTCAAATTCCTTGAACGAAAACGAAAATGTTGACAACCAGCCAGACTTGTGCCGACGCTCCGTTCTAAAGTTATAGGTTTTTTCTTGACAACCGGGTAAATATTTACGGGTTATTTATGTCGAGTAAAAGCTATAACTTCCGAACGAAGCGTCGGCCCAAAAAGTTCAAGGTGGCTAAAGTTTAATTTCCGTTTAAGAAATTGAAAAAAAAAGTTTTAAAAAAGTAAGTAAATTTTTTTTTCTATTTAACTATATATATATGAGCAAGTCCACCAATTCAAGTACCGGTTTTGGCCGTCGATAGCAGCGATCTGTTTGTAACTTTGAGAAACGGAAGCCTCCATTGAGAAAAGAACTCGAGTTTTTCTTCGATTTTTCCCTTATTGTCGCTGTAGTTGTATGGGTAATTCTGTGAGTTTTTTATGTCTTTCTTGTTTTTATTAATTTCTCAAAGTGTTTTAATAGAAAAAAAAATTTGAGTCGACCACCTATCTTCTATGGAAAAAAAACTCAGCTTTTCGAAAAAAAATACAAAAACATTTTTGGGACCCGAAAAATTACTTAAAATCGCATTTGAAACATCAAAGTCAATATTTCGCAAAAGTATATTTAAAAAAATGTTTCAAGTATTTTTCTCGAAAAGCTGAAAAATTTTTACGTAATATATATAAAAATTAAATCGGAACCTCGTTAATAACTCGTTGAATCACCAAATGTATGACAAAACATCTGAAATCTCAATTTATATTTTCTCATTTTGAAATAATTCATAATACTGAGATCATGAAACCAAAATGATTTGATTAGTTGATAAGTTTCTGCAGGTAATGACGTCGTTTTATTTTATTTTATCGTATTTTGAAGTGGCAACATTCTCAATTTTGTAAATGAAAAATTGATCATAAAGTATTAAACCCTTCGATTAATTATCGCGAGGTGTAATACGGTTGGTGAGGAAAGGATTGGGCGAGCAGACGAAAGAAATAAATATCGTATTAATATGAACACTTTAATATATGTAATTTTATTTCAGCCTCCTCTGCTTGTGCGCAGCACCGTGATCGACGAACGAAATTCAACTGGTCTCCCGACGCTGGTAGAGCGGCGCTCCGCGAGACTCCGAAAAACAAAAAAAAGAAATAAAAGCGCCGAAGATTACCGACGAGCCTCGAGCCCTATTTCATGGGTTCGGCTATGCTAGTCGCATGGCGCTCTCCCACTCTTTGATTCTTCGAGTTGCTAACGCGATAAACCCACTGTTTCAATACTACCGCCGTTTGAGCGTTTTCTCTGAATCGAAGATATTTTATTTATTTCACATAACTTCCGAAAACGATCTCTCGGCAATGCTTTCGTGAGGATGTCGGCTTTTTGCAATTCCGATGGAACGTACATTATCATTATTTCGTTGCTCTCGACTTTTTCGCGGATATAATGATATCTTATGTCAATATGCTTGGTACGCTTGTGAAAGACTGGGTTGTTGACTAAGCGTATTGCGCTCTGATTATCTACATACAGCGTTAATTTCCGCTCGCACGAGTAACCTAAATCACTGACTAGCTTGCGCAGCCACACGGCCTCTTTGGTTGCGGTTGCCGCGGCTACGTACTCTGCTTCGGTCGTGCTTAGCACGACAAATTTCTGTCTCTGCGACGACCAAGATATTGGCCCGTTCGCCATGCAAAAGATGTACCCCGTAGTTGACCTTCGCGTCTCGACGTCGTTTGCGTAATCCGCGTCCGAGAACCCTACGAGATTTTTTTCGCTACCGCCGCTTTTGTATTTTATTCCGTGGTCGCTTGTTCCTTTTAAGTACGCAAAAATTCGCTTGACTGCCCTCCAGTGCTCGACACTGTGCTTGTTGACAAACCTACTCACCACGTTTACCGCGAACGAAATGTCCGGTCGAGATACGGCGGCTAGAAAGACTAGAGACCCGATTGCTTCGCGAAACGGTACGTTGCTTGACACCTCGTGACTATCTTCGCTCGCACACAACAGCACGTGCGGATCAGCCGGAACGCTGACCGACTTTGCTTCGCGCATCCCGAATTTTTCGATGATTTTTTTTATGTACGCGCTTTGATGAATCGAAAGAGTTTTATCTTCGCGATTTCTATCTATTTGCATCCCAATAAAACAGCTCGAATCACCGATTTTTATTTTAAATGCTTCCTGCAATTTTTTTTGTCATATAGTCTAGCGTCGATTTCGATTTCGCCGCGATAAGCCCGTCGTCTACAAAAATCGCTAGGTAAACAATTTCCCGGTTGACTTGCCCGACAAAAATGCATGGATCTGCTTGACTACACTCTAGATTGAATTGACTTAGAATTTCGAGGAACTTTTTGTTCCAGCAACGCGGCGATTGCTTGAGCCCGTATAACGATTTATTTAATTTACACACTATTCCTTTTTTTTCACATTGTTCGACCCCCAGACCCTCAGGCACTTCCATAAAAATGTTTTCTTCTAGGTTCCCGTAAAGAAATGCCGTCTGGACGTCGAATTGGAGTAGTTCGAGATCCTTCTCGGTTACGACCGCCAGTAGTACTCGGAGAGAGTCGTAGCGCACTACCGGTGCGAACGTCTCCCCGTAGTCCACTCCGTGTCGCTGCTGGAATCCTCTCGCGCACAGTCTTGCCTTGAACCGTTGAGTTCCCTCCGCGGGATCCTCTTTGATACGAAAAACCCACTTTGAGTCGATTGTTTTTGCTCCCACAGGTTTCGAGACAATCGTCCACGTTTTATTTTCGATGTGAGCTTGAAGTTCTTCGTCGATAGCGCGTGCCCACTGCGCGGCATCGGCGCTCTTAGTTGCCTCCTCGTATGAGTTGGGTAATACATACTCAGCAATATCGACTTCGTACCTCGCCGGTGGACGAAGCGTTTCTCGCCTTCGCAGCACTCTTGCTTCCTGTTCGACGGGCTGTTGCTCTTCGACGTTTTCGTCTCGTCGAGCTTCACGCTCGTGTTGGACGTCGCGTTGTTGCTGTTCCCCCTCTTCTTGAATCTGCGGCTCCTCTTTCGTTGACCGAATCGTCACGGTCTCGATTTCGTCCTCGTCCTCGTCAGGTTCTACCTTGCCGATTCGTTCACGGAACGTCACGTCTCGCGTCACACTGACTCGCTTCGTTGCCGGATCGTAGACACGGTAATTCGTCGAATCACCCTCGTATCCGACCAGGAACATTTTCTGAGCGCGTAAGTCGAACTTTTTGGTGAACCGTTTCGGCGTGTGTACGTACGCCACCGAACCGAAGATCCTCAGGTGACTCATGAACGGCTTCTTGCCGATCCACTTCTCATACGGCGTTGAGGTACCGCCTGATGATACAGTGCGGTTTAGCACGTAGATCGCTGTGTTGACTGCCTCAGCCCACAGAGATAACGGCAAGCTTTTCGCATGGATCATTGTCCGAGCGCTCTCCACGATCGTGCGGTTTTCCCTTTCAGCCTTCGCATTTTGCTGAGGCGTGTACGGCGCCGTGTTCTCCTTCTTGATGCCACGCTCTTCGAGGTACGCGTCCATTCGTTCATTACGGAACTCTCTCCCGTTATCCGATCGCAGGATTTTTATCGCGGTACCGAACTTGTTCGCGACTAACTTTTCGAATATTTTGAATTTCTCGAAGACGTCCGATTTATGTCGCAGAAAATAGACGTGGCGATAACGAGTCGCATCGTCTAAGAAAGTTAAGACATATTTCGCGCCGCCGGGCGATTCGACAGACATTGGTCCGCAGACGTCTGTATGGAAAACTTCCCCCGGTTTTGTCGAAACTTTTTCCCGACTTTTGAACGGTAACCGATGCGACTTTCCGAGTCTGCACATCTCGCACACGAAATCGGTTTTGTCGTTTATCGAGACTCCCCGCACGAGCCCTTTTTCCACGAGTTCGCGTATCGCGCGCTTATCCACGTGGCCAAGCCTTTCGTGCCATACTCGTAGATTATACGCCGCCGTGTTTGCTTCTTCCGAGTTTGATTTCGCGACTCGAAGGAACATCCGATATATATCGTTGTTTTGCCTTACTCCGGAAGCAACTACTTCGCTACCGCTGATGATATTGACAAAGTTATCTCGGAAGTTTACCTCGTAACCTTTTCGCGTGCACACCCCTACGGAAAATAGATTTTTCTTTAAACCCGGAATGTAGAGAACGCCTTCTATTCGCGCGTTGCTCCAAAGACCTCCTCCAAGTTTCTTACAAAGCACGACACCTCTCCCCTCTACGCGGCACTCATCACCGTCCCCGAGCGACACCACGCCCCCGTCAGAGATGGCTTCGTACTCGGCTAGCCAATCGCGCCGAAAAGTCATGTGCCTCGACGCACCACTGTCCGTTATCCACACGTCGTCTTTGCTCGTCGCGAGCAGCTTTCTCAGCTGTTTGCCGCTTGGCGTTTCGGATTCACTCGTCTCACGCTTCGCACTTCGCGTATTTTCGGCCACGAACGCGCAGTCACGTGACTGGTCTTGACTTCCGGTTCCCCCATCTTTCTTCGTCGGGCACTCGTTCGCGTAATGGCCCATTTCGTTGCACCTGTAACACTTTACGCCACTTTTATCCGTTTTTATTTTTGTTTTCTTTGTTTTTCGTTTTTCTTTTTTTCCTTTTTCGTTTTTCGTCGCCGAGAATGCACTGTCGCCGTCCTCACTTTGACACAGTCTAGCTTCCTCACGAATTAGCCTTTCTTGCAGGTTCTCGAGCGTTTGACGAACTGGGTCTACGCTGTCCCATGCCGTCTGTAACGTACTGTACTTTGGCGACAGACTCCCCAGGATCTTGGCCATCACGGTCAAGTCCGACACGTGCTCTCCGACGTCCTCGATTTGCGCAGCTAAATTCCGAATTTTTGCGATATGTTGGATTACCGAGTCACTCGCCGACATCCGATATTCGTGAAATTTTTGCAGTAGCAAAAGTTTATTTGCTGCCGAACGTTGCTCGTGTATCGCGCACAAGCTGTCCCACATGTCCTTCGCGGACTCGCAGATGAGCAACGGCTCCATCTGGGCCGGCTCGAGGGCTGACGAGATAAGAAACTTCGCCTTTGCGTCGTCGCGCACCCACTGTTTCGCCTCAGGCGTCCCGCGGTCCGCCGGCGAAACACGTGTCCCGTCCACAATTTCGTCGATCTCGTTTGCCATAAATAACGCTCTGAGCTGAAATTTCCATTGCTGGAAATTTGCTCCGTCGAATTTCTTCACGTGCCGAACAGAGATGTCTTGCGACATTTTCGGATACGAATCACTCGCGTCTCGACTCACTCCACAGGTGTCCGACCACGCACGTAATGGCTACCGCCCGCGCCACGTGTTCGCAAGCTCCACCAGGAACTTTCCTCACAGCAGATACGCGCTCACGCGTGATCTGGGCCCATAACCTATTAAACCCTTCGATTAATTATCGCGAGGTGTAATACGGTTGGTGAGGAAAGGATTGAGCGAGCAGACGAAAGAAATAAATATCGTATTAATATGAACACTCTAATATATGTAATTTTATTTCAGCCTCCTCTGCTTGTGCGCAGCACCGTGATCGACGAACGAAATTCAACTGGTCTCCCGACGCTGGTAGAGCGGCGCTCCGCGAGACTCCGAAAAACAAAAAAAAGAAATAAAAGCGCCGAAGATTACCGACGAGCCTCGAGCCCTATTTCATGGGTTCGGCTATGCTAGTCGTATGGCGCTCTCCCACTCTTTGATTCTTCGAGTTGCTAACGCGATAAACCCACTGCTTCAATATAAAGGTTAAAAAAAATTTTTAAGAATTTTCTTCTAACGTTACGTTATTGAGTAGTCATTATAGAAATAAATGTATATCAACTGTATCGTCAAAAGACTATCAATGATATCCTTTTTCAATATCGACCTAATCTTACCTCACCCTTAAGTTGTAGATGGTGCACTTGCGAAACTAACAGCGTCACCACATGACTCTAAGTTTCATCTTTGATCATATGGTTTTCATGTATTTACGGTGAACACGGTTTTACGTAACTGTGCAATTGTAGTAGAAACATCAATACGATTCATTTGAAAATAAAAAAATATAAATTGAGGTTTTAGTTGTTTTGTCATACATTTGGTGATTCAACGAGTTATAACAGAGGTCCCAATTTTATTTCTGCATATATTACGTGAAATTTTCTCAGCTTTTCGAGAAAAATACATTCAAAAATTTTTAAAATTATAATTTTGCGAAAAATCGACTTTTATATTTCAAATGCGATTTTGAGTAACTTCTCAACTCTCAAAATTTTTTTTGTATTTCTTTTCGAAAAGCTGAGCTTTTTTTCCATAAGGAAGATAGGTGATCGACTCAAATTTTTTTTTCTATCAAAACACTTCGAGAAATTAATGAAAACAAGAAAAACATATAAAAACTCACAGAATTACCCATACGATACCCAATACAATCACCCAAGCGAAAATAATCGAGGGGAAAATCTAAAAAAAATCAGAGTTCATTTTGTAATGGGCGCTTCCATTTCTCCAAGTTACAAAAAGATCGCTGATATCGACGCCCAAAATCGGTACTTGAATCGGTGGACTTGCTCATATAGAAATATACATATATATAATTTTTAGTTCATATATTTATGTGATATTATACAGGGTGTCCAATTTTAATCTTACATTTAATTTATCTCGAAAAATGCTACTCCGATCGAAAATTGAGTATTACAAAACTTGAAGGGCCTGAAAGGGGACGTACAAATTTTTTTTTTTTTTCGGTCGAAAATCCAAAATGGCAGTTTTAAGGTGGCTAACATGTTTTTTTAAAATGGAACCATACTTATTTCTTCGCATCAAAAATTTTGTCATGTCAAAACTGACAACTTTTGTGGGAAACTTTTTTCGATAAATCTCATAATTTCTAGGTTAAAACACAATTTTTCAATTGACTATTTTAGCGTTATCCAGGATGTACCACGAGGAGGTAAGGTCATTAACATCCCATGTGTAAGTGTAAGTGTTAGTGTAAGTGTAAGTGTAAGTGTAAGTGTAAGTGTAAGTGTAAGTGTAAGTGTAAGTGTAAGTGTAATTGTAAGTGTAAGTGTAAGTGTAAGTGTAAGTGTAAGTGTAAGTGTAAGTGTAAGTGTAAGTGTAAGTGTAAGTGTAAGTGTAAGTGTAAGTGTAAGTGTAAGGGTAAGTGTAAGTGTAAGTGTAAGTGTAAGTGCAAGTGCAAGTGCAAGTGCAAGTGCAAGTGTAAGTGTAAGTGTAAGTGTAAGTGTAAGTGTAAGCGTAAGTGTAAGTGTAAGTGTAAGTGTAAGTGTAAGTGTAAGTGTAAGTTTAAGAGTAAGTGTGCGGGTAAGTGCAAGTGTAAGTGTAAGGGCGTGCGTGTGGAACACTCACAAAGATTAGGTCTCTGCGGCTCGTCACTTCCGCAGTATTTTTCGACTCCAAACCCTCTTTGTGACCGTACTCCGAACCCTTTCTAAAGTGTTTAAATAATTTTCAACGAGATGATCCTTCATTAGTTTCAAGATTGTCAGACACGGATTGTGTCAACAAACCCTTACTCTTTTTGTGAATCGTCGAAAGTTTTGCAACGCAAGCACGTTATAGCGAAAGTCGAGTGTAAAAGTTATGAGACGTTTTCAACCCCCCTCCCAATAGGTAACCACTTGAGATTTTCTCTTACGAACAGTCGATGGCTTTGAGAGACGAGTTCAGGCATGCTTAAACATGGATGGTGGAATATTTGAACACCTTTAGGAAGGGTTCGAAGTACGCTCACAAAGAGGGTTTGGAGTTGAAAAATACTGCGGAAGTGACGAGCCGCAGAGACCTAATCTTTGTGAGTGTTCCACACGCACGCACTTACACTTACACTTGCACTTACTCTTAAGCTTACACTTACACTTACACTTACACTTACACTTACACTTACACTTACACTTACCCTTACACTTACACTTACACTTACATTTACACTTACACTTACACTTACACTTACACTTACACTTACACTTACACTTACACTTACACTTACACTTACACTTACACTTACACTTACACTTACACTTACACTTACACTTACACTTACACTTACACTTACACTTACACGTACACTTACACTTACACTTACACTTACACTTACACTTACACTTACACTTACACTTACACTTACACTTACACTTACACTTACACTTACACTTACACTTACACTTACACTTACACTTACTCTTACACTTACACTTACACTTACACTTACACTTACACTTACACTTACACTTACACTTACACTTACACTTACACTTACACTTACACTTACACTTACACTTACACTTACACTTACACGTGGGATGTTAATGACTTTACCTCCTCGTGGTACATCCACCGTGATACATCGACTGTTCTCTTACGAACAGTCGATGGCTTTGAGAGACGAGTTCAGGCATGCTTAAACATGGATGGTGGAATATTTGAACACCTTTAGGAAGGGTTCGAAGTACGCTCACAAAGAGGGTTTGGAGTTGAAAAATACTGCGGAAGTGACGAGCCGCAGAGACCTAATCTTTGTGAGTGTTCCACACGCACGCACTTACACTTACACTTGCACTTACTCTTAAGCTTACACTTACACTTACACTTACACTTACACTTACACTTACACTTACACTTACACTTACACTTACACTTACATTTACACTTACACTTACACTTACACTTACACTTACACTTACACTTACACTTACACTTACACTTACACTTACACTTACACTTACACTTACACTTACACTTACACTTACACTTACACTTACACTTACACTTACACTTACACTTACACTTACACTTACACTTACACTTACACTTACACTTACACTTACACTTACACTTACACTTACACTTACACTTACACTTACACTTACACTTACACTTACACTTACACTTACACTTACACTTACACTTACACTTACACTTACACTTACACTTACACTTACACTTACACTTACACTTACACTTACACTTGAACTTACACTTACGCTTACACTTACACTTACGCTTACGCTTACACTTACACTTACATTTACACTTACACTTACACTTACACTTACACTCACACTCACACTTACACTTACACTTACACTTACACTTACACTTGCACTTACACTTACACTTACACTTACACTTACACTTACACTTACACTTACACTTACACTTACACTTACACTTACACTTACACTTACACTTACACTTACACTTACACTTACACTTACACTTACACTTACACTTACACTTACACTTACACTTGCACTTGCACTTGCACTTGCACTTGCACTTACACTTACACTTACACTTACACTTACACTTACACTTACACTTACACTTACACTTACACTTACACTTACACTTACACTTACACTTACACTTACACGTACACTTACACTTACACTTACACTTACACTTACACTTACACTTACACTTACACTTACACTTACACTTACACTTACACTTACACTTACACTTACACTTACTCTTACACTTACACTTACACTTACACTTACACTTACACTTACACTTACACTTACACTTACACTTACACTTACACTTACACTTACACTTACACTTACACTTACACTTACACTTACACTTACACTTACACTTACACTTACACTTACACTTACACTTACACGTGGGATGTTAATGACTTTACCTCCTCGTGGTACATCCTGGATAACGCTAAAATAGTCAATGGAAAAATTGTGTTCTAACCTAGAAATTATGAATTTTATCGAAAAAAGTTTCTTACAAAAGTTGTCAGTTTTGACATGACAAAATTTTTGATGCGAAAAAATAAGTATGGTTCCATTTGAAAAAAACATGTTTGCCACCTTAAAATCGCCATTTTGGATTTTCGACCGAAAAAAAAAAAATTTTTGTACGTCCTTCTCCAGGCCCTTCAAGTTTTGTTGTACTCAATTTTCGATCGGAGTAGTATTTTTCGAGATAAATTAAATGTAAGATTAAAATTGGACACCCTGTATATTATATAATATATGAGGCATTCTATGCGGTTTCGAACGGTCAAAAAGTTGTCCACTCCTAAAATAACTGAAATTTTGTCAAATTATTTAATTATATGAAAGAGTGTACATTTTTTCAAAATTTTTGGATCGCATTTTTTTGAGTTTTTTTTAAATCTTGAAATTTTCTAAGTACCGTTATTTCTTGAAAGCATACGATTCAGCAAAAAATGCTTCAAACAAAAAAGTTGCATTCTTACATAAGCTTCTTGAAAATTCATTTTCCTGAATTTTTCGAGTTTAAAAAATGACCATTTTCATAAAAAATATACAGAAATAATTTTTTTTGGTCGGTGTTACGTCCTAACTACGAATATAATAAAATATCCGCTCGGACGCAACCCAACTGTTGACCTCAATTTTGAGTCAGGGTTTTACCCCTTTACTCGGGGACCGAGATCTAGCCTAATCACGATCGAACTGTATGAACCTCTTGGTTTTACCTGTTTCCCTGGTCGGTGGTGCGGTCTTGGTGACTGCAGGTGGATTGCCGTTGCAGGTACTCGTCCCTTGACCTGTAGCTGTACTGGGTTACTGACCCACTGCAAGAGGGTCGGGCAAGTCGAAAGGAAGTCCGGCACATGAGATGTTGCACGCACACACAATCTTTTGTATTTTCAGTTGTTCGGTATACAGTTCACATAAATAGTTACACAGTTCACAGTCTCACAATGTTTGAAGGCGGACAAAATATCAGGTTGAAAAGGATTGTTATAATAATTGTTTTAGTATCTATTGTCACGCGGGTTGTCACCACCGCAATGGTAAAGGCAAAGCAACCGCAACCACCGCAAGGTAATTGTGGGCGTATTATCTTGTTTTCATTTACTTTCAATTGCCCTTCTTTGGGCTTTCAATTATTTAGGATTAACGCTAGACTCTACGGTCTCTTAAGCGTATGTATGTATTTATTTATAAGGACTCTTGGTCCCTGATTATTCTTTATTTATTTAATGTTTGCCAATCGCGGACAGTATTATTTATTCGTTATTGTCACTCGCGGACTCTTCTTCTTATTTATTTCTATTAAACGCGGACTCTTGGTCTTATTTATTTTTATTAAACGCGGACTCTTGGTCTTATTTATTTTTATTAAACGCGGACTCTTGGTCGCGGGCGTATTTAGTTTTCAACATTCAATTTATTTATTTGTTTATTTTATTTATTTATTCTTCAAGGCTGGACTTCGTGGTCTACAGCTGGTTTAGGAACTCGCGGACCTTTAGGTATTTATTTGTTATTATCACTCGCGTATTCTTAGTCGCGGACGTATTTATTGGTTGGTGCTCCGTTTAATTAGTTTGTAAGTATTTCTAGTCACGCGGTTACTTTATGTTTTAATGTTATTCACGCGGTAGTAAAAGGGCATAGGCACACTTGGGTAGCCGTACCTCCGCAAACTTTATGATTTTACGGTCGAGGGTCAATACCTCTTCGACCGCGAAACTCTACCTGACTGTACTAGGAGTCAGGTGGTTTCAAAAAGAATCTTCGACCGATCGCGTAAACGAGTCTAAGTCCCAACCGTAAATGAAACGGTGGACACAAAGAGGCGAAGTCCGGACGCGGAAATGATTCTAAGTCCAAACCGAAATATTAATCGGTGGACGCAAAAATATTCTAAGTCCGTTCGGGCAGGGAAACGGTACTTATTCGCGACGCGAAGACGACTGTCGCGGAGTATTTAGATGTTGAAACTGAGACGCGTTTGGTCAAAAACGCTGGGTTTATATACTATTTTCTCGGGGTTGAAGTAGCGTGGACGTATAAAAAGGAGCGAGACAAAAATCAGGTCACAGGGAGAAAAAGGGTGAAAAACCCAAAAATAGATTAGAGAGAAGGTATGAGTTTAGAAAGAAAGGAGGAATAATTCCAAGAAACACTGGGGGAAAAAGGGGTGAATATTCGAGAGAGAAACGATCCTGAAAAGAGAAGGCAAACAACCACAGGGGGAAAAAAGGGGAAAACTAGAAAGAGAAAACATTCAAAAGAGAGAAGGCCAATATGCACAGGGGAAAAGTGAGAAAAGATCTTAAAGAGGGAAAACAAATATGCGCAGGGTCAAAAAGGAAGAACATTAGAGAAAAAGGCTTCAGACCGAGACGGCAAGTTTCGAAAAGGAAACCTAATAAGAAAAGTGCGATAGTTAGACAAAGACAACCCAATAGAGAAGAATTAATACATCTAAGACTTGGCACGCGTCGCTGGTAGAGAAGGAGTGGGGGAACAGCGCGTTCATTGGTAACCAGTAGAGTTGCAGTGGGGGAACAGCGCGTTCATTGGTAACCAGTAGAGTTGCAGTGGGGGAACAGCGCGTTTCATTGGTCAGCCAGTGTAGAGGGAGTAGGAACAGAGCGCCTCATTCGTAGCCGGTAGCGAAGGAGAAGACAGAGCGCTTCGCTTGTAGCCGGTGGAAGAGAGAAGGGGACAGAGGGCCTCGTTCGTAGCCGGTAGCGAAGGAGAAGACAGAGCGCTTCGCTTGTAGCCGGTGGAAGTGAGAAGGGGACAGAGGGCCTCGTTCGTAGCCGGTAGCGAAGGAGAAGACAGAGCGCTTCGCTTGTAGCCGGTGGAAGAGAGAAGAGGACAGAGGGCCTCGTTCGTAGCCGGTAGCGAAGGAGAAGACAGAGCGCTTCGCTTGTTGCCGGTGGAAGAGAGAAGGGAGAATACGTCTCGAAAAGAGTTTCACGGCACGGGAAAACGGTCCCGTCCATCGGGTCCTTCCTTATATTTAAAAATAAAAAATGCAGGGACGTAACATCGGTATGACATTTTCGATTTATCTCAAAAAATTTCAGAAAATACTCCGAAATGTGCACAATAGACACGTATTTTTTGAAGATGGCTCGACTAGTCGTTCTAAAGCTATGCTTTATTTTATTAATAAATTTTTTTTATTTCTTTTAGAAAAATCTATTATTATCGAAAATGATACTCTCCCAAATTTTGAGATCAAGAGTATATCGACAATAATAATATTAATGCTTTGGCGCTTATTAGAGCATAGTTCATCGGTAACGTAGATGGAACTCCATCGATCTCGTTCGAAAGCTACGCTCTATAATCAGTCGTTTAAAACATTCAATGATTAAATTAATAATTGTCTATCGTAACATTATACTTTTCCCTTATTGTTGTAAACATTAATCCACATGTCAGAACTGGGAAAAAGAGAAGCATCTATGCTTTTTTCCCAGTTCTTACATTGTGATAAATGGGATTGGAATTACATTGGGATTATTGGGATTAATGCTTAGAACAATAAGGGAAAAATATAATGTTGCGGCAGAAAATTATTAATTTAATGATTGCATTTTTTGAACGAGTGATTATAGAGCGTAGCTTTCGAACGCGATCAACGGAGTTCCATCTACGTTACCGATGAACTATGCTCTAATAAGCGCCAAAAGATTAATATTATTATTGTCGATGTACTCTTATCTAAAAATTGGAAAGAAACAATTTGGGAGAGTATTATTTTCGATAATAATTGATTTTTGGTAAAAGAATAAAAAACAAGCTGCACGTTGGAACTTGCAAATTGCTTCCTCGAAATCGTAGGTAGTGAACGAAGATTCCTCTATGAACGGTTTTCCCCGGAATAACCCGAACAGTGCAATCTATTATTTTTAATCCCGAGAAAGAAATTTTTTTTTAAAACATTTTTTGCTACATATTATTTCCCTATATGTTATTAAAATCAACCTTTTTTAGGCATTACTTGATCCATTTGACGACATTCAAGTATTTCACAGCACGCATCGATTATGATGGGTCAAACTTAGCCAGTCCGAACGCTGAACCGCGTTTGCCTCTCGATGTCGCGCATCCCCAGCTATTATTAAAGGCGCTCGAACGGTCGAATCCGTTCCTGAGTGTGCCACCCGTTAAAGACGCCCCCCTTGAACGACGTTCTCCCCACTCCCTTGAAAATTCCGGACGCGCCACCACGCCACCACTTACTTGACAGTGGTGGGACGTCATGCATTTTCGACGAATGGGAAGCAGTTTTACCACCAGAGAATAGGCCGCCGTACCAATCTCCCTACTCACCTCTGCTTTGACCATACGGCCAGAGATTTTTTTTTTTTTTAGGCCCGGTTTGGCTCGTCCCACGCTGGGGACCTGTGCCACTCTCTTCTGCGGCCAGAGATGAGTAGAGAGATGTACAACGCTGACTTTTTTTGGGTCCTGAAATATAGTGGCGCTCAAACGTAGCGGCGAAATGCGGAGGCTCGCGGTGGTTACCATGCGCGCGGGCGCACGCAAATGGGCGTGGCCAGACGCCTCGGTCATGCTGCGGCGAAGTGGGGGAAACCACAGAATAGTGGTAAAGGCCGATCTGCAGATTCCAAACCACGGTCTTACATACAGGTCTGGAAACTCCGCCGATTTGGTTGGAATGTTTTCGGGCAAATATTTGTTCCTCGAAGCTGCCACAAGTAAGGCGCTGACATACTGGAGTCGCGCGTCGCGCATGCGCGGATAGGTTCCGCTCCGCGCGGGTAGGCATGGGTAACCTTTGGTAAACGTCAAAACGTAACCTTCTATACCACTGTGATTACCTCGTGCTCGAACTATTAACTGCGTTTTATAAATTCTGTTTTTATTATTATTTGTATTTGTTTGTAACCGTAAATGTGTTGAAAAATTAGAAAAATCGTGAACACCGAAAAGTGGTGATCATTCTGAAGCGGTGCGTCGTGAGAAAGTGTAAAACGGGCGAAAGTTAGGACAGAAAACAAAACGGTCGGTCTTTCACGTGCGAAAAAATAAAGACCTGAAAAATTGGGAAGCAGCAATTCCTGTAATTAAGGCCTCTTGAAATAATTAAGGCCTCCGCATTTCACTCACTTCAACAATAGCAATGGGTCGCTACCTCATCAACAAGTTCAACTGCATATATTTTTTTCTGGAATAGTGATGGAGAAGTACGCTCGTCCATGTTCTGTGCGTCGCATAATATTCTCACATTTTCATAATTTTGGGAAATTTTTTTTATTGCTATTGTTTTGACAACAATATAAAAATTGTGTTTATCGAACTAACCTCACGACCTGCTTTAATTTTGTTTAGATTGAAAATAAAAAATAAATACTAATAATGAACACAGAGCTGAGGTCTTGAAATGCGAAGACAAACAGATGCTATATGTCAGCCGACTTATTCTTATCCCGCAGTATTGCTCAGCTTCATATCGGTCTGTACAGCGCTGAGCTTCTGGTACTGGCTCATAGATCTAAACCCTATTGCGGTGTCGTTTGCCCAGTCTCTCCACATCACCATATATTCACACTGGCTAGTACAGTTTTAGGTGAGAAGCAACAATAATGAAAAAAAAAATTCTTACATTTGGTCTCAAATTTTTCCAAAAGTTTCGATATTCTGAAAAATTTGAAAAAACCAATAAATTCACTGTTTAACATTTAAAAAAAAATCCTCATTATTATATTATTATTGCACAAACATTCAAATAACAACAAGAAATAAGAAAATGTAAAATAAAATTTAGAATACGGTTGAAATATAATTTCTCTATAATATAATGCTCACTTATTGAAACTCACTTCGTTCGCGTCGAACCGCATTTACGCACCTTGTGACAGAAAAGTTTTCACGATACTCGTGCGAAAAACGTTTTCTGGGCTCGTGTGATTGCATCACTCGCCTTCGGCTCGTCCTGCAAACTCACACTCGTCAGAAAATTTTTTTCGTACTAGTGACATAATGTACTATTTCCTACATATAGTATTTTTTTCCACAAACTTATGATGCAAATAGAAAAAAATACTGTAACGGACCAAGCGGCTAAAAACAGGTAGTCGATTTTAATCAATTTGCCGTCTCGTATAAGAGAAGCGGGGTGGGGAGCGTAAGGGTTGTGATAACGCCTTGTGAAAATTTTTACACGTCGCGCGTGCACGGACATTATTCATATCCGTGAAATAATACCGGAGTGATAGTGAGCATGTATTGGAGGTAGCTTACGGGCGTAAAGAGCGTGCACGGCGAATGAGCAGGGTATTTTGTGGCTGGGCCGTTGTGCGACCCGTTCCGTCGCACAAATTGAAAGAATAAAGGGAAAGGAGCGTATAGAAAGCATGTACGCCCTCTGTTTGAGCCCTGACGACTCATCTTCCGGTACAACGAGACGGAGGAGTCGGTTGATATCGTATTTTCTTCCGATCGACAACGATATACGTCGGCCGTGAGATAGTCGACGGGTTCGACGGTTACCATCGGCAACGCCTTGCTCTACCGCGCGCCCCCCGCAACATCACACGAAGTAGCTACGGCGAATTAAGGTAGTATACCACTCAGGGGCTGAAGTCAAGTGGGCAACTAAAAGGATATTGCGCGCTCGTATAGAGAGCGTCAAAATGGTGTAATAAATATAAATCATGTATACAATAGTAAAAGAAACTATAAGCTACTAATGACACCAAGAAATCGTTCATTATCCGCTTACAACCGATATATTATTCCGAGTTATATAGATCGCTTGACTCGAATCTCGCCCGCTATTACCTCCCGTCGGTAACCGATGAACACTTTATGATACTTATTATCAATAAATTCTGACCTATAAACAATATTTTTTCGAAGATTATTAAATATTTTTCAATTAAAAAAATAATTCTGGCGCTTACAATCATTAAACATTGACTTTTCGTGCTATAATAATTGGCCGAAATACAGGTTGAGACGTTGCAACGCTGTACGCTTGCGAAAGTGGCACCGCTGATGTCACGTCAAAAGATACCAAGTTTTCCACCGCGGCAGATTTGAAAGTTGTTACGAAGTATGTATAAGTGAGGTTAGGAATTATTCAAGCTAGAAAAAACGTCCAATCTATTAGGTGGTCGACGTTGAATCATAGTGAGAGAGTCACAGAAACCATTAGTTATTATCAAAAAGCAATAATAAACGTGTAATCGTGGAAGTGTCGATGAAGCTTCGGACAGCGTGAATAGGTTAGATTTTTACACACTCACAACAACGTTACCAACAGTCACTATACTCGACGCTTGCGCGGCATCAGCTGACCGCAGCACTGCGTTGTCACGTCGCTGCAAAACGGCGTCGCGACAGAAGTCTGTTCGCGCCAACCGAAATTTGAACTTTAACTAACAAATACTCATTAACTATACGGTGATACATTCTCAAACTTTGCAACAATAACCAAGATTACATGCTGTTTCTAGTAGTAGGTTTTTCAATCCAATCTTACGATAAATGTACTCGCAATTTCGTTGAAACTGCGTCATAGTCAAAAAATGCGGAAAAATCCACTCTTGAGATACGTTAAAGGAGAAAAAAATCTATCGATAGTCACCTGAGTGGTAACTACCTTAAGCGATCCGCGCTATACGCAGATAAGAATCAAGTTTATATCTATGTTCATTGTATTTTGATGGGTGTAAATGTAAACCGTTTCTGCGGAGCGGAATTAATTCGTATATGTATTAGCGGCGACGATTGCCGACGATTATATCCAGCAGAAACACTCATCGAGGTGAGTTGGGTTTTGTCCACTGCTTGTGGACTTATTACTCGCTTTTGGAAGCGTGTTATATTATGTGCGAGTATCGAATATATGTATTTTGTATGGAAATTGTATGTGTCTTGGGAGATGGAAAGAGTGTGAACGAAGTGGCCTGTCGAACGGAAACTACCAGTCGTGCCCCAGAATAATCGAAGTAAATAAAATGAATATTGAAACGAAGCCAAAATAGAATACACAGAAAATACGAACAGGATATTATTACAATAGTTTATAATTCATTATTTTTTATAGTTTATAGTTCATTCTTTTTTAAGCTTTTTACTTTATTGTTTTTACTAGGATATAGTGCTTTGTTTTATAGCCTAAGCTTACATTTTTTCATAGTTTATTCATCATGTGAAGTGTGAGTGTGATAGGATAGTGTGAGAATGCGAAGAAACGTGGACGACCGTGCGTAATTCGCGGCAAAGAGATTGATGCGATCATCGAATCGTTTGCCGACAGCATATTTGTTAACGGCAAAGTGATTTCAAAAACGGACAAGGTTTGGGAATCGATGTCCCAACGATCACAAGGAGCTAAAAAGCCTTTGGGTTTTTGGACCCACGTCATCCTAACCGTAACAAGCTGAAACTTGCAATTTGCTTTCCCTGAATTTTCGGTAGTGCACGAAATTCCTCTATGAGGAAGCATCTCTCGATTTATTTTATTTTATTTTTTTTAATCTTCGGCTTCCTCATAAAGGAAGTTCCGTTCACTATCGAAAATTCAGGGGCAGCAAATTGCAAGTTTCAGCTTGCAGCTTGTTTTATACAGGATGTCCGTAGATCCTTCCAACCGTATCAAAACCGACTCGAACGTATATAAAAATTCTATGTGTCCCAAAATTTGAGCGCGTTGTTTAATTGCTATCGAATGGAACTTAGAAACTTCTAATTGCTCTAGAACTCGATCCGTTCGGCCGATCTCGGCCAAATTTGATATGTATTATAACACAATGACATCCTATACTTGCAGAGAATTATGGTTCGATTGATTGAAGTTAACGACAAATAGAGCAAAAAAGTTGATTTTTTGAAAAATTCAAAAACTATCGAAGCCGAACAAGTGCGTCGATAATTGCAAAATTTACAGATTACATAGATACTAGGAGGCATCACATGTGTGCAAAATTTGAGTACGGTAGCTTGAACCGTTCTCGAGTTATGAACGTTTGAATTTTAGAGGGTGGTTACACACACACACACACACACACACACACACGCACACGCACACGCACACGCACACACACACGCACACGCACACACACACACACACACACACATATATCCGGACATTTTTTCCGAATGTGTTTTCTGGATGTTTTCGGACATTCTGAACCTATTGACATCAAAATCTCGAAAAAAAAATTTTGGACCGTCACAAAGCTTCCTTTATGAGGAAGCAACAATATCAAAAATCGTCTGGAACAGGCGACAGGCAACTGTGACACTGATATTTAAAACTTTGGTCTTGAGCCCGTTACAGTTTTGAACGATTCAACGGTGTTATCGGTAAGTGGAAAAGATACATCCGTCCCGGAAGGTACGGAGACAATGAACATCAATTTCACGCGACGTGAATTTCTGGACTTATTAGTTCAGAATCAATATAATCGAGCTGAGAAAGACCGGCCACAATTATATTACGTGTTTTATTCCGAACCGCTGGCAATCGGTCGTGACCAAAAAGTTGTGGGGCAAGAAAGTGAAACACGGATTTCATTTCAAATCCCATCAAATATCTTGGTATTCAAACACGGCACGTTTTAGCGGACGTTCCAATTGCGGGTCGGAAATTTTCGGTTATTTCGATGACATATCGCTCGACAATATCAGTGTTCAGTGCACCATTACCACTGGGGACGGATCTAAATGCGGTAAAAGATACTGCCGAGCTCCTGAACGGAAAATAATCGGCAGCGAACTGGTGAAACAAAATAAAGGCGTGTATGCATATAGAGCGGAGAAAGCGCACAAGCTTATGAGCGAGGGTGATCCGGAGCCTGGCCACCTGTATTCGGCGAATGTTTATAGGACTGTAAAAAGCCAACGCAAAAGCCACGGACGCGGACACAGCGAGGTGATATCGTCACTGGCCATTTTGTAGCTTACTGAATTAAACGGCGTTGTACAGTAGCTGGGGCTGAATCCGTTGTACATCCACTATTGGACGCACCACCAATTCAACGACTATGCGCAGGCCTGTACGGAGTCGAGTGTGCCGACGTGTTACATTCGCTTGGACATCGCAGATACCATGAAAGGATATGCCGACTTCTTGTCCACAACAAGAATGCGAATAAAACGATTTGTTCTGGGAGCTATCGGGCTGTTGATCCTTGCACAAAATCGACGAGAAGCTGGAGAACGTCTTACGTGGCTCCTAACGGTATGTCGGAGTGAAACAGAGGGGAAAAATGCAACGGGCCCAACGTTGTGCACTGTTCGGAAGAAAAAATTGATGGATTTAATGAAGCAACCATCGCACGAACAAATTGATGTCATGATAGGTTAGTATGCACGATCCTACTTTTTCTGATTCGTAGTACAATTGCATAGTGGCTACGAACCTAAAAACTTTTTTGAAGAAGACTGAAATGTCTAACTGATACCCAGCAAAAAGCATCATTCACACAGTCCAGCAGGTGAAAAAACATCGAAAAATAGATATATGGCAATGGACTGTCCTGGGAAGCCACAGAAACGTAGGTGACTTTACGGCAAAAATATTTTCTAAAAATATTGTCAAAAATTATGACAGAAAGTGACAAAAAAAATTAACCATTAGACCTGAATTTGAAGTTGGCGAGAAAAACGTCTGAAAAAAAGAACATTCAAAGTTTTTATATAGCTTGGCAATTTTTTTCCCTAATGCTATCAATGAAATTATTTTTTTTATTGAAATCGATTAGGGGGGCCGGGGGGTAATTCCATATTAAAAAAAGTATTTTTGATCATTTCTTTTCACGACATAGTTAATATAAATTTATTTCTATAATAACTACTCAATAAAGTAACATTTAAAAAATATCCTGTAAAATTTTGATTAACTTTTATGCACAAATGAGTCATTGACGGGGAATCTCCGTGGACGTCTTGAACATAAAGTTTTATCGCGGTGCCTCTCATAACTCATCACTGGATTATCTCAGATAAAAAACCAAATTGATTTTATTAGCTGATAAGTTTCTGCAGGTAATCACGTCGAGTGAAAAAAAAACTAATTTTTATACTTTTTACAGAACTTTAAACCAAAATACTGATTTTTTACCAAAAAAATTAAAAATATTGCCATTCTAATATACGATCACATGAATAAAAAAAACTCGATGTGATTACCTTCAGAAACTCATCACCAAATAGAATCATATTGGCTTTTTGCTTTCAGATGACTCAGTAATGAGTTATGAGGGGCACCGCAATAAAAAAAATTTTTGAGACGTCCGCGCAGATTATCCGTCAATAGCTCTTTTATTTATAAAGTAAAATTCAATAGAAAGATAGATTAACTGTGTCGTAAAAAAATTACTAAGAATATGCTTTTTTATATCGAATTAACATTAACCCTCCCTAATGCGATCATCAGTTATGAATTTCTAACGAAATATTCAGAATCGAATTTATCTCTTGAGGGATAATTGTTGAGTGTCGAAACTTAGCCGATCGTTACCGTCAGTAGTAGTAACTATGAATAGATATGACGGCCGTAATCAACGTGGAAGCACTTTAGTCATTCTAATCCCATTATAGTCTTTGTCAAAATTGACACGTTCTAATTTTTAACGTCAATGTTCAAGAAATTTGGTTAGATGTGCAGCATGCAAATGATCGTTCGTTGATGTAATTGCAGATGTAACAAGTTGTTTAAAAATCTTGTAAAAAAAATGTGCTTCCAACAACGCACTCCGTACGAGTGTCCCAACCACATTTTGGATTTTCCGGAAATAATCTGTATTGATCTTAACTCGTTACCGCAGCAGTGGAAATTTTCGTGAAGATTCGCGGGTTTGGGGGCGTTTTTTCGTCAAATCATGCTTTTAATTTGAGCTCTTAGTACATAAGCTTGATCCAAACTTAAAAATCTTCACCGATTCTTCAAGGATTATATCTAGTCGTTTGTGCGCACATTAATGGCTTATCATAATTTTTTTTTAGCAATGTTATCATAATTTTATTAGACTGAACGATACAGAATGAATTACCACGTATATTAGGGGAAGGGGTAAGGTTAATTCGATATAAATAAACTATATTTATTAGAGTGTTTCAAAAAAAAAAATTTTTTGATTTTCCAACGGGCCACACCGGAAATAGTCAGCTTAGATAGAAAAAAAAATTCTGGCAAAAGATAATCATTCTAGGTTGAGTGGTAGATGCCGCTCAATTAACTTTTGATTTTCTTTTCTTTTTTTTGAATTAAAGACAGATTAGTGTTAGCAAAAAATTTTTTCTGTGCCTACACCTGCTAAGGGATCAGCTTAGTCTCAAATAAAACGTTCTTAGAATTTTAACTCTTTAATTAAATTTAATAGGGGAGATATATAAAAATAACAAAACACTCAGATTTCAATATTCATTATCAAATGGAAACTGATGATTTTGTGAAGTACAGGAATTGCTCCAATTCCTGTATCAATGTTTCAGAGTGTATCAGTAATACAAAAATTGCTTCAGAGTGTACTTCATAAAATCATCAGTTTCCATTTGATAATAAATATTGAAATCTGAGTTTTTTTCGTTATTTTTATATATCTTCCCTATTAAATTTAATTAAAGAGTTAAAATTCTAAGAACATTTTATTCGAGACTAAGCTGATCCCTTGGCAAGTGTAGGCACAAAAAAATGTTTGCTAACAACAATCTGTCTTTAATTCAAAAAAAGGAAAAAAAAATTAAAAGTCAATTGAGGGGGATCTACCACTCAACCTAGAATGCTCATCTTTTGCCACAATTTTTTTTCTATCTAAGCTGACTATTTCCGGTGTGGCCCGTTGGAAAATCGAAAATTTTTTTTTCTTGAAACACTAATATTTATATATATAAATAAGGTATGGACTACTCAATAACGTAACATTTGAACAATATCCTATAAAAATTTCATTAACTTTCATGAACAAATGCTATTAATGGAGAATCTCCGCGGACGGTCACGAAAAAACTTTTTTATTAGGGTGTCCTTCATAACCAATCACTTGATTTTCTAAGATCAAAAAACCAAAATGATTTCATTAGGTGATGAGCTTTTCCAGGTAATCACGACGAGTTTTTAATCTAATTCTATCGTATTGAAAAATGGTAACATTTTCAATTGTTTTGATGAAAAATCAATATTTTGACTTGTAAGTGCGGTATAAAATTGAAAAATCAATTTAGAAATACCTACAAATTTGTCCATTAGAAAATTCACATAAATACCTTAATATGTTATAATTGATACTGTATAATGTATTCTAAGAAAATTATGACAACATGGCTGAAAAATCATGAAAATTTCTCAATTTTCTCACAAACATTTGTAAAATATTATATTTCGATTATAGACGGGGACACATATATATCTACGTATTTTTGCTTTTACAGATATTATTATTCAGAAGCTTCTCTATATCTATACATATAATTCATCCATTCGTTTTCATTCACACAACCATTATAATAAATTCTTTGTTATTAATTCGATTTGTTATTTCAATCTCGTTTACGCCTTTCTCATTATAAATTCATTAATATTTGTCGATTTGTTTCTCCCTCTCTCATACATATCAAGCTCCATACATTTCTCCGTAACAGGTTCAAACGGGGGTATTTATGCGTATAAAATTGAGATACTCATCGGATACTATTTGAAGCTTGTCTCGTGATGGCTCAATCCTCCCTGGGTAGGATATCTTGTCAATTGTGAATCGTCGAATAGCCGTTCGATGGAAGACGGACTCAGATTTCTCCAAAAACCTCGTGGTCAAAAGGTGCCGACGGCGTAGATAGGAGAGACGTGTTGTCACAATGGCGTTCCAGGGAGGACGAGGATGAGTTGCTCCGAAATGCAGAGCTCATGCTCTCGTTACAGCCGTAAGACTTGCGCACTTGTCGCGATGGTTATTGCGCGTGCTTATAATATCGATCGGCGCGATCACTGTACCGGCCAGATCTACTAATCGCGCTCGCGCGGGACGTTCGAAAACAAATGTTTCTTACACATTGAATATACATAACTTCTTCAATTTGCTGCGCTTATTACCCAGAAGGACTCTACTTTTCAGATGGAAGCGCTAATAAGACGATCAACTCGTAAAATCGATCGCTTGCCTTCGATCAATTGATACTACCACAATTTTTCAATAACTCGAGAATAGGTAAACCTTATAATTTCCTGTGGCCTAAAATTAGAAGAACGGTTTAACTAAACACGCTTATCAAATTTCGATTTCTTTCAAACGTTGCACTAGTTTTGGAAACAAGTTGAGGCAAATAAAGAAATATCCCGAGTCGAAATTTCTACCCTCCGCCCGGACTCCGCTACTGCCAAGTCCTTTGATCTTGCTGATGCCGACACTGGCGCTACCCTCCGCCAGCCGACCGCCAGCCTGAATCCGGGTTTAACCATGGTTTACGGCGATCCCTACACCCGCCGCCACTCCGCTACGCTCCCCGCAACTCCGTGCACTAGTCCAGTCAAATACTCCAAAAGTGGACGGTCTCTGAGGGTAATACGCTTTTTTAACCGAAGGTAGGGGACTGGCTACTGAATGATACCCCGTTGGAGATTTTGATCTGCAACATCAGCGACTTTCGAAAAATGGGGTTGAAAACGTTAGAATCATCATATTTCGAAAATTATTGTCTCAATCAAAAAAAGTTTCAGACAAAAATTGTTCTAAATTGAAAAATACGCAAAAAGTTTTATTAAGTCTAACCCCGTATTTTTGCAAATAAGGGCGTAGGAACGATTTGAATGATCAAAGTTGGCAAAAAATCCCGGCGCTGTAGAAGCACCACTGGCGTAGACAGCGACAGAGCGATGTGCCTGTCGGATACGCCGTTTGCACTCGTTGGCATGGGTTGTACGCTCGCCCGGATTAGTGCGCGGTAGAAGCCGATGGAGTGCGACTGAAAGAAGCGATACCGTCTTCTCTCTCCTTCCAAATAATCTTTCAAACGGTGTTTACCTATACAGCGGGCAGTTTCGAGTCTAGCGTCATTTCCTCCTATGGTGGGAGAAGTGCCGCAGTGAGTGCGAGCGGTACGGACATACAGCGTGCTTTCTCTCCCAGTGATTCGCAACCAGTAAATTGTGTAGTTCAATGATTATAAAATCCATGATTAAACAATAGCGCGGGCTCTAAAAAAAAAAATCTTTCTCTTGAAATGTAGAGCAACTTATTCTGATTCGATACATACCAAAGAAAATTGCAAAATATCAAAATTAATATTATTTGTGAATTTTCAAAGTTACTATATTTGCGCGTCAACCCCTAAGGGTTACATCGTTCCTACGCCCTTATTTGCAAAAATACGGGGTTAGACTTAATAAAACTTTTTGCGTATTTTTCAATTTAGAACAATTTTTGTCTGAAACTTTTTTTGATTGAGACAATAATTTTCGAAATATGATGATTCTAACGTTTTCAACCCCATTTTTCGAAAGTCGCTGATGTTGCAGATCAAAAATTCCAACGGGGTATCATTCAGTAGCCAGTCCCCTACCTTCGGTTAAAAAAGCGTATTACCCTCAGAGACCGTCCACTTTTGGAGTATTTGACTGGACTACACGGCCCCCGTCACGCTGCGCCACACGCCCGCAGCCTACCTCGGCCTATTTGTACACTCTCCGCCAGCCTGCTTAGCCTACATAACCTGTCCAAGCCGCGCCCACTCTCCTCAGTCTCTTCTAATCCCGGCCACCCTACATAAGCTACTCAAACCGAGAAACCTTATGTCAAACTTTTGCAGGAGAGGTTAGTAGGGCGGGGGAAGGGGGGGGGGGGGGGTCGTTTATGCCACTGCAAAACGACAATTAATACCCCGCTATGATAAATTGAAAGTGTCGACATCCATATGTCGAACAAAACCATGATAAAAAATGCAGCTCGTGAGGTGGATGGTTGTAAATGCTTCATTATTCCATACAGTAAAAAAATGATGTGACGGATGATACAAATACATCGAGGCAGTAATTTTTAACAGTGATGGGCAAATTTGTACTCCAGGAGTACGGGAGTACGGAGTACAAATGTATTCCGTACTCCGGGAGACCGGGAGTACGGAGTCCAAATGTATTCCGTACTCCGGGAGACTGGGAGTACGGAGTCCAAATGTATTCCGTACTCCGGGAGACCGGGAGTACGGAGTCCGAATGTATTCCGTCCTCCATCGAATGTATGAAGTACAGAGTGAATTTTTCCAAAAAAATTAATTGTTTCTTAAATTATTTTTTTTTGAATTTTTTTTTTTTGAATTTTTTTTTTGAATTTTTTCTTTTTGAATTTTTTTTTTTGAATTTTTTTTTTTTTTTTTTTTTTATTAACTAGAATACATTTTTTGAAAAAAATTGATTTTGCAGTAAAGTTATATGAACATTTTTTTTTCAAATAAAAAATGTTCATATAACTTTACTTCAAAATCAATTTTTTTCCGTACTCCCGGTCTCCCGGAGTACGGAATACATTTGTACTCCGTACTCATTTCGTACTCCAAGTACAAATGTACTCTGGGGCTGCCCAACACTGATTTTTAAGAGTACGTCAGGCATTCCATACCAACTTGACGAGGTTTTTCCGTGACGTATCTTCAACTGTCACTGTGTAACTGTGTGATTCTGAACTTCGAGACCTACCCGTCAAAACAACACTTCACTTTGGATATTTTCTTATTCAGGCATGTATCTTCAGGTATCAATTTATACGATCATTTCAAATATCAATTATCGACGATGAAAAATTGATAAAATATGTTAGGCGTATTGAGCGACCCTTTGAATTTTAAAATCGTATCAACAATGTACAATTCATAGGGTTGCTTAATACTTCTAACATATTCTATCAATTTCTTATCGTCGATGGTTAATATTCGAAATGGTTGTATAAATTTGAACGATCATTTCGAATATCAACTATCAACGATAAGAAATTATCATATAAATTTATTATTTGAAAATCCAGCTTCTTTTTATGATAACTTCTGATCTTTCAGCAAAAGTTTGAATAGCAATTTTATAATAGATTTGATTCTCTACAGAAACAACTCTCATGTAAATTTTTTGACAATTGTCTTATTCCTGAGATATTCGAAGAAAACTATCATTATTACAAATTGTCAATTGAGTTCCTGACCAAACTATTTCGAAAATCGTGAATTTCCCGAAAAAATATTAATATTATAGAAAATTTGTCTAAAATATTTTCCATAGCGAATCGAATTCTTCATTTAAAAAAATGCTCTCAATAGAAATGTAAGGTTGAACCAATAATTATAGTATTATTTCCGGAAAAACCTTTATCGTTTGTTAAATAATTGTTTCAAAGAAAGTAGGTATATGACTGACGATGATTTAAAAAAACCGTTTGTAAACATTTAAACGGAGTAAATGGTTATCAAAAAATGTACATGATCCACAGTTTATGAAAAATTAGGACACATACCTATAGGACTTAATATATAGTAAGAATAGAAATCATTTTTTATGGTATATTTGTGCTTGTCGATAGGATTTACATTTTTTGCACGGTCTTTATACAATAAAAAAATTGGAAAAATATACGAAAGGGAAAAATCATGATTTTCTTTAATTTTTTTTTAACATTTTTCAAATGATGAATCGTTTCGAATATTTTCGTAACTTGGGGAATAATTACACGAAATGAGTGTTTTTTCCTTAAATGTTTGGTTTTTTCAAAAAAATACTCGATAATTGTGACAATGGTTTCCGACTTTAATTTTCACATTTTTGAACCATACAATTTTTCTTAAGGCCCGTCGATTTAAAAAAAGGTAAGTCAGATTTTAAAAAAGATAAAAGAACAAAACAAAGAATGTGCCCAACATAAACATTTCAAACAGTTTTTAGAATTTTCGAGGTTTTTTTTATTTCTAGATTACAAGCATTTAAAAAAGATTTGCAAGATTTTTGAAAAAATCCATCTCTTGAACCGTTTAAAAAAAATCCTGAAATTGTTTTTCAGTCAGTACGGAAACATAAAAATATCCAGCTAAATAAAAAATGGTCACGCGAAAACATTATCGAGTGTGTTTATTTATTCTAATTCCACTACATTCACTGGTATGCCCATGAACGATTGATTGTCCACGTACATATAAACACAAACCGACTCCAAGGTTGCCAGTGGTACAATACACCTCCGACCGCTTCTACGGCACTTCTGCAAATGTGCAATCTCAGTCTGCACACCATCATCCCCGTAAACTTGATACAATTCGTTCGTTACAATTTCTGAAATAATTCCGTAGTGTTGTCCTTCGCACCGGCATTGCTCTACACACTCACAGTCACTAGTTTTGAAAAAACATTGTACTGAGCCCAGCTTCTTTGTTAAATGGCTATTATATACGACGTACGATGATGCCGATTTCAGTGATCTAGTATACATTACGGACACGTACAATTTGCTATCTTTTAAAAGCCGCGTGTAGAAATGTACATTCCTGTGCGCAATACCGGAAGTCGCAATAGCCTCTTGAATAAATTCGGGGAGTCCATCAAATTTCTTATAAATTCCTACGCTATAACAACCGGCAAAAATGCGCTCACAAATCTTAACTTGATGCTTAGATTCAGAAGTAAAATGTCGGACTGGGCCCTCCGGTAATTCATTAATTTTACTTTCCATTTTCAAAAAGTATATGTGAGCAGTCGCTACCTGTGATTCGATGTGCGAGGTACCATGAACGAGATTCAACAGTTTCCCATTTAAATTTTCATACGGAAAACAAGAGTACGCCCACAACGGACCAAGATTTTCGACACATACAGGGAGGTGTAACAATTGGTGAATGTTGATTGTGCAAAACTGCAAACCGTACAATGTTTCGAAATCTCTTACGAACTTATGGAGCATATTTTTAGCGATATGTGCTGGAAATAATCGGGTCGCATTACACCCTCGAGTAGTGGCAGCGAATAATAATAAAACCACATTCTCAGCTCTGACGCTTTCCAGTGGCAAAGATCGGTTACCGCACGTGGCATTCGGTATACGAATTTAGGCGGTTGTATTTGCACTAATTTTTTATTTACAATTGCTGAGACAGCAGAAAGAGAGAATGGGCTACCACTATACGAGGAATCAAACCACAAACTCAAAAGCCGTTTGGTTACACCACTGAATACGCAATGCATGCAGTCGATCGCTACTCCTACGATGAAATCGGGCATAATTTTCGAAAAAGCGCACGGACCTTTTACACCATAAACGGGTTTGCCATTCAAGAGCGCTTGGTTCCCGTTGTCAATAGTTTCCGCAGAGGTACGCATTTGCGGTTCCCTTTCATAGCGATACACGTGCGATATACCTCCAGTGCTATGAGAAAACGTTTCGCCGCTATTTTTACAATTTGGACACCCAAACTTTCCATTATGAGCCATAACGTTGAGGAATTCAGCTTTGGCCGGCAAATCGCAAGTTCCAGCTAAGAGAATTCCTCTTACGTTTATACAATTTCCGCCAAAAAGTTTGAAGGTTTTTCCTTTCAACAATGCTTCGAAGTCCGATCGTAATTTATAGACAAAATTGTTTGCTGCTGGTTTCTTTGGTCCAAACCATAACCCAGCCAGGAGGGTATTCTTTCGAGCTATTCTATGTTTATAAGGCAACTCGTTAATAGTTAAAAATAAAGGCCACATACTGATTTTGGACGATTTGAACACTGGTACGCCGTCGGTATTCCACGTTAACGATATATTATTAGGACTTGAAAGAAACCGTCCGTATATTCTTTGTAAATCTTTCCATCATAGATATCAGAATAGTCCCTTGTATTTCTCCGTTGAAATCGATGTTGCAAAAGATCATGGAACCCGTCCCGCTTAAACATTTCTTCCAGCTGTTCTAAAAATGGCATTTCGATGAAATACGATACTCCTTTTCGGACCGTGCACAGTGGACAAGTAGTCGTTTCTGAATCGAGCGAGGTGAGACATGTTGAACAGTAATAATGCTTCGAATAGCTCTTTTTCGACATAGCAAAGAATTTTTTGAATTTGTAGAAGCTGTTTTTTCTTAAACCTTGACTTAAGCAATGGAAGTTAATAACCGTGATTATGTCGGATAGACAAGAACCCGTTAAATTATGTTTTAGGAAAATGCTCAGTATGAGAAGCATACTCTGCGCAACGGTAATGGGCGCACCAGTATACAATGGGCTATCGCAATTGCTAAACGGTTGTTGGTTCCGTTCTTCATTATCGTCATCGTCATCGTCATCGTCATCGTCATCGTCATCGTCATCGTCATCGTCATCGTCATCGTCATCGTCATCGTCATCGTCATCGTCATCGTCATCGTCATCGTCATCGTCATCGTCATCGTCATCGTCATCGTCATCGTCATCGTCATCGTCATCGTCATCGTCATCGTCATCGTCATCGTCATCGTCATCGTCATCGTCATCGTCATCGTCATCGTCATCGTCATCGTCATCGTCATCGTCATCGTCATCGTCATCGTCATCGTCATCGTCATCGTCATCGTCATCGTCATCGTCATCGTCATCGTCATCGTCATCGTCATCGTCATCGTCATCGTCATCGTCATCGTCATCGTCATCGTCATCGTCATCGTCATCGTCATCGTCATCGTCATCGTCATCGTCATCGTCATCGTCATCGTCATCGTCATCGTCATCGTCATCGTCATCGTCATCGTCATCGTCATCGTCATCGTCATCGTCATCGTCATCGTCATCGTCATCGTCATCGTCATCGTCATCGTCATCGTCATCGTCATCGTCATCGTCATCGTCATCGTCATCGTCATCGTCATCGTCATCGTCATCGTCATCGTCATCGTCATCGTCATCGTCATCGTCATCGTCATCGTCATCGTCATCGTCATCGTCATCGTCATCGTCATCGTCATCGTCATCGTCATCGTCATCGTCATCGTCATCGTCATCGTCATCGTCATCGTCATCGTCATCGTCATCGTCATCGTCATCGTCATCGTCATCGTCATCGTCATCGTCATCGTCATCGTCATCGTCATCGTCATCGTCATCGTCATCGTCATCGTCATCGTCATCGTCATCGTCATCGTCATCGTCATCGTCATCGTCATCGTCATCGTCATCGTCATCGTCATCGTCATCGTCATCGTCATCGTCATCGTCATCGTCATCGTCATCGTCATCGTCATCGTCATCGTCATCGTCATCGTCATCGTCATCGTCATCGTCATCGTCATCGTCATCGTCATCGTCATCGTCATCGTCATCGTCATCGTCATCGTCATCGTCATCGTCATCGTCATCGTCATCGTCATCGTCATCGTTATTGTCATCGTCATCGTCATCGTCATCGTCATCGTCATCGCTATCGCTTTCGTTATCTCCCTCACCGTCCTCCCATTCTTCCGGCAGATCATTTTCCTGTTCGTGGTGTCCTTCTTCTCCTTGTTGAGTATTTTCTCCGCTGGTATTCCAATCACTGTCGTCGTTACTTTGATTGGAACCATTATCATTTTCTCCAGAAATATGATGATGGCGGGCATCGCCACTATCTTTGTCACTTTCCAATTCTGTATATTTCTCTTCTTCTTCAAGTATCCTAAAAAATATTTGAATAAAATCAGAATAACATAGAGCAATTCTTATACCCCATCCGTATTTTGATAATAGATTTCTGCAACCTTCGAGGGGCTCTAACTCTCTGCCCCATAAATTGCTCAATATTGGTCATTTTACAAATTCTTATAGAGTCTCTGCAGATATATGTTCCGAACACTTATGAAGTAGTCCATACTAAATCGACAAGGTTTTTCCCTGACCCCTTTTAATTCAGCTAATTATTCCATAGTTTATTGTATGAACTAAATGAAGTATTCGCGTTTTTTTTCAATTTTTTTATCGAACAGTTCAAAGTTAGGTTTTTTTCATGACCCTACCTTTTTTTAAACGCTCGTAACTTAGGAAATAATAGCTCAAGTGGAATTTTTCTTTCTTTTTAAATGTTGGGTCTTTGTCAAAATTAAAAAAAAAAACTACTCGAAAATTTTAAAAGCTGTTTTGACCTCCATTGATGCATTTTCGAGTTTTACAAATTTTTTTCGAACTGCATGTCGTATTTGATTTTCTTTTAAATTTACATGTTAAAGTACACATAATTGAACGTATCGTCTGTAAGTTCCATGATGGTGTATTGCTACTTTTTTTAAAATTGAATTTTCTATGTTTCAAAACCAAATTTTATTGGCTTATTACTTTTTAACTTTAAAATTTAACTTTCAAAATTTCGAAAACATTTTTTTATAATTTATAATTTTGAAGTATGGTTCGCGTGAATGTACCGCGAATTGGTCGAGTTATTACCTTTTAAAAGTAAAATCAAATATATTGTTTTGTTGTTTTCAAATTTTCAAAGGGAAAAAAGTTTCCTAGGGAAATTGTTTAAACTAATAAAATTTGGTTTTGAAACAATTAGACTTTAATAAAAAAAGAACGCAGCCGAACATCATCATAAAACTTACAGACAAATACATTAAATTATATGTACTTTGACAAATAAATTTTTCAAAAAAATCATACAGTTCGAAAAAAATGTGTAAAACTTAAAAATACAAAAATAGAGGTCGAGAACAGTTCTTAAAATTTTTGAGTATTTCTTTTGTAATTTGGACGAAACCCCAACATATATTAGAAAAGAAAAATTCCACTTAAGCCATTATTTCCTCACCTACAAGCGTTTGAAAAAAAAAGGTAGGAATTCGAGAAAAAATCATAACTTTTGAGCTGTTCGATAAAAAAAACTGAAAAAATCGTGAAAACTCCATTTGATTGGTACGAAAACATATAAAGTAATTAGCTAAATCAAAAGGGGTCAGGGAGTAACCTTGTCGATTTGGTATAGACTACCTATTATAGAAACTCTGCAGATGTATTAATGTTTGAAAAAAAGCTATTGCTAGATTTCATTACGTGATTGTATGAGAAAGACAGGCAAAATAACACCGAGGGTTAAAAGATGTACGCATTGTGCAATATTTACCGTGCTTCTGGACTGGTCCGTACAACAGCTGGATCATGTGGATCGGAACTCAATTCCGCATTACTATCGGGATTTTCGTCGCATTTTCCGGAAGATATAGCAGAAGAACTACTGCCCGTTATGTTGCTATGGAAAAAGAATCATTTTCAGACCATTGTTCTTTTTAATCCTTATCAATATTCTAGGGATTCGATAAAAATCTCTTAACGGCATTGGCATACTTTTCATAAAGTATTCCTATGTCGCGTCGTCAAAGAAAAATAGTCATGAGTACGAATGTCATTTTTATTATTAATTTTGATTATTGAATTCGTCCAAATAATTTGTTGCGATATTTTGTGATAGTTATATTTGTTTTAATGAATTTTTTGTGGTCTTAGAATAAATTCTGCTGTAGGGTTGAACGCCACCTTAAATTTAAAGAGACATCGTTTTTGTTAAAGAACTTATTCCAATTTTCAACTTTTGATCAAAAAGAGTCGGAACTAAATTTGTAGGAAATTTCATCGTATACAATCTTAGCCGAAACAATTTTCTGCTTGATATTTTTCGAGTTAAATTTAAAGAAAGGAATAAAAATAAAAAATTGGTTTTCGTTTGCTTTACATTATGATTACACACTATGATTACTTCACATTTTCTTTAGAAATACTTGGCAATGAAATTCTCTACTTTTTCTTTACAAAAATGTGAGGGACTTTATGTGCTACAAGTTTGTTCATACTCATCAACGCGCTAAACTACAAAATTTACAAGATAGTGCAATTGTTCAATTTTATCCCTTTTTTCAAATTCAAGTAAAAAGATATCAATTTCAGCCGAAAAATGTTAATGGTCAAAGTTTTAGCGAATTAAATTTCATGCCAATTTTATTCAGACTAATTTTAGACAAAATTTGAAAATCCACGAGTTATTTTACGCAAACGTATTCTCTTTAAGGGCGCACATCTGTGTAGATTTCCGGAAAAGTAGGTAAATTTTGGGAATTATTATCTCAAAAACTATTCGTTCGATTGAATTCAAATTTGTTTTATTTGAAAGTATATACATTGAGGTATGTTGACGATTTTTTATATAAATATATAGTGAGTTCCCAAATTTCAAACGCGTTTATCTCGCAACACGCTTTTCAAAGTCGGTTCCCACTTTTTTTTAGATAACGGATTGACCGATTCCTTTAAAATTTGGACACAATGTACACAGAAAGGTAATAAAGTTCGGCACGTAGGATTTTTTTTTCTAATTTATTTATTTTTTTATCAACCAAAAAAGGTCGTAAATTGAGCTTAAAAAATAAATTTTTATTTCAATCAAGCGCCATTGTGAAAAAAAAAAAAATTTAAAAAATCTTACGTGCCGAACAGCTCAAGACGTTACACTTTAAGATTCTCCTTGAAATTTTTGTTTTAGACCGACAAACTGCACTGAAAGAAATTTTATTGCAACATTTGCTTTTCCGCATACCCAAAAGTACAATAAAATATAGCATTTTAGAGACAAACGGGGTATAATCATGAACATTCCTAGAATAATAGGACATTGTACTATTTCTATATATATTAATATTATCTTGACAAGGAAGAATTACTATATGACTTTTCCAAGCATTGCTATTCTGCTCTTGGAAAATTGAAATTGTAAATAATGATAGTGATTCTTTAGAAGTTTTGCTATGATAATTTCGGAACTTACTATTTAAAATAATATAAGTTACAATCAATGTATGAAACTTTACTATTCTCAATAAGAATGACATTGAATTGAGAAATACTTGTGGCTTCTGTAACTCGGACTTGAGAGAAATTGTAAAACACTATTGCAAAAGTTTCCGAATGTTCTCGAGCCGACCCGAGTTCGGCCGAGGAACAGCGACCGGCCGGTGGCCGCCATTACACTCGATCCCGACTCATGTCAGTGTTTTCCTGTTTGTTAAAAAGGGTCTTATCGAGTTTTGTTTGGGAATTGCTTCTCAAATCAGATTTACGGAACTCTTGTGTTTCGTATAAGTTGTGTAAGTTGTTCGTATAAGTGTACAAGTCGAGTGACGGAAAGAATTTATCAGAAAAGACTGGATGTGATTTGGTGGTAATTTTGATGAACTTGTTTCTTTGAAAATAAAATAAAATATCAAATCACATGGAAAATTATTTACGTTGTTCATTTTTATTTTCGAAGTAAAAGATTATTGATATGCATAATAAATGAGATCGTGATAATATACGTAAGCTGTTTTCATTTTTTCACCCAATCCTCATGTTCCGAAGTATTATAAAAGAATAGTTTTTTTTTCAATTTGGGAGTGGGACGCAGCTTGCTTGTATTTAAAAAAATACTTTCTTTGTTTTTCAAATCTTTAAAATCGTAAAAAATTTTAATGATAAAAATCGTTACACGTGTGAAAAAAAAAAAACAAAAATAAAACATATCTTGAAAAATGTTGATATTTTTCATATTTCGTGAGGGGAGAGCACGTGACCGTCTCTGAGCACAGCAAAGTGAAAAATCGAGATACGAAATATGCAAAATATCAACATTTTTCAAGACACGTTATATTTTTGATTTTTTTTTTCACATGTGTAATGATTTTTATAATTAGAAATTTTTACGATTTTAAAGATTTGAAAAAAAAAAAGTTTTTCTTTAAATACAAGCAAGCTGCGTCCCACTCCCAAATTAGGAAAAAAACTATTATTTTATAACATAGCATTTGTAGAAAAAAAATCAAATTTTTAAAAATGGCCGTTTTGTCGGCTTACTCTTATCTTTGCAACTTCGATGCGCGCGCATCACCTTAAGGAGTGATGGGAAAATTGTGAAAAAAAATTAGGGTCTGTTTGTAGTCAGAACAAAGTTTAAAAAAAATCGTATGCAAATTATATAATGTCTATGCAAATAACGATATGCAAGTTTATGCAACAATCGGCGCCCATCACCTTAAAGAGTGGTGCAAAAATTCTGAAAAAAAAGTAGGGTGTATTTTGAGTCGGAACAAAGTCAAAAATAAAATTATGCAACAATCGGCGGACCCGAGGGAAATGACCCCACGGTTTGGTTTGGAATGCCGCATATACATATCCAGAACACGACTTGCCTGTTCCGATGACTGAGTGATAAAATGAAAATTCTTAACTGCCATCTTAGATGAGCCTATTATGGATCAAAATTCATTGAGATCACGAACGTTAGAATAGCCGAGTGGGTACCGAGGTAGATAGATAGGTTAGGTAGGTAGGTAGGTTCCGTAGGTCGTGAGTTCAAACCCCGCAACGGCGATTCTACAAATGATGGCGCGATCATCGGCAAAATCGCGCCGAGCTTCGGCCGAGTACGAGGCCAATCTGGCCACCCTACGTGGGCAGGTCTCATTTTACTCGCTGCAACGCACTATTGTAATTTTTCCTATTCGAGCTAAGAACGATTACTATGAATTGACCGGAACGTGAAATATTTTATTCCGCTGTTTGTAAAGTACTATTGTAATTTTGGGTATTCGAGTCTATAGGAAATTTGAATATAAAGACTTTCAAATACTGATATTATTTCCCGGCATTTCGTTACTCACTATTGTACTTTTTGCAACTGTACCGCGATTGTCCCTTAAATGGTATATTTTATTGTACTTTTGGGTACGCGGAAAAGCAAATATTGCAATAAAATTTCTTTCAGTGTGCGAGAAAAAGTGGGAACCGCAAACTGTGCCGTCGATTAAGTTGTTTTACGCCGGCCAGAATAACAGCGCTCCCATTCAGTATATATTCACATGAAAAATCATCAACATACCTCAATGTATACACTTTCCAATGAAACCAACTTGGATTTAATCAGACGAATAGTTTTTGAGATAATAATTTGTTGAGAAATACGTCGTACATTGTATGAGTATATGTGTCGATGAGACGGCAAGATAGGCGTTACCCGATTTCGGAATACGTATTACGGATATTTTCGTTATTCTCGATAAGTCAGTCGTACCGTGGGGCTCACCGAGAGCGTACGCATATTTACCTTTTATTTTCTCGCTGCTGTAAGCCTCTATAATAAATCATCTATATATGGGGTATTCCTGGAAATTTCGGCAACTTCGGACAGTTGGGTCGAAATTTTTGCCCCCCAATTTTTTTCATTAATATGTGTTCAAAATAAAGAGACACCTATTTCGGCGTTTTTTATTTTGAGTCCCCACTTTTGAAATACAGTCAAATGAAGTTTTTGAAGTATTGACCACATTCGGTCATTCAAATCGATATATCTCAGCAACGGTTAGTGATAACTCAAAAAACCACAGGTGTTTTTTTTTTCGTTTTTGAACGCTTTATACATTGAAAACATTAACGATTATGTTGCACAAATTCAACAATCATTTATAAACAATTCAAAATTAAAAATGAAATACAACAAAAAATGTACCCTTAATTTTTGAAATGTATTTTTTTTTAAATTCCTTGAACAAAAACAAAAATTTAGCCACCTTGAACTTTTTGGGCCGACGTTTCGTTCGGAAGTTATAGATTTTTTTGTCACAAAAAACCCGTAAATTTACGTATTTTATGAGTAAAAATTTGCATGAAAAAAAAAGTACCCTTAATTATTGAAATTGATTTTTTTTCGAATTCCTTGGACGAAAAGAAAAATTTTGAGACCCGGCCGGACTTGGGCCGACGTTTCGTTCGAAAGTTATAGCTTTTTTTGTCATAAAAAGCCGGTGAATATACGTATTTTATTAGTAAAAAATTGCATGAAGAAAAAAGTACCCACAATTATTGAAATTGATTTTTTTTTCAAATTCCTTGGACGAAAAGAAAAATTTTGAGACCCGGCCGGACTTGGGCCGACGTTTCGTTCGAAAGTTATAGCTTTTATTCTTAACAACCGGGTAAACATTGACGGGTTTTTTGTGACAAAAAAATCTATAACTCCCGAACGAAGCGTCGGCCCAAAAAGTTCAAGGTGGCTAAATTTTCGTTTTTGTTCAAGGAATTAAAAAAAAAATACATTTCAAAAATTAAGGGTACGTTTTTTGTTGTATTTCATTTTTAATTTTGAATTGTTTATAAATAATTGTTGAATTTGTGCAACATAATCGTCAATGTTTTCAATGTATAAAGCGTTCAAAAACGAAAAAAAAAACACCTGTGGTTTTTTGAGTTATTACTAACCGTTGCTGAGATATATCGATTTGAATGACCGAATGTGGTCAATACTTCAAAAACTTCATTTGACTGTATTTCCAAAGTGGGGGCTCAAAATAAAAAACGCCGAAATAGGTGTCTCTTTATTTTGAACACATATTAATGAAAAAAATTGGGGGGCAAAAATTTCGACCCAACTGTCCGAAGTTGCCGAAATTCCCAGGAATACCCCATATGTAATAATGGGGCCCTGTTATTGCAGATGGAAGAGATCCCAGGAGTCCGGAAAAATACCCTTCGATATATTTACGAAGGACATGTATATAATCGCGAATCAAAGTCAAATACGTATCGTTGCGCGGGGCGAAACGGGTCGTTCCCGGGATGCTTCGGGCGGGTAAAAGAAGTCGAGGGTATTATCACCGTCGTGCGACCGCACAACCATCTTTCCGCCCCCGCTGCTGCTGAACGAATCGAGATGGGTTCCGAAATGATGGCCCAGGCGAGGGAAACGCAATTCACGCCACGGGCAATTTTTCGATAATGTTTCCAGTGACCAACGGTAACCACGAAGAACAAAAAAATTCGCTAAAAAAATCATATTATAATTCATATTTGTTTTCAACAGATTTGAAACAACAGCAGCTCATGTGGTATATTCCGAGGTGCGCCGAGCAATCGGTAGAGAGCAGTCGAGAGTTCGACCGCCCGTTCCGCATACGCTCGAGGAACTAGCGATTTCTTTGCAAAATTACAACCCGATGGAAACAATTTATAAGGGAATAGTTCGCACAACGACAGGGAAAGTCGCAATAATTTTGGCCAGCGACGAAATGGTAGAAGCGTTAAACGAGGCTGAAGAAATCCACATAGACGGCACGTTCAAGGTGAGTTTAAAAGTTTCAGTAAGCAAAAAAAAAGTTGAGCCAAATAAAGATAAGTTTTTGTTACAGGTCGTACCAAATCGACCGCCAAAGGCGGTTGGAGATTATCCACGAAGACGTCATCGATTTAGAAGAATCCGGTGACGGTGTCAACCTGTGCCCGATTTGTCGGTCAGAGTACACCGCCGTTATACGTACTGTAACGTGGTGCTTTTCGAGGCACCCCGTTACTGCGCTTTAGCGCTTTCAAACCCCCGCTGTCAACTGTCCACCGCCGACCCTCCCTTCGGCAGCCTTAGAAATATTAAAGAAATTTATTCAGAACCGATTATCAGTTAGAGTTGTCGTTATATTTTGGCGTAAATTTTTGTATTCCACGCGCACCCGATCTGAGTCCTCGCCTACATCGGAGATTCGAGAGGTTCGTTCCACAGCCGCTGCCTTACGTCGTTCCTTTCTCCCGTCAAGGAACGACATAGCCCCCCGGAAGTGAGGCGACCGGGATCGGTGTGAAGAATGCCTTACCGTCTGATGGAGGGAATGCCATCAGCGGTCGGATCCAAGGACGGAGCATTCCCCCGCCCTGAAGATCCGGACCTTGAGCAAGGAGCTGCGGTGGGCCAAAATTGAGGGTCCACGCATCTGCCTCGTGCCACCCGGGTACCGGGGCTTGCCGTAAGGCCCGTTGCCCGGTTCGGATGGGAGGATTAAATATCTCGGAGCCGCCCCTGCTACCCTCCGCTCCACCGACCATCGGGTGGAGTCCCGAGGACAGGATGCTGTCGTCTCTCCGCTGCTGTATCGCGGGGACGCAGCATGGGCCGGGTGTCGAACACCGCAGGCGGAGGCGAGATCTTATTGTTGTCGACAAGCACCTGAGGGGCATTTACCACGCTGTCGCCCAGCTGCGGGATCCATAGTCGTCCGTCGATAAGGACGAGATCGGGATCCCGAGCAAACCAGCGTTGTCGACATTTACCTTATGAAGCGGTGGCGGATTCGTGGAGCGAGCCAACGTTCAGCGTCGCCGAGAGAGCGAGCACGTCTCGGCCGAGCCAGCGACTTGGGGTGGGGATCACTCGGACGAGGCCCCGCACGGCGAGCCTCGAGTCGCTCTCTTCTCGTCCAGCTTTCGTCGGTGGTGGACCACCACAGCGAACTACCACATCATACCTCCCGAAAAGGAAGCGGACATCAGCGAGACCAGGTCCGGTGTGTCGTGAGTAAAGTAGTCCGTGCTTACGCCAAGCAAATCGATTCAGAGTTGAAGTTAGCTATCATTCGTACCAAAGTGTAAAAATCCGCGAAGTAAAGACTTCGTCGGCTATCATTCCGGGTTGTCGCATACCGGATCCGGCCTCGTGGCCGGCCGGCTACCACGTTGTCGACCAGACCGCTCATTTTGAGTTGGTACGGGCTATCGTTCAGCTTCCTTAAAATCAGTTATCATACGCTTTATCGCGTGCTGTCGAAGGTGAGTGTGCGGACGAGAAGGGCCCACTCCGGAGCGAAAGTTAGGTTAGATGTTGCGTGTGTGATGAGTAGGGAAAATTGTGAGATCGATGAATATTGAGTTAGATAGGGTTGTAATGAAGATTTGATGAGAGAGTTAGTCAGTTATTGAAGTAGGATATGGCATCAAATTTATACTGTGATTTTGGTTGGATAGAGTGAATGAACGGAGTGTGAATAGGGTAGCGTATTAAGGAGTGTTGTAATTTTGCCGATCAGTTATTTGTGAGGGAAAACGAGTCAGTCAATTGTTGTCTTTCTCTTATTGTATGTCATTTTGTCCACTCGAGATATTGTAGAAAGTTGTCACACTGTCGGCATTGAATGTGAATTGTACCACGAACGACCGAAGTTTTTGTTCAATAATTGCTGTCTTTGGTCTTTGGCCGGGCGAAGCCCGTGCCCGTTAAAATTTATTGTAATTCGGTCGCTCGAAAAATTCTGATACACGCGGTCGGACGATTATCCGACCGCGAAATAAATTAATTTCTATCATTTTGCTGTTGTCGTTATTATTTGGACCGTATCGGCCTACGCCCCTCTACCCGTGTAGGGCTGAGCTACCGTTAAGCCGCATCGCTCCGCGCTGTCGCAAAAATTTAGTCGGCCCCGGTTCACACCGGGGAATAATTTCAGGGCCGTCTTGTGGCGGCTGGCGCCCAACCGCGCAGCGCAGGAGCGGCGAAGGTACCCGGCAAAAACCGGGGTTACAAATGGCGCCCAACGTGGGGCCCACGGTCATTTAGTTAATTATTGAGCAGCTATCGAAACAGAGTAACGTGAGATATCGGGAGACATAAAATCGATATTCGAAATTATTGTGGGTTATCGAATTAGTTGTTGGTCGTTCGTTCGTGGTAAATTTTCGGTTTAGGAGTGAAAAATTGAGTGAATGGTAGAATTAGTTCGGTGGGCATTCGTCTGTGTTTGAAGGGGAAAAAAAAAAAAAAAAAAAAAAAAAAAATTATTAGCATTGGGTACGAGCGAGAGCGAGTGGAAATAGTCGCGAACGTAGTAGACGCACGAAAATCGGAGAATTGGGATAGCGGAGCAGCGAAGAGTGCTTAAGTGGGAGAACTTCTTTACCCCACCTAGCCTATCGGTTACGCGAGCCAGCGGGCCCGCGTAGCGCGAGCCCCAGTGACCCGCGAGCTATCAGGGTGTGCAGAGTGCGAAAAGTGAAAAGAAAAATAGTACATCGGCCGGAAAATACCACGGAAGAGTGCCGTCAAGTCCACCAAGAACGGTCGAGTCCAGAAAGTTGTCATTCCTACGAGCTATCATACCCTGCAAGAACCCGAACAATACCTTCGGGTAGTCGACGTGTGGAGACAGTAGTGCACGATCCACGGGTAAGCTTGTGAATCCGGCAACCCATATTCGCGTTGTCGTTGTCATACTACGCGTGATCGTTCGGAGAATAGTAACGACCACCAGCCTCTTAGTTGTTGTCATACCGCGTAAATACGTCCGGGGAAAATAATAATTACCATTGTCTTAGTCGCTGTCATACCGTCGCGTACGATTCCGGGAAAAATACCCGGTCCCCGTCGTCGTAGCTGCCATACCGCGGATACGGGATCGACGATTTATTTAATCGAAATAACGCGAGCCGAAATTCATTGCGATAGAGCGTCAATAGGGCTCACAACAACAGCCAAGAAGACTCGGGTTCGAACCGTGTTGTGGTCGGCCAAAATACGAACGGGCTAAGCCGCGAGTAAACATCGTCGACAATAGATTCGCCACGGCTATCGGGCAATAGACGACAAGCACACAAGCGGGATCGCGGCGTAGATAATCCGAGGCCACCCGAGCTGTCGAAGAAAATTTCCACGGTAACACGTTAGAGCGCGTCGGTAATACGCGCTAGGGAGATGTCGACGACCAATACAAATGAACCCGCGTGGGTATACTCCCTCGATCGTAGTGGTTTGTTACGCGAAATAAATAAGCGGGAGCTGTCAGAGGTAGGGACGACACCCACCTTACGGCAACGTTTAATATCGTATTTAGAGATCTTACGGGACGCGTCGCTCGGTCGGGGTACGATGGAGACCTCACACCCGACAGGACAGTCGTTGGCCGGCGGGATGGGAGACCCACCGGAGCCGACTGGGCCAGAAGGGGGGGACTCAGAGCCCAACTCCCCACCGTTATCTCTCGCGCGACCAGGCACAGGGGTAGCTGCAGCCACCGGTTCGGCGTTCGACCAGCCACACGCGTACGCCCCACCCACGAATCCGTTCGCAGGGTTTGAACCAGGCATCGCGTCATCCACTCACGCGCCCCGCGTACCGCCGTTCGAAGTTGTCAACCCCCACCACTCTCCATCCCCGCTGTCACCTAGTACCGCGACCGCTGTCTACAACACCATTCGGAAATGGAACTTAAAATTCGCGGGCGCCCCGGGGGAGGACGCCGAAGCGTTTCTCGTCCGCGTCACAGAAGGCCGCGAGCTCCTTCCCGTCGACGACATTGCTATCATCAAGTGTTTACCGTTTTTCCTCACCGGTATCGCGTTACAGTGGTTCCGCCTCGAACGACACCACTGGCACTCGTGGGACGAATTTAAATCCGCGTGGAGATCGCGTTTTGTGGACCCGGATTTCCAGTTCGCACTACGGGACGAAATTTTGCGCCGCACCCAAGGTGAGAGCGAACCCGTGGCCGATTATATCACCTGCATACGTGCGTTAGTTAACCGGTTAGACCCCCCGTGGTCCTCCGACGAACAAGTCCATCACGCGTACCGGAACATGCTACCGAAGCTACAGATTGCAGTACCTCGGGCTCACGCTGTCGATTTTTACGCCCTCGAGCACCACGCGGTGCGGGCCGAAAAGAACTATCAGGCCGCGGCGGCCTATCGCGCCCCACCAACTGCCGACGAGTCGTTATTCCCCGATTCGGCGTACCACCCCCCGCGTAAATCTCACGCGTACAGTACCGGGGAGACCACACGTTACCGCAGTGGACCATATACACCGGAATAATACCCAACAACTCACGGGTTAGGTCGCGCAAGTTGTCATCATAAAGGAGGGGGAAAGCTCGAGCTGTCACGCTGTCTCAACTCCGTGTCAATACGCGTCGCAACGAGGTAGAGTCAGGAGAGTAGAGAATAAAAGAGAGTAGGGAAACGATGTCCGCCGAAAAGATTTAGTTACGTCCGAAATCCTAGGAAGCGCCAGCAATAGAGGTAAAATTGAATACCCACTCAGAGTGGTTAAAGGGTGTGAATCAGAAAAAGAGTGGAGCCGAAGCACGCTGTCACACCGCCTTCACCAGTAGCCGCACGTAAGTCACCAGCTTTGGGGTAAGTCTTGAAACTTATTCCATAAATAAAATGAATTTTTGAAAATAAAGTCACCTTGCGTTGAAAAAGTTACCGAATCGAATGGCTAAGTATCGGGCTGCGGGGGCAGCCGGGACTGGTCGTCCTTTTTGGGGGGGAGGTATTGTAACGTGGTGCTTTTCGAGGCACCCCGTTACTGCGCTTTAGCGCTTTCAAACCCCCGCTGTCAACTGTCCACCGCCGACCCTCCCTTCGGCAGCCTTAGAAATATTAAAGAAATTTATTCAGAACCGATTATCAGTTAGAGTTGTCGTTATATTTTGGCGTAAATTTTTGTATTCCACGCGCACCCGATCTGAGTCCTCGCCTACATCGGAGATTCGAGAGGTTCGTTCCACAGCCGCTGCCTTACGTCGTTCCTTTCTCCCGTCAAGGAACGACATAGCCCCCCGGAAGTGAGGCGACCGGGATCGGTGTGAAGAATGCCTTACCGTCTGATGGAGGGAATGCCATCAGCGGTCGGATCCAAGGACGGAGCATTCCCCCGCCCTGAAGATCCGGACCTTGAGCAAGGAGCTGCGGTGGGCCAAAATTGAGGGTCCACGCATCTGCCTCGTGCCACCCGGGTACCGGGGCTTGCCGTAAGGCCCGTTGCCCGGTTCGGATGGGAGGATTAAATATCTCGGAGCCGCCCCTGCTACCCTCCGCTCCACCGACCATCGGGTGGAGTCCCGAGGACAGGATGCTGTCGTCTCTCCGCTGCTGTATCGCGGGGACGCAGCATGGGCCGGGTGTCGAACACCGCAGGCGGAGGCGAGATCTTATTGTTGTCGACAAGCACCTGAGGGGCATTTACCACGCTGTCGCCCAGCTGCGGGATCCATAGTCGTCCGTCGATAAGGACGAGATCGGGATCCCGAGCAAACCAGCGTTGTCGACATTTACCTTATGAAGCGGTGGCGGATTCGTGGAGCGAGCCAACGTTCAGCGTCGCCGAGAGAGCGAGCACGTCTCGGCCGAGCCAGCGACTTGGGGTGGGGATCACTCGGACGAGGCCCCGCACGGCGAGCCTCGAGTCGCTCTCTTCTCGTCCAGCTTTCGTCGGTGGTGGACCACCACAGCGAACTACCACATCATACCTCCCGAAAAGGAAGCGGACATCAGCGAGACCAGGTCCGGTGTGTCGTGAGTAAAGTAGTCCGTGCTTACGCCAAGCAAATCGATTCAGAGTTGAAGTTAGCTATCATTCGTACCAAAGTGTAAAAATCCGCGAAGTAAAGACTTCGTCGGCTATCATTCCGGGTTGTCGCATACCGGATCCGGCCTCGTGGCCGGCCGGCTACCACGTTGTCGACCAGACCGCTCATTTTGAGTTGGTACGGGCTATCGTTCAGCTTCCTTAAAATCAGTTATCATACGCTTTATCGCGTGCTGTCGAAGGTGAGTGTGCGGACGAGAAGGGCCCACTCCGGAGCGAAAGTTAGGTTAGATGTTGCGTGTGTGATGAGTAGGGAAAATTGTGAGATCGATGAATATTGAGTTAGATAGGGTTGTAATGAAGATTTGATGAGAGAGTTAGTCAGTTATTGAAGTAGGATATGGCATCAAATTTATACTGTGATTTTGGTTGGATAGAGTGAATGAACGGAGTGTGAATAGGGTAGCGTATTAAGGAGTGTTGTAATTTTGCCGATCAGTTATTTGTGAGGGAAAACGAGTCAGTCAATTGTTGTCTTTCTCTTATTGTATGTCATTTTGTCCACTCGAGATATTGTAGAAAGTTGTCACACTGTCGGCATTGAATGTGAATTGTACCACGAACGACCGAAGTTTTTGTTCAATAATTGCTGTCTTTGGTCTTTGGCCGGGCGAAGCCCGTGCCCGTTAAAATTTATTGTAATTCGGTCGCTCGAAAAATTCTGATACACGCGGTCGGACGATTATCCGACCGCGAAATAAATTAATTTCTATCATTTTGCTGTTGTCGTTATTATTTGGACCGTATCGGCCTACGCCCCTCTACCCGTGTAGGGCTGAGCTACCGTTAAGCCGCATCGCTCCGCGCTGTCGCAAAAATTTAGTCGGTCCCGGTTCACACCGGGGAATAATTTCAGGGCCGTCTTGTGGCGGCTGGCGCCCAACCGCGCAGCGCAGGAGCGGCGAAGGTACCCGGCAAAAACCGGGGTTACAGTACATATTATTAAAGTAGCGTGATCAACGCCGTTGGGATGTTCGTGATATGTATATATGTATATATTGTATAATAAATATTGTATTATAAATATTGTATAATGCATACTATGTATATGTAATTCTTTGACCTAATAATGAGTTAATTTACATAATAATATATTATAATTATTATTTGTTATCATAAATAAATGGCATTAGTATTATTGCATTATATGCATAATAATAATAATAATAATAATAATAATATTCATTCATTGTATTAAATGATAATTATAATGCATAATTAGAATTATGTGTTCATGATTTATGTTTTATGAAAATAAATAATAATATATATGCAAAGAATGTTGTTAATTCGTTGATATCTTCGAAACTAACGACGTGATTGGAATGAGCTCGACTCACATTTCGAAACCAAAAAGAAGTCCGAAAAATAGTAAAAAGAAGTACGTTGAAACCCCCTCAATTTAGAATCAAAAACTATTCCAGAAAAGCACCAGAGACGAGGATCGGCGAAACATTGGTCAAAGATCTACGTCGAGAATAGACAAAACTTTTGTTGCATGAGCATCGGCCGAAAATACATATGACGATTGTCGGCGAAGTCATGTTTGTCCGACACTCGGCCGAGTATCCGTCCAGGATCGGCTAATTAGGATTCTAAAAAATTATTCTGCGAGTCGCCCGGCGCCCAGCGCCCGTCGTCGCGAACAGATGGCTCCAAAATTACATCTTTTCATATAATTACCACCATATCGGTTGGGATTATAATGTCGCCTATTTATTAATATTTAAACTGTCTTATTTATTATATCGTGAATGTCTAAGTATTATATACAATTATAATAATAATTATTATTATTAAATAGGTATCAAATTTCTATAATTCCGTCCGTGTAACGTTTTAAACGAGATGGTTTTAAAATTGCGCCAACTTTGTACTGTTCATTTATTATAGCAATTACGAACGAAGGGACCGAGTTGAGATCCCCTGAGCAGCCGCGTCGTCAGGCATGCTCGGTTGGTGGCGCGCGCATCTAGTTTTAACAAACAGGAATGATACATATCTCTTGTCGGTAAGGCGGACTGTAGACCTGCCAAAAATCGCCGAGGTAGACTGCGCTGAGTTAGACTGCCCCGAGTAAGACTGCGCCGAGTAAGACTGTCCCAAGTAAGACTGCGCGGAGTAAGACTGCCCGGGATGGTTTAAAGTGGCCCTCGGAAAGTTGGCCCTCGGGAAAGTGGCCCCGTGTCAGTTTGCCCCAAGTCTCCCACCCTTTTTCCGAACTCACCCGAAGGCAAATCGAGCAGTGGGTCTCAATGTGCGGTTCGTCGTCAAAATTTCAGAGCCCGGAATTGACGCGAGTTTCAAATTAGCGCAGACGGACATAATGATTAAAATTGGATATCCATTGAACATTTAACAAAAAAATTATGCGCGACTGTTCATATTCGATTTTTATCCTTCGCTTATGTTAAAAATAAATCGTTTTCATCCCGTCGCGTGAGCTTTGGTGACAAAAAATACTGATTGGATAGAATAGGAAGGTGAGTCGAAGAAAAATACATATATTTTTACTGTAATTTATATTTTAATTCGTTATCCATTGGACATATTTTACATTCATGCTTGTACATCGCTACGATTGGTTAGTTTTTATCGAACGATAATTATTACCTTCTTCTAGTCGGTTTTCTCATTCATTCGAAATGCATTACAAAACATGTTTCCCACCGAAATACATGGTTGTGCCCATCCCAAAAGTGTAAAGTTTTTGCGGGATCATTTTTGATATAGCTTAAATTTCGATATATTTTCGTACGAAGTGAAGGTCTGATTCGTGATTATCATTATTATTATTATTTTTCCTTTCACTTTGTTTCGAACGATTTAAAATGTACGAATTGAAAAAAAAATCTTCGATTTTTCCCAAATTCTTGTAATTTCGGGAATAATGGACCGAATGCCGGGTTTATTTTTCTTCATCATTGGTTATTTCTCCAAATAAATAAAACGCTCGAAAATTGTAAAAACTGTTGTTGACTTAAATTATTACATTTTTGAGCTACACAACTTCAGCCATCATGTTTCCTAGAATGATTGAGGGTAAGAATTGAAAGTTTTGATGGAACGAATATTTATGAAAATTAAGTGCAAATGGTGTTACGTACCCGGGGTCTTTATTAATAAAGAAATTGACGGTTCTCACGAAACCAACGGACATGGGAATTCTCAAGTCACAAGTCGTGACGGGAAATTGTGTCGCAGATATGAAACCTCTTTTTCGCAAAGGTAACTATTGCCATCAAAATCCGTTCGCCCCCATATCAATATGTTGGTTTCATTACATTTTTACTTTCTTTGCGATTTAGGGAAAAATCTTCATGAAAAGGGAATTAACGGATGTGCTAACTCGACACCTCAGATACTGGACTTATTGCGATGGATACGCAGAATACCGTACTGAAGAAGAATCTTCATCGCAGGATGCTCGAGATTCCGCTCATCGTGTTAATTTAAGCGATAATACGTAAAAT
>OZ020167.1:3859287-3924287 GCA_963971145.1 Sussaba pulchella | reverse complement strand
TGTCCGACGCCTGACGCGCACTGACGCGCACCAACGCACACTCACACAACGACGCTGCCGCCGACAGCGCCACCACTTTATGAAACCCGTTTGTTTCCGGTGAAAACGCTGTTCCGGAAGTCCAGATGCCTGTGTCCGGCCCCTGGTCCAGAGCCTCGATGCAAAACACACGGATACGTTCCACTGCACTTACACACGCGCTGTCACAGCTGACGATGCCGTGAAGTCTGCAATGCATGCAGTCGAACCGATCAAAATTGCGATTTGAAGAAAACGTTCGAAAGCGTTCAAATTTCTACATTTAATATCTCCGCGAGTTGAGATCTGATCATAAATATTATGGAAGCAAAATCCTCTCTGTGACTTCCGACACCGATGTACATCAATTTGTAAGAAGAAAATCAGCCGTTTGGCCAAAAACGGGTTACCGACAAAACGCCAATTCACGTTGCTCACGACGAAACACATAACTCCCGTTTTCAGCCGGGAGTTAAAAAATGAAAGGGCTGTCGTAAAGGCGAACAAGCTCGCGCGCTCTGCGGCGACCACTGCCCTCGAGTCCGACATTGCTCACGACCAAAATATTTTTTGCAACGTCGATCTGACAAAAAATGTTTCGGTCGACTACAGCCAGACTCCTCCACCCACACCAAGACTTGTGCCTGACGAGTCGCAGGAGATTCTGTCGAACTCGTTTAAAATTTCCGCAACGAATTCTTCCGCGATTAGAGATGGATCTCCGACAACAAGTGGAATAACGGACAATCAGCGGACACGTTTTCAAAAAATTATGGACGATCTGATGTCACAAGGTAAATCAGTCTTCCCAATACTTTGTCGTTTGATCTTTTCCAATAACTTTGTCTTTGTTTTTCTTTGTTTCATTCAATTCCTTTCAATAATTTAGGATAGATGAATACCTTTGGTTATATTAAAAACGATGATCGTATAAATATACACATCATGGGGTATAATATACATTCATGGGTTCATTATGTTTCGTTGACGATTAAAATCGATACAAAAATTATAGGACGATTCTTTTTCAACTGGGCAACTTTTTTTTTTGTTCAACCCCAAATTTTTTTCATAATCTGCCAGTTTAAAATATTGGTCAAAAGGAACGTTTTTGATTTTTTTAGATTTTTTTAGGCGTCCGTTCAGGATTTTTAATTTCTCATTACGAACACTTTACCTCAAAAAATATTTACCAAACAAAAAAAAGACATAAGGATAAAAACTTTTTTATTTTTTTCGCTTTATCAAAAAAAATCAAAATGATATTTTTTTTTGGATTGAGAAAATTAAAATTTGGCAAATAAATGAGAAAAACATTTTTTCTAACCAAATAACACACCTTAGATTCCGGTACAAATTTTACAGGATGTCTGTCATTTGGTAAAGTGTGTGCGTGAATTTTTCCAGAATCCTGCAATGGTTACGATTTAAAAAAAATTAAAACCCTGCGAAATGATTTATGATTTATGAGATCTATGAGATTTCGCAGGGTTTTTATTTTTTTTCATCGTAACCATTGCAGGTACCATTCTGGGAAAATTTACACTCACACTTTACCGAATGACAGACATCCTGCAAAATTTGTACCGAAATCGAAGCTGTGTTATTTGGTTAAAAAAAATGTTTTTCTCATTTATTTGCCAAATTTTAGTTTTCTAAATCCAAAAAAATTATCATTCTGATTTTTTTCGATAAAGCGAAAAAAATAAAAAACTTTTTATCCTTATGTTTTTTGTGTTCGATAAATATTTTTTGAGGTACATCGTCCGTAATGAAAAATTGAAAATTCTGAACGGACGCCTAAAAAAATCTGAAAAAAATCGAAGACGTTCCTTTTGACTAATATTTCAAACTGGCAGATTATGGGGAAATATTTCCATACATTTTATTGCCTTCTAGACACTTCTGTAACAGTTATAGTAATGGATTAACTCATTACAGCTACCGAAGAAAATATTGCTTTCCTGGAAGCATTCATATCGGCGTGGAAAATATCGCGCAAGCCGGAAGAAGTCGAGGTAAAGTTATTTTAATGCTGTATTAAAATTTAGGCTTTCAATATTGTTATCGTCAAATTCCGTGAGGAACAATGTTTTCGTGATGTACATCGCCGTCATTCGAGTTGTTGGTGCAGATTTATGTATTTATGTATTAGGCTGGGCCAAAAAAAACTTTTAATTTTTTTTTTAGTTACCATGAAAATATGGTCCGAGATGACGAAAAAAAAATTCTGGAAAAGTTTGATCTCTTAATATTAATATTAAGAGGTGACGCATTGTGATTTTCGATTTCCCATTTAAATAACACAGGAAATTTTTTTTATTTTATTTGGAATTTAAATGCACTCGAACGAATTTTCGTCCAGTGAAAATCAAAACATATTCTTGCAGGAAATTTTACGATCTTAAAAAAAGGTCTGATATAATTTTTTGCTAAGTCGACTCCATTAAAAGTTATTTAAGGTTAAAGTTCAACCTCAAATTGTAAATGATTAATTTTTCAAACTTCCATATTCTATCACGAACTCATGGCTCAAAAACATAAAATATTATATTATTTGTAAAGCTTCTTGCGTATTCTTACGTAAAATTATAAAATACTCACAAAAATATCGATAATTCTAGAAAAAATAGATTTTTTTCTGTACGTAATTTTTTTTAAATGTCGGAATTTTACTTTACCTGAGTAGAGACTTAAAAAAATTAATCATTCCTAGTCAAAATAATAAATGCCCTGTTTACAATTAACTATTAGGTAATTCAAAATAATAAAAGCAGTGTTTCAATAATTTTCCGATTGGAATAACATTTTTTATAATTTTAATAACTTTTCACTAATTATAATTAGTCTGTATCATGATTTCCCGATCGGAAAATTATTGAAATACTGCTTTTATTATTTTGAATTACCTAATAGTCAATTGTAAACAGGGCATCTATTATTTTGACTAGGAATGATTAATTTTTTAAGCCTTTACTCAGGTGAAGTAAAATTCCGACATTTTTAAAAAATCACGTACAGAAAAAAATCAATTTTTTCTAGAATTATCAATATTTTGTAAGTATTTTATAGTTTTACGTAAGAATACGCGAAAGGCTTTACAAATAATATAATATTTTATGTTTTTGAGCCATCAGTTTATGATAGAATATGAAAGTTTGAAAAATTAATCATTTACAATTTGAGGTTGAACTTTAACCTTAAATAACTTTTAAAGGAGTCGACTTAGCAAAAAATTATATCAGACCTTTTTTTAAGATCGTAAAATTTCCTGCAAGAATATGTTTTGATTTTCACTGGAAGAAAATTCGTTCGAGTGCATTTAAATTCCAAAGAAAATAAAAAAAATTTCCTGTGTTATTTAAATGGGAAATCGAAAATCACAATGCGTCACCTCTTAATATTAATATTAAGAGATCAAAATTTTCCAGAATTTTTTTTTCGTCATCTCGGACCATATTTTCATGGTAACTAAAAAAAAAATTAAAAGTTTTTTTTGGCCCACCCTATTATATATAACAATATCTGAAATTAATCAAGTGTGTTTTTTAGAACATGACGCATATTTCCCATGCGCCGACGACGAAACCAGCGGTCCCATTCCAACTCCCGGATCTGTTTAGAACGCCAGGAAAGGGCGTGGTAATTCGCAAAAGTTTTATAATTCAAAAAAATGAAAACAATGCACCTACGTGCTGGTCTAATGCAACCATGCATTTTTTCAGGTGCCCATTTACGACGGGATAGATTTTTATTTGCCCGAATTTCTCAAATCCAGTATCGAAAAACGTTGCATCGAATACGATCCGATAACTGAGAAGTGGAAAAAAAATTGGCGCTTGATGGTGCGCCAATGCTTAATTGAAGTATACGGAAAAAACTTGGGTGAATTTTCGGCAAAAGGGTCGCGAAACACGTCTTGCCCGCGAATCGACCAAGATTTATATATGGCCCTCTGGCGTAAGTACATTCTCTCGTCATCACGGTAAAACTAATGTCTTGCCTCTTGATCGTAAACTGTAATTATTATTTCCAGGTTGGACACGAGAATGGAGCGAGGAAGACGTTACGGAGCAGGACTACATAGAATTTATTAATAAGATGTCCTACAATCGAAGGAAGGCAGTGAATCAGACAAAAAAAATTGTCGAAGCGTCTACGCTACAAAGCTCAGAGATACACACGATACATTGCGACCACAAGAGAAAGAGGCGGTCGTCGTCCAATCCCGAACGGGGGAGCCGGGGAGAATATCAACAGCCGGAGACGCAAACGATGATGTCGAGCGGCGGACAACCCTTAGCGAGGATTCGCGATTTGGCGTCGGTGCTATACGGACGTAAACGGCAGCTGTTCATGCCTTAGCAGGCAATTTCCGATTTTTGCAAAACGCGAGTGGACATTTCTTTTGGTGCATGGATTTTAGTCACCAATCCAGTTTCTGTTTTCTCGTTTGTTTTTTTTGTCTGTGACGAGCGCGAATAGTGTTTCACAGTCATTTTCACTGAAGAAATCCCACACAGTGGAAAACCGCGTACACGCGGCACGTGGGACCAAACCCCGCCATTTGCAGACCCGGTCTCCGGATTCATCATAGATCAGCGGAATAACTGTCTGGGTTCCTTTATTTTTGCCTTTTTTTTCTGTCGCCCATACGTGTTCCGCTCCTTTATTCGTGTTGTAAGTACCGTTAATCATTTTCAAATCCGATCTAAGTTAATTTCCAATTTTACCTTATTTTTGCTTCCCTTTCTGTTTTGGTGCTCGCTTTTTATTGTGTTCTCTCTAATATTCCTTTTCTAGGGTTTTTTTTTTTTTTTTTTTCTTTCCCCCCCTTAAATGTCTTCCGAGTCGAATAAGGTGGCTACGGGCTCGGGATCCGATTCCTGTTCGGACCCCGATCCTCCTCTCGCGGATTCAGATAATCATTCTCACAGATCGCGCTCCAGGTCCCCTTTGGGGAAATCTAGGGGTCGTAAAAAGAAGAGATTGAAGAAATCGAAGTCAAAATCCGAGTCGAATATTTCAGTTATGAACCTCGATAATAACGCCATGAATGTCTCGGATACGAACGAGGCTAGCCAGAATGTACTGTTTACAAACGATAATACCGTGGACAATGTTGACATTCGCAACAGGGGGTCCACTTCGGGTACCCCTATTGTTTCTCTCGAGAAATCCGAGGATATGCCGGCGGGGTATGACAAGCATACCGCCTCTGCTCGTGAGCTTCGCACAATTCAGGGCCTTAAATCTAATCGCTATAACGCGACACATACAGGTCCGTACACTGTACACATCCAAGGAAATGTGTCTGGAAAGGAGGTGGGCCGAATCCCCCCCCTGGTCACGGGCATGAAGCTTTGCCGTAAATTTAAGAATATCCAAGACATACAGAAGATCGGCTTTAATAAAATCGCTGTAGATTTCAGTGTCGCGGCCTCGGCCAATAAATTTCTTGAGAGCAGGTACGCGGATTCAAAGAATTGGACTGCGTTCATTCCGACCTTTAAAATCATGCGGAAATCAATTATACGGGGAGTCGACATTGATCTTTCCGTGGACGATATAATGGCCGGTCTTGAGTCCCCGGTAACTATCTCGCGGGTAGAACGAATTACTCGCCTGAATAAGACCGATCAAAGCATTATTCCATCCAACTCGGTAATACTCTACTGTAGCGGGCAACAGATTCCGCAGTCGGTTAGGATCTATAAAATGCGGTTTTTTGTCGACCCATTCGTGGATAAGGTCAAAAGATGCTTCCAATGTCTTCGCTTTAACCACTTTAAGAACCAGTGTAAGGGGCAGGTCACTTGCAGTAAGTGCAGCGGCCACCACGAGAAATCTGAGTGTCAATCAGAAAACTTCCGATGCATTAATTGCAGCGGGGACCACGATTCCTTGTCGAAAGAGTGCCCGGAATGGATTTTCCAAACGGGCATTAAAAAAGTCATGGCTTTTCACGTGATGGACTTTAAATCGGCCAGATCTATTATTATGAGGAAACCATCGATTCTGGAAGATGTTCAGGTAGCAAATCAGGTGCCGGACATAACATTCGGTTGCTTCGCGGATGCGGTCTCACCCCGCACCCCTAACCCGAAAGAAAAACTCTACAAGGAATTGTTGAGCTTACCATCGGTTCGTGCAATGCATAAAAAAAATAAAACTAAAAAGGGTCCTTCTGCATCTCGGGCTGACTCCGATCAACCGGAAGTAACGGAGAACCCTCCGCTGGCCGTGCATGCATCACAGAATGATTTGTCTAACCCTACTACTGCCGTTCAGGCAGATTCAGAATTAGCCTTGTCCCTTCCACAGACTGGTGAAATCAGCGCTTCAGTTGATATGGGGGAAGGTGTTGAGGAAATCTTATCCGGTATTGAGGAGCTCCAGTACCACACTGGGTCCCAGATAGTTATTGAAACGGCTGTGATGGAGTCTATTTTCGAATCCGTCAGGGCACAAATCCGTAACGACGCGCCTGAACTTGGTGCATCGCAAACGGAACTCTGTAATTTAATTGTGAGTGCCATCTCCGCTGGAATTTCTGGCTATCAGGAAGCCCTTGCAGGCGGAGTTCCCCCCCCCTCCTTAATTTTAGCTTTTTCCCCTGTCTTTTTTTCTCTTTTTTTTGTTTTTGTCGTTTAAGTCGCGATCTTAACACGCTTGCCTGACGCAAGCCGTTTGATTTAGGGGCACTCACTCTTTCCCATGCACTCGAATAGGAAACTTAAGATAATTCAATGGAATGCACGGAGTATAGTAAACAAACGACAAGAGTTACCCAAGCTTACTGAGTCGGTAGATATTGTCTGTCTTAGCGAAACTTGGCTGAAGACTCGACACTCTTTTACAGCTGGTGGCTTTGAAATTATTCGGAAGGACAGGGCACTTGACCGCGCCGGTGGTGGTGTAGCGATTATGATAAATAATGAATTACCCTTCAAACGTTTGGATACTCAATTTATTTGCAGCCTGGGTTTTGAATGCGTCGGAGCTTCAATTCGCACTGCGATGGGTAAATATTATAACATCTTCTCCCTCTATAAGGATCCTAGGATTAATATCCCTTTTAACGTTTGGTCACAGTTTTGCAATTTCTTTGAGAACTTGGAAAACACTGTGATTTGTGGAGACCTTAACGCTCATCACATTAGCTGGTCAGCCTTAAGAAATGCCCAGGGTTCCCACCTTTTTAATTGTCTATTGAGTTCTAAGCTTATCGTTTTAAATGACACTTCGGCCACAATGGTAGGTCGTCCAGACATGCGTGTATCCTCACCGGATATTACAATCTGCAGTCAAGACTTGGCACTGGATTGTTCATGGTCAGTGGGAGAGGATAGTTTTTGCAGCGACCATCTGCCTGTGTGTACGTATGTCGGGTCATCGTTCTCTTTAACGGAAAAAACTGAAACCAAACTTCTGACTAGAAATGTAGACTGGGATAGCTTTACAGCCCGTCTATCCGATGTCGTCATGGAGTATGATCGGACTCCGGAGATAGGAGTTGAGGCAGCGTATAATAAGTTTACTAGGGATGTTATATCCTCGTTAACAGAGGCGGGGGGTACTATTTCCTCAGGAAATAGGACCCGAAAAGCCCCAAAGTGCCCATGGTGGAATGATGCTTGTTCTGAAGCGACCAATAATCGTATCGAAGCTTTAAAGTACTTCAGAGACAACAAGACTGCTTTAAACTTTAGTGAACTTCAGCGGGTAACGGCGGTAGCTCGTAGAACTCTACGGAATGCGAAAAGAGACTCGTATAAAGCCTTCTGCAACACAATCAATAATTCCATGGCAATTAAAACAGCATGGAACATTGTCAAAGGTTTTAAAGCCAGAAATGCAGAAAGCTCGCAGAACTCCCCTGTTGATCCTGAGGATCCTGCGATAGCTACGGCTATAGATAACTTGTGTCCTCCTTTTGCTGCACCTAGATTGATCCCGGTTCTGCCCAAATTTGTGCCGTTCCTAGATAGCCCTTTTCAACTGTCCGAACTTACCTTTATTATTTCACGTTTGAAAATCCACTCCTCTCCAGGACCGGACTTGATCAGTAATCTCATTATTTCTAGATTTCCTCGGTCATCGGTTGAATTTTTACTTAAACTGTTCAATAATATTTTTCGTCTAAACACCGTCCCAAACGATTGGTCGATGTTTAATGTCAGCTTCATCCCTAAACCTGGAAATAAAGGCTTCCGACCTATAAGTCTAGCAAATAACCTCTTTAAGTTATTCGAAGGGTTAATCAAGAATCGCCTTGAATGGTGGATAGAGAACGACCGGTACATCCCCAAGTGTCAGTTTGGGTTTAGGAAGGGCCGATCCTGTATTGACAACTTGGCTATTTTATCTTCGGATATTTATTTGGCTTTTGCTAGAAAAGAATACTGCGGGGTAATCTGTCTAGATATCAAAAGTGCGTATGACAGAGTCATACCACAAATACTTATCTCCAACCTCGCCTCTCGGGGTATGTCGTCCCGCATGTGCAATGTTATTTATAGTTTAATTTGTAGCAGAAATCTCAATTTTATCTCTCAAGGTAAAATTATCGGTACTAGGAGAACGAATCTTGGTCTTCCGCAAGGCTCTGTCTTAAGCCCTATTCTCTTCAATATTTATGTCCGCTCTATCCAACAGTGCCTCCCTGGGAGCGTAAAGTTTCTCCAATATGCAGATGACTGCGTCATATACTCGTCGGACAAATCCATAAACGTCGTTAAAACCAACTTGGAACTCTCGCTCACCGAGGTCTCAAATTGGCTCGAAGGCATAGGACTAGCCTTGTCTATTCCAAAGACTCAATTTTGTATCTTCTCACGCAAGCAGTTTAATCCATGGACTCACTCCCTCAACGCGAGTAATCAAGTTATACCCTTTCAACCCCATTGCACTCTTCTGGGTGTTAAACTTGATTATAAACTTAGCTGGTCAGCACATATAAAATACATCGTGCAGCGCGCGCGGCAAGCACTAAGTATTCTCAAGGCTCTCTCCTCAAGGTCCTGGGGTGCTTCCCCGTCAAAACTTTTTACATTTTATAAGGGATATATAAGGGCTATCATAGACTGGGGTGCTGGCTCTACGGCAATGCGAGCAGTGCCCTCCTCATTAAACTGGAAAGGATTCAGTATGAGGCAGTCAGAGTGTGTCTGGGTCTACTTAATACTACACCACGTAGTATAATCTTAGCTGAAGCTGGTTTACATCCTCTAAGATTCAGAAGGACCTGTCTTATTAAAAGATATTTGTGTCGAGCTTTCTCTCTCTCTAACCACCCTGTAATTACCAAGCTGGCGCTTCTAGACACTATAACCAATAGGAACAATCTGAAGAGCAGAAGATACATGCCTGATTTACTGGTGTGCTTCCGCGAGTTGCTGCCGAACATGACGAGCGTAGCTAAAGCAGAGGACCCGGTTTGCTTCCAGTTCCCGTTAGCTAGCCAGATATTCGATTTCTCTCCGGATCTCTATTTTGGTAGGATACTCAAAGACTCCGAGGAACCAGAAAATCTTCTCCAGAACGCAATAGTTACTCGCTGGCCAGACTGTAGTTTGGTATATACGGACGGGTCTAAATCTGCTGACCGTTGTTGCGCTGCCTTTCTCCGCTTTTTTAGGGGTGCAACAATATCGTACTCTTTTTCTCTGAACCCTCTAATGTCCGTATTTTCCGTGGAAGCCGTCGCTATCTGGCGGGCGATCATTCACTGTCGCCGCAATAATTTCAGACGAATTGTTATATTCGCGGACTGCTTGTCGGTTTTAACCGAAATAGCTAAACCTGGCATTTTCCCCCTGCGAAACTACCTGATTCTCGAAATAAGGTTACAGATTAGCCTCCTTTTGAGAGAAGGCGGCTCTATCGAGATTATTTGGATTCCCGCCCATCGAGGGATCAGGGGAAATTCTTTCGTGGACACAATGGCTGCTGGTGCTCGACGGGTTACCGTGGGCCCCCATCCATTAAACCTGGCTGTCCCGGCGGCTGATTTGATTACGCTCCTATGTCGTATAGATCAAAACGCAGTTCTCAATTCTTTGAAATCGCTGCAGCTGTCTAGTAGTGCGGCTGGTTATTTCAGATCTTTGGATGTATGGAATGGAAAACCTTGGTGGCGAAAATCCACCGTAAACAGAAGTATCATATGCTCCGTGTCCAGGATTAGAACGACACACTGCAAAGTCAATGAATATTTTTTTAAATTTCACATGGCTGACACGAGTGGCTGCGAGTGCGGTCAGGCCCCGCAGAGCATTGATCATCTGTTTTGGAACTGTCCTCGAAACTCAGTTCCAAGAGCAGTTCTACTTGAAGATTTACGGGGGCTTGGTGTTTATCCGCCTTATTCGACTCAGGCATTAATCAGATCAGGTCCCACACACCTGAAGTATATTATGCGTTTTCTCTCCAACATAACATCTCTACCTTGATGCATAATTTAACTACGTAATGTCGTTTGAATTCAGTCTTGGTTCCGTCTAATTGTTTCCTAATCCATGTGTTGTTTTGTCTTCCCTTTGCACAACGTGCATTTTCCTTTAACAGGGATCCGTCTTGGTGCCCTTACCTGCCCGCTGGTCGCTCGTGCGCATAGGGGAGGAGCAGGCCACTTAGCTCAGCCTCCAAGCACTATGTGGTGCACCGTCCTCACCTAGTCGGGGCGGGTGAACAGCTGGCGACATCTACATTTGAAAGCTAAAGTAGCATTGAAGAAGAGAGTGGCACAGGTCCCCATCGTGGGACGAGCCAAACCAGGCAAAAAAAAAAAAAAAAAAAACCCTTAGCGAGTCCGGGAATCTTCGAGGACCCTGCTCATAGAGCGCATGACCATTGGATGCTTCCGACCAATGTTTTATTGCCCGGAGCGGATGAACAATACAGCGACGGACGTCGGTCACCGTTCTATCTAACGGAACTCCATTAACTGTTAATGCCTCGTTACGGTACCAAAAATATAAATATATTACAGTTCCTTTATATATGTTGTATGTTGAGTATATATATATATTAGACTGGTCTTTGAAAGTGGATTGTCAAAGTTACCTAAAAAATCTGAAGCTCACCTTAAAATTATAAAATTCTCCAAATTTGCCTTCCATTTAGAAAAAAAATTTTATTGTCTTTTTTTATTTTTTATTTGTCCAAGTTGAAAAATCTGAAGTTGACCTCAAAAGAATAGAGATCCTGCAATTTTCAGCTCTCTACTGAAATATTAAGGTGAATTTTATATTTTATTATTTAATTTTTTGTGATTAAAAATGTTATACTTTATTATTTAATTTCTTTTATTGAACATTTTGTTTATTATCTAATTTTTTAATCGCAAATTTCATATTTTATCTTTTATTATTTAGATTTGTTAATTTAAGAAAAACTCAATAATGAAATATGAAATTCACAGTTACGCCTTAATATTAAAATAGAGAACTGAACATTTAAGGGGCTCCTTTTTTTAAGGTCAAGTTCAGATTTTGAATATAGGCAAATTGATAAAAAAAAAATCAATAACATTTTTTTCTTAAAATTCACAGTCATGCCTTTATATTAAGATAGAGGACTCCAATTTGGATTTTCTTTTTTCTTTTTTTTAAAAGGTCAACTTCAGACTTTTGGTGTGGCGTCTAAAATCTATTTTTTAAGGATTAGTCTAATATATGTATTTATATATAGATATATATGTTTTTTGTTGAATAAATTAAATATTCGAGTTCGTCAAAATTCGATTTTTTCAATGGCCCTAACATTCATACTGGCGGATATTTTTTACCGATGCTAGCGTTACGGAAGGGTATATAGTAGGTCGTGCAAAAGCGATTTGCTCTCCTTCGTCATAACTGCGTTTCAAGGGGGGAACGGGACCTCTACGACAGGCCGAGTAAGGGTAATGAAGGCTGTATGGCAGACTAAACAAGAGCCACGGCGGCTGTATGGCAGGCCGGCTAAGGGTAACGGCGACTGTACGGCAGACTGACGGCGGCTAGCGAAGGCTGCACGGCAGACTGACCACGGCTAGCGAAGGCTGTACGGCAGACTGACCGCGGCTAGCGAAGGCTGTACAACAGACTGACCGCGGCTAACGAAGGCTGTACGGCAGACTGAGCAAGGGCAACGGCGGCTGTAGGGCAGGCGAACGGTGGGTAACGAAGGCTGTATGGCAGACTGACCGCGGCTCGCGGAGGCTGTAGGGCAGACTGACCGCGGCTAGCGGAGGCTGTACGGCAGACTGAGCAAGGGCAATGGCGGCTGTAGGGCAGGCGAACGGTGGGTAACGAAGGCTGTATGGCAGACTGACCGCGGCTCGCGGAGGCTGTAGGGCAGACTGACCGCGGCTAGCGGAGGCTGTACGGCAGACTGAGCAAGGGCAACGGCGGCTGTAGGGCAGGCGAACGGTGGGTAACGAAGGCTGTATGGCAGACTGACCGCGGCTAACGGAGACTGTACCGCAAACTGATGAAGGGCGACGGCGGCTGTACGGGAGGTTAGGCAAGGCTATAGAGGCTGTGAGAGCGCGCGGTGTCGCCCTACGCGAGCCTGCGATAGGCTATTTGTTCACTTTCTGCCACTTCCAGGCCGAGGGGAGGCTGGAGCTTATATATGATTTTATCGCACCGTACCCTTCGCCACGCTCGTACACTCCGTGGACGAAACGTTGGGACTCGGAATTAAGCGGGCCAAGGGAGGCTAGAAATTTCGACTCGGGATTATGGAGAAAATTTTATTGCAAATTTACCAGCACAAGGTACAACCATTAAAGGATATTTTTCAAAATCGGAATTTTTATGTCATTTTTAAGATGCTGTAACTTGGCGAAAAACTCTCATAATTTAAACAATTAAAAATGTAAATTTTGCTCAAAATGAATTGGACAATCAATGGTTGAGAAATTCATTTTGTGAGGATAACATTTTAATCAGACATTTTTTCCATAACAAACAGTAGATGATTGAGTAATAAAAAAGAAAGATATTTTGAATATATTTTTCTTGACAATGCTACACAATTTACGACGAAGAATCGTTTGTTGCAGCGTATAACTAACCGTGAGGCCTACAGGATAAGCCGACCGTGACTTAATGTCGGTGGTAAAAAAACAGCCAGTCTTGTCAAAATGATAAGACTTTTTTCCTAATGTGTGGCATGAGTATTGTACAGAAAAAGAAATTACGAAACGGAATTTTTTTTAAATTTTGTGTCGCCTTGGCCTACTTTTTTTCAACTCTCGTAATAATTCCATTTATTTAATGATTATCAGCGTCAGTTCTGGAAGGAAGTCTCGAAAGTGACAGTGAAAGTAGTGGCAGCGAACCCCCAATCGATGGCCCATCCAATACGAATTCGTGGCAAATTTGGGGCGCGGAAATCGACAACGAGGTGAAGGACGCGATCGACCAAGAGATCGACGATGGCGATAATGCGCATTTTCTTTCGCATCTCGCATGCTTCGAATTGAAAAATCTGAAGCACAATCTGTTGCGGAACGAAGTGCTCCCAATGAGAGCTGATGATTTTTTCATAAAGCATTTTAAATTTATAAGCGGGCAAACGAAACTCATCGACGCAGCAATTGCCGACATCGAATCGGCGGATGATCGAGCGTCGGAAGAAATAGTTCCGGTAGCTGACTCCACGCACGACGCAGATGCTGGCGTTAACCGTCTCGGTTTGAGCGGTGACACCGAAGTTTCAGCAGGACCCATCGCTAAAAATAAAACATTACCAGTCATCACGGATGACATAATTATTGGGCCGGGCTGCGTTGCGTGTGCAATGGGCGATAACCCAAGTGGAAAAACAAAATATAATCTATATACGAACAATATAGACTTTCTATATTGATCTGGCCACATATTTTTTATATACAAAGTATATGAGGGATTCCACGTGAAACCGGCCACTTCTGACCCGACCGGTGTTCGATTTGGATGAAATTTTTTTTCCTCAAAGTACATGATGACGACAACATTCGACAATTTTTTTAAATTTTTGCCGGCATTATTTATTTAGTTATGAATTTTTTAAAAAGTCGTCAACCGATTTTTCAACTGCAAATATCTCCAAGGCAAAATATCCAAATTTAATCGCTCGCACGTCAAAATATGCGGAATAAGGTCATCTTTTAGAAAAAAATATTAAAATTTTTTTTTACTGTTATATATATTACTTTTTTTACATCTAAATTGCTAAAATCGACTTTCTGAAAAAACACCATCGTTTTTTTTTTCGAAATTTTTTATCCAGATTCCTTGTCCGATTGTCGAAATTTTGAGCCCTGAGTGAGAGTGGCAAATTCATATTTACTATTTTTTCACGAATTTCAAAGTTTATCGAAATTGGAAAACTACAAACTTCAATGAATATTCCACGAGTGTAGATAAAAATTGAAGTCAAAATCATTCATTTTCGAGTCGAGCAATTCGATTAATCAATTTATTCAGGTTTAAATTATCGTAAAAGATTTCGATTCGGCAGAAGATGAATAATTTTTTACGTGAACTCTTTTGTTCGGTTCTGGAATTATGTGATGTATTCTCTGTGTTTCTGGTATCCGTTTGGCCGCTCTAGAATGTGATTTGAGTTGTTTGCCAGCTGCTTCATAATCCGCTTGAGGTGAAAATTTGACCTCTATATTTGGCAATGTGATTGATCTTGAAGCCCATTCGAAGAACTCGTGCGGGGTAGGTATTTGTTGATTCGATGGTAATTGCAAACTTGCTCGGGCTGCCAATCTTTTTACCCTTCCTCCCACACCTCCGAACGGTCCTTTACCTTGAGTGGTCGTGAAAAAATGCCACTCCGTTTGAATCCTGAAATCTTCTTCATGGTGATATAAGTTGACGAAGTTAGTATAATTTTCAAATTGCTGCGGTGCACCATCCGAAAAATAATAAACTCTAATCGGCGTCGATAGTGTCCTAGCAAAGTTTCTAATAATTTTACAGTATACGTGGACAGCTATTTCATTATGGTGGTTGCAGTCCGATAATATTACCAAGCTGCGGTGATTGAGCATTCCGTCTCGAGTAAATCACGACCGGAAATATCGTTGCTTAGTTATTATTCCAGTGAAATCCTGGTGCGGTATCTTGGACGACAAACGCGTCATTTTCCGCGAAATCGCAAACAACTAAATATTCATCTTCTGCCGAATCGAAATCTTTTACGATCATTTAAACCTGAATAAATTGATTAATCGAATTGCTTGACTCGAAAATGAATGATTTTGACTTCAATTGTTATCTACACTCGTGGAATATTCATTGAAGTTTGTAGTTTTCCAATTTCAATAAACTTTAAAATTCGTGAAAAAATAGTAAATATGAATTTGCCACTCTCACTCAGGGCTCAAAATTTCGACAATCGGACAAGGAATCTGGATAAAAAATTTCGAAAAAAAAAACGATGGTGTTTTTTCAGAAAGTCGATTTTAGTAATTTAGATGTAAAAAAAGTAATATATATAACAGTAAAAAAATTTTTTAATATTTTTTTCTAAAAGATGACCTTATTCCGCATATTTTGACGTGCGAGCCATTAAATTTGGATATCTTGCCTTGGAGATATTTGCAGTTGAAAAATCGGCTGACGACATTTTCAAGAATTCATTACTAAATAAATAATGCCGGCAAAAATCTAAAAAAATTGTCAAATGTTGTCGTCAGCATGTACTTTGAGGAAAAAAAATTTGATCCAAATCGAACACCGGTCGGGTCAGAAGTGGCCGGTTTCACGTGGAATCTCTCATATATAACCCGCATATAATCCATACAAAAAACGAACGTTGTTCATATGTTTATTTCTCATACAATATATATGGGGTATTCTTGGGAATTTCGGCAACTTCGGACAGTTGGGTCAAAATTTTTGCCCCCCAATTTTTTCCATTAATATGTGTTGAAAATAAAGAGACACGTATTTCGGCGTTTTTTATTTTGAGCTCCGACTTTTGAAATACGGTCAAATGAAGTTTTTGAAGTATTGACCACATTCGATCATTCAAATCGATATATCTCAGCAACGGTTAGTGATAACTCGAAAAACAACGGGTCTTTTTTTTCGTTTTTGAACGCTCTATACAATGAAAACATTTACGATTATGTTGCACAAATTCAACAATAAGTTATAAACAATTCAAAATTAAAAATGAAATAAAACAAAAAACGCACTTTTAATTTTTAAAATGTATTTTCTTTTTAATTCCTTGAACAAAAACAAAAATTTAGCCACCTTGAACTTTTTGGGCCGACGCTTCGTTCGGGAGTTATAGATTTTTTTGTCACGAAAAACCCGTAAATGTTTACCCGGTTGTTAAGAAAAAAAGCTATAACTTTCGAATGAAGCGTCGGCCCAAGTCCGGCCGAGTCTCAAAATTTTCGTTTTCGTTCAAGGAATTTGGAAAAAAATAGATTTCAATAATTCAGGGTACTTTTTCTTCATGCATTTTTTTACTAATAAAATCCGTATATTTACCGGTTTTTTATGACAAAAAAAGCTATAACTTTCGAACGAAACGTCGGCCCAAGTCGGGCAGGGTCTTAAAATTTTTCTTTTCGTCCATGGAATTTGAAAAAAAAATCAATTTCAATAATTAAGGGTACTTTTTTTTTCATGCAAATTTTTACTAATAAAATACGTAAATTTACGGGTTTTTTGTGACAAAAAAATGTATAACTCCCGAACGAAGCGTCGGCCCAAAAAGTTCAAGGTGGCTAAATTTTCGTTTTTGTTCAAGGAATTAAAAAAAAAATACATTTCAAAAATTAAAAGTGCGTTTTTTGTTTTATTTCATTTTTAATTTTGAATTGTTTATAACTTATTGTTGAATTTGTGGAACATAATCGTAAATGTTTTCATTGTATAGAGCGTTCAAAAACGAAAAAAAAGACCCGTGGTTTTCCGAGTTATTACTAACCGTTGCTGAGATATATCGATTTGAATGATCGAATGTGGTCAATACTTCAAAAACTTCATTTGACCGTATTTCAAAAGCGGGGGCTCAAAATAAAAAACGCCGAAATACGTGTCTCCTTATTTTCAACACATATTAATAGAAAAAATTGGGGGGCAAAAATTTTAACCCAACTGTCCGAAGTTGCCGAAATTCCCAGGAATACCCCATATATAAACTATATGCGGTTTATATACAATTAATATGCAATTTTAAATCGACACGCGAAGAGCCCATTTTCAATGGAAAAATAACTGCGTACGTTTTACAGGAAATAAATCCAGGAGCAATATTCAACGATGGCCGATTCATTTTTTCTGTGCATTGTACGCTATGCAACTTTTTTATAGTTCATATACACCAGAATACCGTAATAAAACTATTTAAAATAGACCATAAATCATAAGAAATAAAATATGTAAACAGTATATCAAACAATATTTGATGTATATATTTCCTCGATCAATATTTATTTCCGATGTCGTATATACAAAAAGACTATATACTTTCTATAAGCTAAAACGCTAATAATCGGACAACTTTCGGATCTACTATTTCGGGTCGTTATGATATTAACTCAGCTTGAAGTGCATGCAGAAACAAAAATTCAAAGATTTTTTAGATTTGGTCTATTATTTTGACCCATTATCGAGTTTCGTATTGATTCGGAAAAAAGCAAACATATTCACCGACTTTAAGTAAATGGCTGCTATTTTGCGCACAGGCACGGCGTGTGTAATCCCACTATCGCGAACTGGGACGATGTACGTTAATCGTACACCTGTACCTCGGTGGGTAAAAAACGGTATTTCATTACTCTGGATGAGTTCTCGGACTATGGCGTAATAGTCGTTTTCGAATTCTGCGAAACACTGAACAACCCCGAAGCGCGCGCATTTGTCCCAGGTTACGCAGGTATTATCTCGTTTTATTTGTTTTTTGTACGCGACCGAAGTAAGTAACCGTTTGCCGACTTTTATCTTCGAATAGAATCGTATATCTTCCGTCTATCGCTCATTTATCAGAAATCGACCTTGTACGGATAACGCTGCAATAGCCTCTGCCCTCGGAAATTGACATCGTTCTTTTGATGTTGTCAGCATCCTATCGTTGGATTCTAAATATTCGTCCAAAAAGTACCGCAAAATATGCCTTACATTGATTAATCGTACTGTGTTTAATAATTCGACATCTACTTTGTTTGGACCGTGTTTAATTTTGACGAGTTGTCCATTACCATCTTCGAATGGAAACGCTGACCAAGCCCAAAGTGGACCCCACAGACGAACGAAATGTGAAAGATGAGAAAGCTGATGAACGTTAAAAGAACATTTATCTATTCCGTACAATTGCTGTACGTCAGAATAGAAAATGTTGAACATGCATTCGGCCAACAATATTTCGTCTTCCGTAATAATTGACTGCGTTAAAATCTGCACGGCACGGACCAATAGCAAGTAATGCTGGTAATATTCATCGCGGAGTTTATCTTTTAGTAATATCGGCGAGTAATATAGCAAAAACGCAGACAATTCTTTTGCTTTCCAAAACTTGAAAAATTTTAACTCCCTGGGGATCCGAGTAATGGAATCTGGCGGCCTAATATTAAGGAGTGACGCGTCGATCGATTTTTCCGATGCTTTTGAAAGACAATATCGCTTGTTTCGATTTCCTGGGCCAAACCAACAGTCGCAGAGCATCCGTTCAACTCCAAGCAGCACGGCATGCATATAGTCCGGAACGAAACCCGTGACAATGTTGAAGTGCGGGATCTGTGCTGGAACCGAAGGACCTTTGACACCCTTGACTGGAAGATTGTGTTGAATCGCTCGTCGGGCCTGGTCCATTACTTTCGCATGCGTACGGGCCGGTGGAATTTCTTCCGGCACGGGATATACGCGTTTGAATCCTCGTGCTGTTTGATGTGTCTTGCCGGGATGTTCGCAATAAGGACATCCGTATTGTCCGTTAAATTGCTTGATATTTTGCACCGCAGCCCTTGCCGGAGAATCTAATATCGCTACAGGAGCGATAACTTTGCTACACATGGCGACATTGCTAACAGGATAACGCCATGCAATCCCAGTCGAATACAGATCGTCGATCGCTGTTGCAAATGGCTGTAGAAAAGAAAGCATGTTGGGTTTCGTCATCCCAGAATATAGGCCGCATAGGAATTGGAAATTGCGTCGATCTCTAGGTGGTATATTTGCAATTTGGACAAATATCAGACATAGTTGAGCAGTCGAACTCTTCGCCAACGGGATGCCGTCGGTATTCCACACCAGACAAATGTCATACTTTCCAGTTATGACCTCGTCCTTCAAACGTTTATATTCCGTACCGGAAGTAATGTCGGATATACTATCTAGATCGCCGTTTACAGTCGCATGCTGATCCATGAGCTTATGTAAGTTACGAACCTCGAACGCATGCGTCAACAGAAGACGCAAATTATTTTCGACAAATACGCCGTTTGTTTTCGTGCCCGCACATGATCTACAGACTAGATCGTTCTTGGACCATTCGCCTAGGTAAGTCGTGCAATCCTGACAAAACCTGGGTTTTTTTATCGGCGTGGACTCGGCAGGCTCCAATGAATTGAGGAGCTTATATAATCGGTGTCGCGTCCGCGGTAGATTGTTCAGTGTCGGTAATATAGCATTCAACAGTGTTAGTAAGGCGTCAAGACACCGCTTTGAAATTGAATTTTCCATATAAAAAGTCAAGATGAGTTCAACACACTCTCCGATCGTTATACTCGAACCAGAAAATTCCAAAACCAGATTCCGGCGAATCCACGTTGGCTCTTTTTTTGTATTATCAAAATCATGGACATCGTCCGATACGATTTCCGAATCCACAACATCTTCGAGTTCCGAATCTTCTTCATCACCGGAATGTTGAAGAAAGCTGAAGATGTCTGCCGAAGATGTCTGCCGACTGCCGACCTCGATACTGTTGTCCTCATTTGCATCCTGTAACCATGATCGAAGTCGATAAAGTACAAGTATTCATTGAACTGTATCCTTTAAACAATTTGGACTATCGCCATCGTCATCGTCATCGTCATCGCCAACGTCATCGTCATCGTAGATGCTTCCGAAGAGCACGCTCATAAATATTTTTAACATGCGAAACATGCGAAACATGCGAAAAATAAACGTTTCGCTTCATTTAATGCGTAAGCCGATAAAAACCATTAAATATTTGACCAAATTACTTATATCAAATCAGGATATTTTTTAGCGAATTATTTTGATTCAGTTTATTTTTACCGAAGGCCTTTCTTATATAGAATTCATTGTCTCTAAAATGTATCCATACATTTTACTTGTAGTTCATCTGTGACACTCGTTATCCGGCGGGTTTAGTTCCCAATCATTTTTATTGGCCTACGCATTAAATGGAGTAAAAAGTGTATTTTCAAATGTCATTGAAACGTAAAAGGGGCGCAATTGCAATGCGAGAAAAATGAACACTTTTGAGTGCGTTCTTCGGGAGAATTTTTTACTAAGCTAACCACAGACTTTCGAAATTTTTGCCCGCAAGAACAAAAGTAAATTGTTTCTTTTTACACAGCCTAGTATTTATGAGATAGTCCATACCAAATCGACAAGAATTTTCCCTGACCTCTTTTGATTTAGCTGATTATTTTATATATTTTTGTACCAACTGTAAATGGAGTATTCACAATTTTTTTCAATTTTTGTATCGAACAGTTGAAAAGTTATTATTTTTTTTCGAAATCCGACCGTTTTTTTTTTCAAACGCTCGTAACTTAGGAAATAATGACTTAAGTGAAATTTGTCTCTCTTTTTAATGTTGGGTTTTTGTCTAAATTTTTTAGAGAAAAATACTCGAAAACTTTAAGAACTGTTTTCGACCGCTATTTTGGCATTTTTGAGTTTTACAAATTTTTTTCGAACTGTATGTCATATTGGATTTTTTTGAAAAATGTATATGTTAAAGTACACGTAATTTAACCTATTGTATGTAAGTTTCATGATGATGTTCGGTCTTTTTTTATTCAATTTTAAATGTTTCAAAACCAAGTTTTATTGGTTTATAGGAAGCTAATTTTTGAAAATTTTGGCAACGCTTTTCTATAATTTATAATTTTGAAGTATGGTTCATTCGAATGTACCGAAAATTGGTCTAGTTACTACTTTTTAAAAGTATAATATCGGAGTAAATATATTGTTTTGTTGTTTTCAAATTTAGAAAAAGATTTGGTAAATTTGCAGAATCACAGCTCCACCGCGGCTTCGCCGCGTTGTCGCGCACGGCGTCCGTGCGGTGGAGCCGTGATTCTGCAAATTTACCAAAGATTTCTAGAAAAATTTCTAAAACTCAAAAATGCCAAAATAGCGGTCGAAAACAGTTCTTAAAGTTTTCGAGTATTTTTCTTTGAAAAATTTGGACAAAAACCCGACATCAAAAAGAGAGACAAATTTCACTTAAGTCATTATTTCCTAAGTTACGAGCGTTTGAAAAAAAGGTAGGATTTCGAATAAAAATCACAACTTTTCAACCGTTCGATAAAAAAAATTGAAAAAAATCGTGAATACTCCATTTAATTGATACAAAAACATAAAATAATTAGCCAAATCAAAAGGGGTCATGGAAAAACCTTGTCGATTTGGTATGGACTACCGCATATATAATTTGACTTTACCTCAAGAACAACTTCGTTATCTTCAACGTCGTCGACTGCTTCCCATTCGCCGTTTTTGAACCAGCGACGGAGTGTCGTCCCAGGGATGAGCTGGCTCTGTGGCAAATATACAAAAAATATTCAACAGAATATTGTTATGTATTTGATGAAAAGTTCGTATTATAACCTACCTCGTTATCGCGAACGTAATTCCGGCAACGCTTCATGTCGTTGTGAACTGTTTTTTCTAACACTTCCATAGCAGCGCGTTTCAGTTGTCTCTGAAAATATCAAAACCCTTCCCATACGAAGTTTACAGCGTTCATAGAGCTATAACAACTCCGTGAGTCACTCGTTTATGTGGAAAGTGACAGTTGGTGACAGTTGGGATAAAGTCCTCGAGTTCTGCGAGAATGGCTCCATGACAATATTTAATTCAGTGTGATGATAAATCACTGTCTATCGTACATCGTTCGTCGATACAGGAAACACAAACTAGAAAATTAACGGTTGGACAGAGGGTCACGTTTGTCTGGCCAGAAGATGGTTCCGGTACGGAGACGTATGCAGGAGAAATTATCCACGTATCGAGTAAGTTTTTAGCGTGGTTTTCATTAGAAGCAAAGCGTTGTTTGCACTTTTTTCATCAGTTCGTGCGAGAATAGGGTTCGTTGTGTGTCGTGTCCAGAAATTGATCATATTGATCAATCCCTTATTTTCCACAGGTGAAGAATCGATTTTACAAATTATAAAATCGCAAAAAATAAAGCAAATGGAAGCCGAAATAAAATCCGGTCAACACAAAAAGAAAAAAGAATCTCTTAGCAAACAGAAAACGAATAACTTGGTACGTATTAAAGAAACAAAATATTAAATAATAGTATTTTTTATTAAACTTTTCTAAATTCATCAATACTAGCTGGAAAAGGAAAAAAAAGCAACATCGATATGGCAAAATTGATATTTAAGGTGCTCGATCGGTCACAAGAAATTGCGGCGCCACGGAGGTTCGTGCTGTGCGAAAATCACGAAGAGAACGAATCTGGTGAAGAAAGAACCGATTATCATATCTTCACAGAGCTACAATCTTCTCTTCGGAAAGCTCTGTGTTTGGTAGATGAATTATTAAGACGCAGTGCACCCAATCGCGACGGTATTGTATTGTGACGTGATTGATTAATCGATGATAATTACGTCAAATTAATACTGCGATTATAATCAACTACAGACCAAATCCCGGATATGTCGGAATCGTCTTCGTCGCCACGGACCCTGGACGATGAAGAAGTAGGAGAGGCAACCGCATCAGAAAAGCGAGGATTTGAATTGACCGAGCAGCACACATCCTCGTCACAAACAAGACCGTCCATCGTTTTATCGGAGGAATCTGACAGCAATGCGATGGTTAACTTTCGGCGGACCCCTGACTACGAACGCAGCTCATCACCACTCGAGCCGTCTTTGCCACCATCGCCTTCCGCAAATTCACGTAAAAACACAGATGATGATGGCACATGGACATTGCGCCATACAGAAGAGGTCGGGAACGAGGTACATTCGGAGACTCGCGGTCACAGTTATTGCATTTATTAATTTTACTAATATCATTGGTTTTTTAATATTATTTCAACATGTTTATAAAGGTTGTGGAGCTGATTCCTGGGACGGGGATATTCATCTCGAAATTGACTCTGACCATGATCAACCGGAACGCAAAAAGCCAAAAGCAAATGTCGAGACAGTTAATGGACGCAATTTTTACGGAGAACGCTCTTCAAACCTGCAGTTTAGGCGGTAAAAAAGCTGGAAGATTGGTGGCCTCGCCTCGACCAGGACTTCATAACAATGCGATAAACGTTTTGATCGGTGAATATTTCAATTGAATTGAAAAAATCTTTCTTAAGGGGACTGAGTCACCTAAAAAGTCGAAGGAAAAAATTTTTTTTTTTTTGTGACAAGATCAATCTACATTTTCATTCTAATTTATCCTTATAAAGTATCTATACTTAGCTATCTTTTTAATTTTTTTCAGAACCATATCAAGCATCCGAACGCTGTGATATTTTTCCAAAGTTTGGGAGCTTGTCGTAAGATTCAGACCGAACAAATGAACCGATCTTAGATTCTGACGTCCCATTTTGTTCAGAAAACACATAATTCCGGAGTGAATGTGGGATTCTTTTTTTTTATGCACTTCAAACATTTTGGCAGCCTATAACGTAAAAAGGAAACAAAGTTTGTGGAAAAACAGTTGAATAATAGGTCACCATAACTTCATCGTACCTCGCATTCCAAATTCCCACATTCACTCCGGAATTATGTATTTTCTAAACAAAATGGGACGTCAGAATCTAAGATCGGTTCATTTGTTCGGTCTGAATCTTACGACAAGCTCCCAAACTTTGGGAAAATATCACAGCGTTCGGATGCTTGATATGGTTCTGAAAAAAATTAAAAAGATAGCTAAGTATAGATACTTTATAAGGATAAATTAGAATGAAAATGTAGATTGATCTTGTCACAAAAAAAAAAAAATTTTTCCTTCGATTTTTTAGGTGACTCAGTCCTCTTAATCTGATTATTCTTGTTTATCATATCTCTTTATTTGCAGAGTACGTGCAAGCAGCGGCGGAAAGAGTAAAGTGGCCACCGATTGCTGACCAGCTGATACGTCAAAGCATGCGGACAAAATTAACGGAATCACGAGCCACAGGAAGATTAAACGAACATAGAAATAAATTCAAAAAATTCAAAATGGATTGTTGACCAGAAATTTGATCTGCCTCGTTGTTATTTACGTTTTCCCTTCAACCTGGGGACCTCGTCAAAAGTGTTTAATATTCTTTATATCGTGCTGCGTTCGTTCAATTATATTATTATTATTGTAAACATGAATTGTATACCAATCGCATGCAGTGCATAATACATAGAAAAAATAAATCGGCCGCCATAGAATATTGCTCCTGGATTTATTTCCTGTAAAACGTACGCAGTTATTTTTCCATTGAAAATGGGCTCTTTGCGTGTCGATTTAAAATTGTATATTAATTGTATATAAACCGCATATAGTTTATATATATATTGTATGAGGAATAAACATATGAACAACGTTCGTTTTTTGTATGGATTATATGCGGGTTATATATACTTTGTATATAAAAAATATGTGGCCAGATCAATATAGAAAGTCTATATTGTTCGTATATAGATTATATTTTGTTTTTCCACTTGGGAAGCCAAGCGGTGCTCACGCATGTATTTATTGTAAAAAACTGGTGCATGCTTTGGCGAACTGTTCCACACAAGTTCAGGAGAAGAGGAAGGATGTGGCCAGAAACAAGTTTGCGTCGCGTGTGACAGAGATTTCGCGAGCAGTGTAATAAAAACCGTGTCATCGAACGCGGAGGAAAATTGGAAAAATTTAGCCAACGATTCTCCGACAACAACGAGCAAGGGAAGGAGCGCGAAACGGTGTGCTACACGGAGCAGATCGGCCACAAAAAATGTGGAGTGTTCGCGGTACTTCCCCAAGTAAAAAAATTATATATAGTCCATATATAAACTATTGTAACGCATTCTCCAATTATCGCTACTTCTATTTCTCTGCTTACGTTCATCCTAACAGTACCGATCCTCAAGCCTCTGCCTGCTGGACACTGCCTACACCCTTATCCAAGTCCGTTGTCCTACCTACTCATTTACGACTCTTCGCATTCCTTCCTCTCTCCCAAGATGCAGCTGCCACATAAATCAACAGACCTTCGCCTTTTTCCCGTATTTCCCATTTTCCGACCATCATCATCCCTTCGCCGCTCGCTCACAACTACCTACCCTTGTACACCCATCTATGGCAGGTCTCCGAATGCCATTACCTCTCTGTTTCCTAGAACTCTCCCGCTTTCACCTTCACGACGATTTCCCGAATATCTTGCAGCTGTCCTCCCACTGCCCCAACTTTCCGACCGAACATCCCTATAAAGCCTGCTCTTTGAGCATCTACAGTCAGTCTATTTTCAGGAGTCATACGCGTAAGTTTGTAACGTGTGTCTCCGGTGGTAAAATAAACGTTTAAAGTGTCAACCGTGCCTTCCTTTCGTTATAACCGCGCTCCGTAGCCGAGTTGGCTATTCATTATTGATTTACCTCATCACACTATATATAGTTTATATATAGACTATATATGGGGTATTCCTGGGAATTTCGGCACCTTCGGACAGTTGGGTCGAAATTTTTGCCCCCCAATTTTTTTCATTAATATGTGTTCAAAATAAAGAGACACCTATTTCGGCGTTTTTTATTTTGAGTCCCCACTTTTGAAATACAGTCAAATGAAGTTTTTGACGTATTGACCACATTCGGTCATTCAAATCGATATATCTCAGCAACGGTTAGTGATAACTCAAAAAACCATGGGTGTTTTTTTTTTGTTTTTGAACGCTTTATACATTGAAAACATTGACGATTATGTTGCACAAATTCAACAATTATTTATAAACAATTCAAAATTAAAAATGAAATACAACAAAAAATGTACCCTTAATTTTTGAAATGTATTTTTTTTTAAATTCCTTGAACAAAAACGAAAATTTAGCCACCTTGAATTTTTTGGGCCGACGCTTCGTTCGGAAGTTATAGATTTTTTTGTCACAAAAAACCCGTAAATTTACGTATTTTATGAGTAAAAATTTGCATGAAAAAAAAAGTACCCTTAATTATTGAAATTGATTTTTTTTCGAATTCCTTGGACGAAAAGAAAAATTTTGAGACCCGGCCGGACTTGGGCCGACGTTTCGTTCGAAAGTTATAGCTTTTTTTGTCATAAAAAACCGGTAAATATACGTATTTTATTAGTAAAAAATTGCACGAAGAAAAAAGTACCCATAATTATTGAAATTGATTTTTTTTCAAATTCCTTGGACGAAAAGAAAAATTTTGAGACCCGGCCGGACTTGGGCCGACGTTTCGTTCGAAAGTTATAGCTTTTATTCTTAACAACCGGGTAAACATTTACGGGTTTTTTGTGACAAAAAAATCTATAACTCCCGAACGAAGCATCGGCCCAAAAAGTTCAAGGTGGCTAAATTTTCGTTTTTGTTCAAGGAATTAAAAAAAAAATACATTTCAAAAATTAAGGGTGAATTTTTTGTTGTATTTCATTTTTAATTTTGAATTGTTTATAAATAATTATTGAATTTGTGCAACATAATTGTCAATGTTTTCAATGTATAAAGCGTTCAAAAACAAAAAAAAACACCCATGGTTTTTTGAGTTATCACTAACCGTTGCTGAGATATATCGATTTGAATGACCGAATGTGGTCAATACTTCAAAAACTTCATTTGACTGTATTTCAAAAGTGGGGACTCAAAATAAAAAACGCCGAAATAGGTGTCTCTTTATTTTGAACACATATTAATGAAAAAAATTGGGGGGCAAAAATTTCGACCCAACTGTCCGAAGTTGCCGAAATTCCCAGGAATACCCCATATAGTCTATATATAGTTTATATATAAACTATATATAAACTATATATAGTTTGTATATAGTTTATATATAGACTATATATAAACTATATATATGGGGCATTCCTGGGAATTTCGGCAACTTCAGACAGTTGGGTCAAAATTTTTGCCCCCCGATTTTTTCTATTAATATGTGTTGAAAATAAAGAGACACGTATTTCGGCGTTTTTTATTTTGAGCCCTCACTTTTGAAATACGGTCAAATGAAGTTTTTGAAGTATTGACCACATTCGATCATTCAAATCGATATATCTCAGCAACGGTTAGTGATAACTCGAAAAACCACGGGTCTTTTTTTTTCGTTTTTGAACGCTCTATACAATGAAAACATTTACGATTATGTTGCACAAATTCAACAATAAGTTATAAACTATTCAAAATTAAAAATGAAATAAATAAAAAAACGCACTTTTAATTTTTGAAATGTATTTTTTTTTAAATTCCTTGAACAAAAACGAAAATTTAGCCACCTTGAACTTTTTGGGCCGACGCTTCGTTCGGGAGTTATAGATTTTTTTGTCACAAAAAACCCGTAAATGTTTACCCGGTTGTTAAGAAAAAAAGCTATAACTTTCGAACGAAGCGTCGGCCCAAGTCCGGCCGAGTCTCAAAATTTTTGTTTTCGTTCAAGGAATTTGAAAAAAAATATATTTCAATAATTAAGGGTGCGTTTTCTTCATGCAATTTTTTACTAATAAAATACGTATATTTACCGGTTTTTTATGACAAAAAAAGCTATAACTTTCGAACGAAACGTCGGCCCAAGTCGGGCCGGGTCTCAAAATTTTTCTTTTCGTCCAAGGAATTGAAAAAAAAAACAATTTCAATAATTAAGGGTACTTTTTTTTTATGCAAATTTTTACTAATAAAATACGTAAATTTACGGGTTTTTTGTGACAAAAAAATGTATAACTCCCGAACGAAGCGTCGGCCCAAAAAGTTCAAGGTGGCTAAATTTTCGTTTTTGTTCAAGGAATTTAAAAAAAAATACATTTCAAAAATTAAAAGTGCTTTTTTTGTTTTATTTCATTTTTAATTTTGAATTGTTTATAACTTATTGTTGAATTCGTGCAACATAATCGTAAATGTTTTCATTGTAGAGAGGTGTTCAAAAACGAAAAAAAATACCTGTGGTTTTTCGAGTTATCACTAACCGTTGCAGAGATATATCGATTCGAATGATCGAATGTGGTCAATACTTCAAAAACTTCATTTGACCGTATTTCAAAAGTGGGGGCTCAAAATAAAAAACGCCGAAATACGTGTCTCTTTATTTTCAACACATATTAATGGAAAAAATTAGGGGGCAAAAATTTTGACCCAACTGTCCGAAGTTGCCGAAATTCCCAGGAATACCCCATAGACTATATATATATGGATCAAATAAATATCAATTAAATTATATTTAAAAATACATAATTATACGACACATCGTCTTTTTCAGTACTCTATCTTGATTTCGTCGGAATCAATTTTTCGCTGAAGTTTGAAGCATCTCTCGCTTCGATTAGGTTCATCCTCATGCTTTGCTCGATAAGCTGGTTCGCCACAGGTGGCCAGTTCTGGGTCCCCGCCGTGGCTTGAACGTATTCTGGAAAAACAGACATAAGAAAATGACACAAATCAATTATCAGTACATATATAGCTTTCAATATTGATAGTTACCGATCAAAATCGTTTTGGCATCTTTATGCAGACCTGGTCGAGGGGCACTGGTGTTATGACCAGGCCTGCGTGGCTTCTGTCCGCATAAGCTGCAGCTCCGCAGTGCTTCAGTCGTGAAAATTGCTTCCATCAATTGACGCGCCATCTGCTTTTGCCTTTTCACAGTACGATTTATAACGGACAGTGACGTTTTTGCAACAAATATTTCCGTCCCTGGCACGAGCTCTACGATCTTTAGAAATATCCGTTGTGCTATTACTATGAATCTACATGTGTATAGAAATAATTCGAATGAAATTAGAATTAAGTATCGGCAGCAAACGTCACAACCCACCTTGTTTTCCACTTCTTTTGTATATCTCAGTGTCCATACACCAGCCTCGTCTCTCGTCTGCAATTCGTCGTCAACTATTATATTTTGGTTGGGAGACGGCGAACGTTGTCGTTGCGAAATAGTATATTACGATACAAGAGCGAAAATATTTTTTCTGACGAATGTGAGTTTGTAGCACGAGCCGAAGGCGAGTGCTGCAATCACACGAGTCAAGGAAAGGTTTTTCGCACGAGTATAGTATACATTTTTATTGCACGAGGTGCGTAGATGCGATTTGACGCGAACGAAGTGAGCGGAAAAATCGCACCTTACGCACGGCGTGTCATAAAATTCGTTTCGTTTGAGGTCGAAGGCAGGTCGTAGAGGCATCTTTCATTGCGTCTCTGGTCTAGATCTTCATCGGTCAAATACGACGATGTCAACGTTGGATTCGATTTAACATTTTGCTCCACTCGACTAATATAATATACTCGATATAATTGTTCATGAATTTTTATTCTAAAAATTTGTGTGGTTTCCTGTCTGTAAAGGAAATGCCATGTTTCCTTTCATATCGCCTGATTCGGAATCAGCGATGTTCAATCATGAGAAACAATTATATCGTGCGTATAATTGTTTCGTAAATTTATTTTATAGCCTTTAAATAAATTTATAGTGCAAAGAATGTAATGAAAATTGCGGGGCACAACATCCCTCCCCCCTGAAAAGTAAAAATTTGGATATTGACAATGGACACAATTTTTACTTCGAATACATTTCTTATGTGCCCATGGAATTTTCGACTTGTTGGAGGGTGTCGGTTTAATTAATTTCACGCGGCGGTAGTATTGGCCTAGCTGGTGTACTGTGTCACGGTTAGTTCGCGCTTCGTCTTTGCGACGGGTTCTGTGTTGCTCCTCTTCTTGAGGGGCAACGGTCTCGAGGTTGATAGCGACAGTCGCGGCTGAAGGCTGCGGTGTCGCGTTTCTTATGCAGCGTAGCTAACCAATACTATCGCTGCGATGGTAAACATGACAGTAGTACCTATCGCGAGGGTACTATGGAGCTTAATACGGAATTCTTCACGTAATTTTTTCTCAATTTCCCGTATTCGCTGTCCGAGTTCGCGTAACTTTGCGGGGTTTCGAATCACTACTAGTAGTTTCGCTATTTCCCCGTCGTTTTTCTAAATGGGCGCTTCCTTGTTCGCGTCCAAGGGGGTGAGATTGCTGGGGGCAGATGATCCTCCTTGACCATCTCCGTGTATCTCCGACCCGTTGCGACGCTGAAGCCCCGGGCAGTTACCCTACATATTCCTACCAAAGCCATTATTCCTGTCCCTATACATTTTATTATGTTTCGTTATAACGTTTTCGCACGTTATCCCGGTCATTTCGATTTTCGGCGCCCCGCGTAACCATTTACTCGGTTGTCGCATGGTTATTTTAACTGTTATTTCTAATTTCGCGGCCCGTTTCTCACATCCGATTTCGCTATCGGGACGTATTTTCGTGTATAGTTGTGTTTCGCACAGCGCTTAGTCGGTCAATGGTTGCACCGGCAACGCTGCGGAACACACGTGCAGATTGTCTCCGAATTTGCATTTCGGAAGGTCGTTGTTCGACATCTGTATAAAATTTTGGTTAGCTGCTTTCGTCGGGTAACCTCATCCTAGCTGTCGGTAAGACTCTACGTCATTTTCTTGATGAGAGTTCTAGGGGTTTTCTGGTTCGTCTCGATATGTTTCGAGGTTTCATTAAAAATGTCTATAGAAATATCCAGTGGAGCCGGGTCCAATAAGTGGAAAACTATTTTTTGTTCCTTTTTTATTATTTACCATTCTCAATTTTTTTTTCTTCATCGCCCGCCGCTTTCTCTGAGCAGCGTGGCCGATTTTAGTTATTTAGTTTAGGTTTTTTCACGTTCATTTAAGTTCTTTTCAAGCTCATTTTATTTCGCTCTGTTTTATTTTTATTTCATATTATTTTTCCTCTCTTTTTATTTCATTCGATAGCATTTTGTTTAATTTTATTTCATGTTATTTCGTTTGTTTTCATTATTCTATCTTGTTTCATTTTATTTTATTGCATTTTTCCCTTTATTTCAATTTTGTTCCCCTTTTCCTCCTTTCGGATTTATTTTCTAATTTGTTTAAGTTTACGTGATTTTACGTAACGTACTTTACAACATACTTGGTCCTGGTCCTGGACAAGGTCCTTTTAATTCCTTGATGTCCTCCGAGAGGAGCATCGTGATGTTTACTGATAATAATTTTTTCGTTTTTCGGGGCTAGGACAGGTTACGCTATTGTGGACGCTGCACTTGTCTTTAATACAGCTTTCCTCGTCGCTACTGTGTTGCGTCTCCGTATCGCTGTCCTTCCCGCTCTCCGCTTCCTCAGTCACGGGTAGCCGTCCGCTGACCGCTGCCTGGCGGCTCGAGCCGCTGGATCTCGCGCTCGCTACACCGCTGGTTTCGCTGTCGCACGGCGCGAGGCTTGCTTTCTCGCTCTTCTCGCCCGTTCCTTTCGCACGGCTGTCCGCGCTGTCCCCGCTCGCGCCGCTCTCGGTCGCTATGGGGTACGGCGGATCGGTCGAGCGTGGGGCCATGCCGGGGGAGTTGTCTCTCTTTCTCTCCCGCGCAGTGCGCCCCTTCCTCCCTTTACGGGTACGTTCATGCTACCCGCCCCCGACCACTCACCGCGGTGGCCGATCTTGGCGGTGTTGTGTCACGAACGTCTTCGCGACGATTAGTATCTCCGTCTCTATCGCCCGCGGCTCGCCCTCTCGTCTCTCTTGTCCCTTTTGTGCGGACATTCGCACTGCCCCCGCTCCCTTCGCGCCCTTCCGGGGTTGAACGGCGGGGTGCAGCTGCGCTCGTGAGCGAGAGTTATTTTGCCGTTCCTTGAGTATGCATTGCTTTTTCCCTTAAAGCGTGTGCCATACACATACGGCCGGAACTGCGTCATAGCCCACACGATCGCGAGCAATCTTTCTCGGTCGTGGTATAACTGAGTTAAAAAAAATTTTTTTTTTTTTTTTTTTTTTTTGTTTTGGACAACCTTCCTCTTTCAAATTTAATCAATTTAATTAATTTATGTGCCCGAGATAATGTGTTGCTTTTCACTAAAGTTGACACTTACTCGGGTGTAGGGCCAGTTTCGCTTCTCGCAGGCGTTGAAAAACTTCTGCGAGTCGACTGTTGTGCTCCTGCCGGGTCTTACCATGAATGACGATATCATTCAGGTAGACGTAGCATTTTATCCCGTCCAAACCGTCTAGTCTTTGGAATCAAAAACTTCCTCAGCGATGAGGTGTGCGAGATCCAACTTGTCTCGTAGTCAGTCGGGACACTCGGCCCCTCTACCCGCGCACACCGTACCGACGCTGAGAGTCTCGACCGCGTCATCTTCTAGCGGCTCGAGTTGCACCACAGGTCGTGGTAATGTACACATTCGTTTGCTTGTGTTTACTATGCTGACCGTACAGCTGTTTCCCGTCGATGGCGTTACACAAACACCCACGGGTTTTTTCGGTTTCGATCTCATATTTATCCGCGAAACCGATAGTTTTACTTTTCGTTTACTCGATTGTTGTATGGGGTAGCAGACAATCTCGTCAGATTATGCAGCATTGAGCCCTGGTGTCCGTTTTCAGGGTTATTATCCCGCTGGCCGAGTTCGGTGACTTGATATCGAAATCGCTGGCGGATAACGCTGATTCAATCGTAACTTGCATGACTTGCAATGTCTCTCCTGGTTCCGGGGCGTCTGCCGTTGACCCGTGGTCGCTTATCGATAGTAAATTAATCGATAGCGAGCCCAGCGTTAATTTGTTCGGTGTGTCGTTTTGCGATTGACCGTTTCTGTTATTTTGCTGATTGTCTTGCTGACCTCCATTTCTCTCGTCGGCGATTCGCTTCCGACAGTCCTTTTTCGTATGATCCTTTCTCTGACAATAGTGACACACTATATCCACCTGATTGAGCGTCTTATTGTTGTCCGGAGCGGGGAGGCTGTGGCGTACGGTTTGTCCTGGACAGCTTCTCGCGAAGTGGGCATCACTTCCGCAATGGTAACAAGTTTTGTCATAATTCCCGTGGTTGTTGCCGTTGTTGTTGCCATTGCTGTTGTAGCTCCGGCGTTGGTTACCGCTGTCGTTGCCGTTGTTGCCGTAGCTCCGGCGTTGATTACCGCTGTTGTTGCCGTTGCTGTTGCCGTTGTTGTCGTAGCTCCGGCGTTGATTACCCCCCTGTGCTCCTCCGTTTCCCTTCAGGTGGATCATGTCGCTTATCTCGATGGCTCCGACTACTGCTTCATGTAGCGTCGCGAAATTTCGCGCTCGTACGATCGTTTGCACCTGGCCGTGTAACCCATTCTCAAAGTTGGCCTGTGCGCTCCTTCGCGTGACTGTTTCGATTGTCTGGGCCTCTCTTGGCGTCAGAACTCCTTCACACAGTTTCCCGATCAGATCGACCGTTACTTGCTCGACTCTTCCCGCGTACGTCGCAACACTTTCACCCTGACCCTGTTGTAGGGAATTAAACTCCATTTGTAGAGCAGCGAGTGACTTGCGCTTTCCGTACAGCGTCAATAACTCCGTCTTGAGTTCTTCGAGGGTTTTAATACTTTTGTGTTTTAAATCTTGCGCCGGTCTGCCGTCGATGCGACCCGATATTACGAATTCTATGAATACTTCGTGGTCCTCATATATGATCCGGTCGTACGCAGTCTGGCAGGCACGTAAGAATTGGTCCAATTCGTCCGGGCCTCCTCCGGAGAATTTCGGGACCTGCTTCATAGCCATTCCGAGATCCACCGTCCGTCGTTCACCGGGAAACCCGCATGTTCGTCGCGTGGACCGCGGTCTCGACGTCCTCTCTTCCGATAGTCTTTCTTCCACTCGTTCTAATCGGTACCTTAATTCGGCATTCTGTTCTGCAAGGACCCTAATTAATTCGTAGGGTTCGGCATTGACGCCCTGGAGCGTCTCAGCCAGGTCGCGTCGAGCTGATCTCGACGTGTCGCGGGCGCGTCGATGCATGTCGACGTTCGCAGCGTCGCGAGACATTCGACCCGAATCCCTACCGTCATTGTCGTTGATTCTTCGCGTCCTCGGTATTGCCCCGAGATTGGATGCGACTGGCCGTACGGTGGTGTTCGCTGGCGGAAGACCCGAGGCCTCATCACGGAGGCGCGAGATCTCTTCGTCGATCATGTCGTCCGTGACGCGACGTCGCGCCCGACGGTGCAGCTCCCGGTCAGAGTCACTTGTCTCCGGGAATTCCGTACCGCGCCTCGCATTTACCCCCATCTGCTGGAAACTTTCCGACATCGCGGTCTGGCGAGCCTGGGGTAAAAACCCCGATGGTGGTACGGTATTTAACCCTTCGCTCGTACGAAACGTAATGTCACCGTGCGCTGCTGTTAGCCCGGCTGAGGCTCCGACGGCGTGCCATGGCAAACTCGAATCGAAGAAGTGCGCAAGTCGCTGGTCCTTCGGATCGTCGCCCATTTTTCCTTCAGTTTTCCCACGAAGTTATTACGTGAGAGATTCGACGCTTGACCGTCGCCGGAGTAAGTCGTGTTCGCGCTTTGCTCCGTAAACATAGTGCTTGAGTTAAACCTAATACAGTCAGTCGACGAGTTGTGCGTGCTACTTGAAGGCACTGCATAACTCGGTGTTGATTTATCTCTCCTAAAGGAGAGATAAAAAGTTACTGCAAATGGAGCCCACCGATTCACTGCAAATGCAAAAAAGTATCGACACAATGATAACCGAAACATCAAGTGAAACAACACTGAAATCTCAGACTTCGCCGTCTTACTCGCACACTCTGACGCTAGAACAGCATCCAACTCGAGAACAAGCAATCGTGATCGATGCAATACAAGGGGTTCCGATCCGCGAATACATGCTGTGCATAGGAAGCGCTCTCGGCCCGAAAAATCTGCTAGCCATCTCGAGAATATCGGGCAACCGCGTTTGTGTTTTTCTTTCGAGCGTGACTCTTGTTGACAGTGTAACGTCCGGCGCAATACCGCTGACGGTAGGCGAATGTTTACTTCGAATTAAGCCTCTCGTCTCCCAATCGAAGAGAATCGTTCTGTCTGGCGTCTGCCCTTCTCTACCACACTCTGCGGTTGAGAAGAAATTCTCGGAGCTCGGCATCAAAATAACGACCTCACCGATGTTTATTAAAGCTGGTTCGACCGACCCGGATTACGCTCACGTCATTTGCCACCGTCGGCAATTATACATCGATCTACAGGACGTTCCAAAACTCCCAGAAACGATGAGTATCAATTATCAGGGAAAAGACTTCTTCATCTTCACTTCTCTGGACAACCCTGCGTGCTTCAAGTGTAAAAAACCAGGTCATTTCGCCAGAAATTGTCCCAGCAATTCCAACGATACTCGGACTATTGAAGAAGCAATGGAAACGGCGAGCATTCCTCTCCTGGAGCAGCAGGCTGCAGCCCCGGAGAACGCAACGACGACCTCTGTAACAGATCTAAATACCGAATATCCCGCGTTAAGGAGTAAAACCGCCTCCCGTCCGGCGAACCGTCCGATCCTCAGAGACCTCTCACCCCCGAAGCGTCTGCGTCAAAGCAACGAGGAGCTTGCTGATACCAACAGCTCTGAAGTGATGGATGACTTATCGCAGAATGATGGCTTTGCTGTCCCTAAGACAAAGCGAAGCAGAACTGTTAGGAAAAAACCCAAGCAACACTCTGAAGACTTTCTTCGACAACACACCTCCCGCCTCCAAGAAATCATGGAAAATTCTGCACACCTCTTCCAATGGAAATTTGAGGATTTCATCCAGATCCTGCTGAACTGGCAAGAAGATTACAACACGAGTTCACTTGGACAAATATTTACCGAAGACCCGAATAAACTCTCCAAGTTTCTCAGTCAATGCTACGTTTATATTGACGACAGATCTCTTAAAACACAGGTGACGAAACTCAAAAATCGTTTGCAAAACCCGGACTATGAATCGGACTCCTCTCGAGCCTCTACGTGAATAGCCAGCAATGGATTCTTCTTTGCATCAGCAACTTCAATCCCTAGCTAACGAAGACCTGAAAGTAATGTTCTGGAACGTGAGAGGTCTCCAAGCTCACTACGAGGACTTACAATCGGCCTCTTTAAATGTCGACATAATGCTATGTGTTGAGACCAAACTGGATCCCCTGGACTCCCGAAAGTACAACTTCCCTGGGTTTGACACGATCAGGAAGGATAAAGGATCTAACACCGGCGGCATTGCAATTATTGTTAAAAAAAACCTGATAGTCCGACTCCATGATAACCTCACAGCCCCACACCCTTCTATTGAAATCGTCAGACTCGAAATCACCAATGTAGTACCATCGCTCAACGTCTTTGTCTGCTACCGCACTCCAGGAGAGACGCTACATATGGACTACTGGAAGCAGATCGCATCGCTCACTGCTAATTGTAATAACTCCGTAATTGTTGGTGATTTCAACGCACACCACGTCTCATGGAACTGTGAGAAGTGTGAACCCAATGGAGATAAGTTTTACGCCTGCATACAGTCTACAAACTTAGTCCTTCACAACACCGATACCTACACTCATATCGATATATACAGACAGAAGAAATCAAACATTGATCTTCTCCTCACAACCCCAGACATCGCGGACATCACATCGGTGGAGGCACTGGATGAGACATGGGGCTCTGACCACTATCCGCTCTACTTTCACATTGGAGTTCGACGGACTATTTACCATCGTAAATCTTTTAAAATTACTTCTGTTAAAACTGATTGGTCATTGCTTAATGAATTGTTAGATATCTCCTACGATCTTTTCCTTGGCGCTTCATTTGAACTCTGCAAACCCACTGAGAAGTACGAGTTTTTTATCGAAGTTCTTAAACAAAACGTTGCAAAATGCACCCCGAAAAGAACAATAGTTCCTGCAAGATTTCACAGAAACCCAGTCAGATGGTGGGACGATGAATGTGCCAAGGTTAAAAGATTGAGGAAAGCAGCGTACAAAAAATGGATGCATACGAAAAATGTTAACGATCTCGTTGCTTACAAAAAATCGGTTGCTGTTGCAAGGAGCACTTTTAAAAGCAAAAAAAAACATAGCTTTATTGACTTTGCCTCGAGTTTAGACGCAAGAACCAATATCTCCCATGTCTGGAACACCTGCAAAACCCTTAAAAATACGTGGATTAATACCAAACCTTATATATGTTCAGTCAGAAATGATATCTCCAATTGTATCAATGAGGCCATCTGTAAAATCGCTCCACCGGGATGTTCAACTAACCCAGACTTACCGCGTTTTCCTGAGTATGATTCAACGCTTAACGAACAATTCGACTTTATAGAATTCAACACTGCCCTTAACTCCAGAAATAATAACTCCTCTCCAGGCATGGACGGTGTTAACTATTTCCTCATCAAGAGCCTTCCTGTTAAACTCAAGCTCATACTTCTGGATATTTTCAACGAAATGTATACATCCGCAGAATACCCCTCGGAATGGAATAATACTTACATCCACTTCGTTCCAAAGCCAAACAACACTGGTGTTCGCCCCATCGCTCTCACATCGTGCATTGCTAAATTATTTGAAACTATGCTGAAAAATCGGATGCAATGGTGGGTTGAACATGAGCAGCTCTTACCGAACTGCCAAACCGGCTTTCGCCCAGGACTCTCCTGCAGAGACAATTTGAGCAACCTGATCCTCCACGTTGAAGACAGTTTTAGAGACAAACAGCATACGGTTGCAGCTTTCCTCGATGTTCAGGGTGCGTTTGATAACGTAAATAGTGAAATATTAATAAAAGAGCTTTCTCGAGTAAACTGCCCTACAAACATACTTAACTATGTCAGATTTCTAACATACGAAAGATATATTCATTGCGAAGCTCTTGGAGATCTCACTAGAACCGTTCGAAAGGGAGTTCCGCAAGGTGGGGTCCTCTCCCCCCTTCTCTACACGCTTTTTACTAGACAAATTGTGCAAAATATCGATCACAAAATTGTAGCCTCTATGTTCGCGGACGACATTGCTTTGTTCGCCCGATCATCCGAATCTCAACCGAATTTACAACTGCTTGAAACAGCCGTATCGGACGTCTCACACAATCTGTCACAGATTGGTCTAACGTTATCACCGGAGAAAACTGTTCTCCTGCGGTTTAGCAAAAAGGGCTCTAACCCTGAAGACACACAAATCAGAGTTGGCTCTCACTTGATCACTTCAAAAACGACAGCAAAATTTTTAGGAATCCACTTTGATCAAAAATTAAGCTTTAAATATCATATAAGTAAAATACAAGAAAGGTGCCTTAAAGCTCTCAATATCGTCAAATTTCTGCGACGCACCTGGTGGGGCTCAGACCCAGAAACCTTAACCATACTCTACAAAAGTTTCGTTAGATCAGTTATCGATTACGGCATCTTCATCTACTACCCCAACACCAAACTACTGGGCGCAAAACTAGAATCAATTCAATATACGGCAATCAGATTAGCACTCGGCTACAGACGATCCACCCCCACCAACGTATTACTCGGAGAGTCGAAACTTACCCTTATCAAAGATAGAGCTCAATACCTATGTGAAACATACTTAACTAAAGCAATATCAACCCATGCCACTCAAATCTCAAAAACCATTACTTACTTATTTCGCACAAAAAACATAAGCGTGCGTAAAAGAGACAAACTCATCACCAAAACTGCAGGACAAATAATCCCTCTGGATTCGATCATGCACAGTAGCAAACTAGGCAACGTATTCGAACACGATTACGCAGTATCGACTCTCTCAATCAGCTTTGACATAAAAAGCGGACTTAAGGCCGAATCCTCAGAAAACGCTAATGCCACTCTCATCTCCGAAATAAACAAACAGCACTCCAACCCACTCTGTATATACACGGACGGAAGCAAAAACTCTGATACCGGCCACGTCGGAGCAGCTTGTTTTTGCCCGGAACTTAACTACAGAAAATCGGTCCAATTCTACAGAGAAGCCTCCGTTTACACTGCAGAATGTATTGCCTTGAACCTAGCGTTAGAACTAGCCGCTCAGCACAAACATTGTAACTTCCTCATTCTCTCTGATTCTCTCAGCTCGCTACAAAGTCTTAAATCAACAAAATTATCCACTAAAACTAATTCATACATTCTCAGCATAAAAGAAAAATACATTGAACTCACTGATGAACATAACCACAACAATAAAATCTCCTTTCTCTGGGTGCCGGCGCACAGAGGGATTGAAGGGAATGAGGAGGCAGATAGACTCGCCAAAAATGCCGACGAATACAGCGACACTGTATTCCGTATCCCTTACACAGATTTCCGATCTCTTTTCAAAGCCGAAGAAAAACGCAAAACCGTCCTAGAAATTACAAAACAATCTGATGCAAAAGGCACTCTGTTCTTCCAAAACTATTATAGAGAATCTTCTCGTCCATGGTACAGGGGGACTAAATTCCCGCGAGAAATTATCGTCTGGGTCAATCGAGTCAGGGCCAACCATTACCACCTTAAGGCCTCCCTAGCGCGTGTAGGGATACTGAATGATCCGAGTTGCACCTGTGGTGCTGACAGCGAGGATATTGACCACGTGCTCTGGAACTGTTCAAACTATTCTCAACAGAGACTACGTATGGTTGAGAAACTCAAATCCTGTGGATACCGAACACCGTTCCTTACTGCTAACTTTATGAAAGCATACGACCATATTGCGATTAATATTATCCATAAGTTTATTACCGAATGTAACCTGAAGATATGACACCAACTCTGTATCGCAATAGCCATGAGGGATCATAACCGACAGTGTAAATAAACCCATCAAAGGGTTTCTATACTATAAATAAATAATAAAAAAAAAAAAAAAAAAAAAAGTTATTACGTATTTATGAGAAAATTTTCCTTTAATTTTCCCACGAAATTATTACGTCTTTATTAAAGATTTTCTTCAATTTTCCTACGAAATGATTACGGCTTTATTGAGAAATCTCTCTTTTATTTATTTAGAAAATATTTTTCTTTCCTCGATTTAAATTCCTGTTCCGCCGGAGATTAAAATCTCTTTCATTAAATCCTGCTAAAATTGTTCTTCCCGTGGAAATTTTGGGAGTTTTTGTTTAATTTAAATTTCTGTAAATTAGATTTTTGCTTTAATTTTCGTCAACCTTTTATTTTCCCGATGTCTCGCTTTGGAGACGCGCTTCTAAAATTTCAAGAACGTTGGGGATTTTTTTTTTTATTTATCGACCTTCATTCGCTTTTGAATTTTTGTGGGTCTTTTCGAGATGATTTTGGGAGATTTTGCGGGTTAATAAAATTTTCGTATTTTATGATTTCTGTCCGCCAAAATTTCCCGTTCAAATTATTCGTTGCGTGCCACGCTGCGTGGGCTTTTCGTTTTGTACCGCGTTCGCAGATTTCCCTATCTGTCGCGGTTAATTATGACGCAAAAATTTTCGATTGCTCTCTACTGTAACGGTATTTCTACCTTGTTCTACATATCCGTCGGGATAGACGGTAGTTCAGACTCGAGTGGGTAAAAGAAACTGGTGTAACACGGTATAAGACAATGGTTTGCGTATATTCTGTTCTGTAGACGCCTTTTGGGTGGCAACCCGTCGTACAATGTGTATTCTTAGTGCTCTGTCCGATGTTAAACAGCGATACGGTTACGCCGCGCGCCTGTGGTATGATGACCCGCGACACAGTTCCGCCGAGCGCCTGTCGTAAGACGACCCGCGATACAGCTACGGCTGGCCCGAGCCCCGGCGCTCGAGGGCCTAGCGCTACGCGACGCGGCTGCTGGACCGTGGAGAGGGGTCTAGGGTGGTAGCTGGACACCCGTCGCGGTCCGCTGTCCCCACCGTGCCGCCGAGAGCTCTTCCGTTGATCGAAGGAAGGCTCCTTCTGTCTCCTGAGGCCCTGATACTTCGGCTTCTCGTTCGACTCGCCCGGGCTCTTCCTTCGGGCGTCCTCGTCCTTCCTTGGTCGTCCTAGTTGATCCTTCGGTTGGCGGCTGGTGCTCCCTAAAACAGAGTGCCTTTCCTGGGCTCGATCGGCTCTTTTTATACTGAATCACAGGCTCCTGCCTGCCCGTGATTCGTTCTTTTGCTGACCCCCTCTCGCTCCGGTCGCCGTTGGTTTTCCAGGCTTGTTCTTTTCAAAGCCTAACCGCCCTAGGTTTATTATGTTATTGTTTTTGTCGTTATGGGAGTGTAACGGCGTCGGTACCGTTACATTGCCCCCTCAATTTTTGGTCTGAATAACAAAAATTCCTCTATCTAATACTTTGAACGGGACTACTCTTACTTATTAATAAACATAACGCGTTGTTTTTGTTTTCTCGCTTTTATTTGGGCGGTCGGATTAGGTATTTATTTTGATTATCCGCCGCCCCGCTAAGTATCGCTATCTATTTACATTTTTTTTTTTTTTTTTTTTTTTTTTTTTTTTAGACAATGCTTCCGAACTCCATCACCCCTCGTCGATCTCGTCCTCGCTTCCCCCCTCGATGCTGGTGCCCACCCCGCTGGAGGTATCGCTCGTGAACCGCTCATCCTCCCACTGCATGTTTTCTTCGTCGTCGTCGCCGTCGTCGTCGCCGTCGTCGTCGCCGTCGTCGTCGAGGTCGTCCTCTGGGTGCCCCTCGCACCCCTCGCACCGGTGCTGGTCAATCATTCCCGGCCCGTCTGGCCCCCAATCGAAACGGGGGGGGTTCTCCCCTCGGCGTATACATCCCGCTTCGACGAAGGCTTCTAGGGCGGTGGAAGTGCTGCCGTCTCCATTCACCACCCAGAGAACGGCGTACCGGGCCTCGGCATGCGTCGGGGCAGGCATTATGGTCATCCACCAGGAAGTTGATGTTAACACGCGCCGAACGAGGTTAGTTTGTTCGACCGTGTATTCGCCGTCCGTGGGGTTGGCCTGGTAGAGGCCAATGCCGATGGCGACGAAGGGGATGGCGTAGCTCCAGTGAGCTGGCCAACGCAATTCCCCCACCGTCGCCGTTGCCGCTACCCCCCAGTCCCCCAGCCAGACCGCCGTACGTCCTTCCTCGTCCGGCGCACCCGTCACGATCGCCCGGAACCCCGTCCGTGGGTCCACCCTCCACATGAGCGAAACCCCCGGTGTTACGTCACGGCGTTCCACCGCCCTCCACTGCTCTTCCGCCGGGGCTCCGTCTTCCGGTACCGTCTGTAGCCGGTTCAGGATAGCATTCCGTGTCCCGTTGGGGTCCCCCAACTGTACGTAGATGCGGTTGGGGGATGATACGGCTACCACTCGCACACTTTCGTAGTCCCCGGCTAAGTTGATGACAGGACGATTTCGGAACATTTTTTTTTTCTTCGATTGGCGATCTCGCCGCGGTATAACGAGATTTTTTTTTTTTTTTGGATTTTTTTCTTTTTCTTCGATTGGCGATCTCGCCGCGGTGTAACGAGATTTTTTTTACGATTTGTGAACGTTCTTCGATTTACTTATACGTGAGCTCTGTTCGCTGATTTGTTTTCGACTGACGCTTCTCGGATCCGTTGATCCGTCCTCGTTCCCCCCCGGGCACCAGTCCTTAATATTATCGTCCGTTAAGACGATAATGCCGTTGACATCCCGGGGATATTTTACACCCCACCGTGTCCTCTTGATCCCGCGATATCGTTGTTTTTCTGGGATTTCCAGCCCCCTCAGCTTCCATGGCCGCCCCAGATCCACCGCCACCCCTTCGGTTTGACCCGTCGTGATTTTTCCCATCTTTTTGGTTCCTATGGGGTTTTTTGACTGTGGCTTGGTCGTTTTGAAATTTTGCGCATGGGCCCTCGCGGTCTTTTTCCCCCGTCCGGTATCTCCCGGTCAGCCCTGCCCTGCCCTCTACATGATCCATTGCTCCCGCACGCCGATGATTTGCTCATTGTTGTGTTACCGATGGTGTGGTAATTATCAATCGATCAATTAGATCACTGGGCCCTCGCGTCGACCATCTCCTCCTTCCGCCGTACGCCACCGGTGTCGTCTCTAGCGGTCCGTTCGTTGCGCTGGCCCCGTGTGGTCTCTTCCCGCCGTGCACCGCTGTCGTCGTTCGGTACCGGCTCCGCTTCTTCGTCGTCTACCGTGGATCGGTAATGGCTCAATAGGTTCGCATGGAATTTTCCTCGTATCTTGCCCGTTGCTGGATCCTCGAGTAAATATGTGGCTGGTCCTACGGGCTTCTTTATGCGGTATGGGCCTTCCCGCAACGGTAGAAATTTCGACGTGATTTGTTTTAATGGATCGGAGACGTTCAGAGCCTTAACCAATACGAGTTCGCCCACCTCGAATCCGACGAACCGTCTTCCTTTGTCACATCGCTCCGCTCTCATTCGTCCTTTCCGAGCCATTCTCTCTCGTACGATCTCGAGCTTCGCCTCATATGTTATGGGGTCTTCCTCTTCGCTTGCGGGTATTCCGAGCCATTGGTTCCATAGCCGGACTACCTTTTTTCCCGATTGGAGTTCCGCTGGTGGATATTCGGTTGTCTCATGGTGCGTCTCGTTAATACAGTCTTGTACTACTTGCACCCATTTAAACCATCCTCCGTGGTTCTCCTTGAGGAATGTTCGGAAAAATCGACCTAGTTCTCGATTTACCCGCTCGACGATGTTCCCCTGAGGATGACGGATCGATGAGTACACTGCCTGGATACCAGCATCTTCTAATTTCTTCAACCATGCTTTCGATGTGAACTGCGTCCCGTGATCGAACTGGATGCGTTTCGGTTTGCCGAATGCGGGGATGTAGCTATCAAAAAGCCTTTTCACGACCGTCGCGGTATTAGCTTTCCTCATCGGGAATAATACCACGTATTTCGTAAAGGCGTCGATGGTCACTAAGATGTGTTTGACCCCGCCGATAGATGTCGGTAATGGTCCGTAGAAATCGATCGACACTAGATCCCCGGGTCCCTCCGGGAGAATATTTTGAGTCGCTGCATAGCTCGTTTGTGTCGCCACCTTATTCCGCTGGCAGTCGTCACACGTGGCGAGGATCTTACGGACCCTTCGTGCTAGATGTGGCGCCGCGAAATCCTCGTCCAGCATCCGGAAACACTTTCTGGCCCCGAGATGACCGTACATCTCGTGGCATTCTTGTACCAGCTGCTCGACCATAGCCCCCGGCAGCGCCACCTTCCATGTTTTGGTCCGTGATTTCCGTTGCAGGATCCCATCCTTCAGTCGATGTCGTTGTAGCTTCTCTCCTTTCTCTAGCTGATCCATGATCATCCGTAGGTCCTCCTCATCAAAGTGGCGGGCGAGACATCGGATGATCTCTTCATCCGTCTTCTTCTCGGCAAGATCCCGGGCATTCCCGAGCATCAGAGCCGCGTACTCGGCCTTGGTGCGACTCTGCTCGTGTGCACGGTAGCACCCGAACTCGAGGTTTCGCCGGACCTTGTGTTGCATCTCGCGCGTCCAGTATCGACCCGTGAATGCCTCCTTGAACGACTCCATGTCGGTGATCTCCTCCCTGATGAGGTGCCACCAGTCCTCCGCGGTGCCCTTGAGTGCTTCAGCCAGAACGCACCTCAACTCCATTCCTGCTGTCGCGTAGTAATCCTCCAAATCGTGGAGGAAGGCCATGGGTCGCTGTTTCTTATCCGCCCGGAAGACCGGTATCTTTCTCTTCACCGTCTGGATCCGGGTGACTCCTCCCCCATCCCCGAAAGTCGTCCCGAACGTGAGGTTACTCTCGGTAACCCGGGGACGCTGCTCGAGTTGCGCGATCCTTGCACCATGCTCCTCTAGGGTGGCCTGGTTACGTCGAATCCGCTCCACAGCCTCCTGGATACCCTTTCGAATATCCTCCCGCGTGACGATCGCCTCTGCGGCCTGCTCCTGCAAGGCTGCGCTCGTCTCTCGCTGTGCATCCTCCGCCCTCTTGAACCTCCGGTCAAGTCTCTCCTCCAGACCCTCGAAAGTGACGGTAACCCGGGATCGGAGCCGGTCCTGTGAGTCCCGTATACCCTCGATGGCGGCCAATACCCGCGCCAGTGCCGGCTCTGTCTCCACCGGGGTTACTTCATCCGAAAGAGGGGGGTGTGTCGTACCGTCCCCCTCTTCGCTATTCTCCCCCTCACTCCCCCCTATATTGGAGAGTCCCCCGATCGTTCGTCGGTTACCGCGATCGCGTAGGAGGGCGTCTGCCGTCGTAGACTCCCACCGCAATGACACCTCCTCCGTTTCCCCCTCCTCAGGGGTCGCTGCCGGTCTATCCCCCTCCATTACGGTTTGTCGGACAATTCTTCTTGCAAACCGAGACCGATATTCCATACCCTATGTCCTACACCGGTTGACGCCCCTTCACCCGCTCGAGTCCCTGTTCGGGCGCCAAATGTAACGGTATTTCTACCTTGTTCTACATATCCGTCGGGATAGACGGTAGTTCAGACTCGAGTGGGTAAAAGAAACTGGTGTAACACGGTATAAGACAATGGTTTGCGTATATTCTGTTCTGTAGACGCCTTTTGGGTGGCAACCCGTCGTACAATGTGTATTCTTAGTGCTCTGTCCGATGTTAAACAGCGATACGGTTACGCCGCGCGCCTGTGGTATGACGACCCGCGACACAGTTCCGCCGAGCGCCTGTCGTAAGACGACCCGCGATACAGCTACGGCTGGCCCGAGCCCCGGCGCTCGAGGGCCTAGCGCTACGCGACGCGGCTGCTGGACCGTGGAGAGGGGTCTAGGGTGGTAGCTGGACACCCGTCGCGGTCCGCTGTCCCCACCGTGCCGCCGAGAGCTCTTCCGTTGATCGAAGGAAGGCTCCTTCTGTCTCCTGAGGCCCTGATACTTCGGCTTCTCGTTCGACTCGCCCGGGCTCTTCCTTCGGGCGTCCTCGTCCTTCCTTGGTCGTCCTAGTTGATCCTTCGGTTGGCGGCTGGTGCTCCCTAAAACAGAGTGCCTTTCCTGGGCTCGATCGGCTCTTTTTATACTGAATCACAGGCTCCTGCCTGCCCGTGATTCGTTCTTTTGCTGACCCCCTCTCGCTCCGGTCGCCGTTGGTTTTCCAGGCTTGTTCTTTTCAAAGCCTAACCGCCCTAGGTTTATTATGTTATTGTTTTTGTCGTTATGGGAGTGTAACGGCGTCGGTACCGTTACACTACGAAGACGCGTTTCAAAAATTTCGCGGACGACAGAATAATTTCTAAATTGGCTTTGGTAGGCTAATATGTCAAAGGTATACGCTGCCACTTACGGGTTGATGATCCCTGATGATCCTTGATGATCCTCGATGATCCTTGATGATCCTTGATGATCCTTGAAGATCCTTGAAACGGTCGGCCTTGGTTCATTTCCGCTGCGTTTCCTTGAGCTGGTGTCCGGTTCGCCGTCCTGGTCCTTGACCCTCTGACGCGCTCTGCTCGGATGGCTCGTTATCTCGCTACGGCAGATATCACTGCGCGGTAGGAGAACCAGGCTGTACCGCGACGACTGCGTGTCGCGTAGAGCACTGGACTTTCGCACACGACTCTGCACCGATTGCACTATTGCGTCACAATGGTGTGGCCGCTGCACCCAGGTAAATTCTCGCGATGTGCACTTCCGGAATTTAACCCCGAGTTCACGTGCGGGCACTGTCGATTTCTTAATCACTGCGCCGCACAGCCAGGTAGAATGCCTCGTCAGCTTCAGTAACGGGATTCTATCGCTGGGTTACCCCACGCGCACCGTAAGCACTGCTGGCTCGGTGCCGTGTAGCCGGATAAAAATGTAACCAAGATTTTTATCACGGGTATTGTTTATCGCGGTCTATCTCGGTTGTTGTAACGCGATGCCGCCTTCCAGGTGAATTCCTCGACGACTGCGTGTCAGGAATTTCCACACTGGGAACACGTCGTAAGGTAAGTTCCGAAACCGCACTGGTTTTAATTTATTTTGGCACATCCCACCGCTGCCAACAATGTTGTGTCCCCGGATGGCCCGTGTCTCCTTAGACTCTTGGATTACGGGTCAGGAGGGATATGTTGTTTTGGGATCGGTTGCCAATTAAGAGTAAAACTCAAATAAATATATTAGCACGGTTTTGGTTTATTATAAAGATGTTTCCTGCAATTTAGTCTACACAGATTGACGGGTGTGGAATGCGATATCGTCTTACAAGTTGTGACGATATCCATTCAGAGATTTCAATTGACTCACAGGTTTCTCGTTTAGTTACTTCGCGCTGTTTTAACCGGAAACCGAACCATCCGCACTGGATCACTGGTTCGCGTTTGATTTAAAACACGCACTCACGTAATTGATTATGTTATGCTGTTAATTGCGGCGCGACGTACTGTACGATTACCGTGCCGCGGGTTTATCTCGAAAAACCACGCTCGCGTTCCTAGGACCGATGTGGAAACTCTGTCACGGCACGGGAGTCTACTTTGAGGAGAATCGCTCAATTTGATGGTTCGAGTAAGACTGGCTTTTTGATGGCGAGCTTTTCGGTTGTTTGGGGCTCGTCATCGAGAAGCTGATTTTGCAATTTTGGTGGTCTGATCGTTGCTGGCCAATCACCTGGTTCTTGGTCAGCACGGTCAATGTTCGAGGTCTTTGGAAATGAATTTATTGAGTTTATTGAACTTAGGCGTAAGCAATTTTAGCGTAAGCAGTTTCGTTAGCAAATTCTGTATCGACTGGTTCGATGACCGTGGGGAACAATTATATACTCGATATAATTGTTCATGAATTTTTATTCTAAAAATTTGTGTGGTTTCCTGTCTGTAAAGGAAATGCTATGTTTCCTTTCATATCGCCTGATTCGGAATCAGCGATGTTCAATCATGAGAAACAATTATATCGTGCGTATAATTGTTTCGTAAATTTATTTTATAGCCTTTAAATAAATTTATAGTGCAAAGAATGTAATGAAAATTGCGGGGCACAACATGAACAACAAAAACATGAGTGACACAAGAAAACGAGAACTTGCCCGGGAACGAGTTAAACGACACCGTGCCGTTAAAAAAAATGTCGAGGAGGTATTAAGAAGACGTTCGCGGGACTACCGTCGTCGATGTAAGTATTTAATTTTTCAATTTCTCCTTGTAATTATTATTTCGGTTTTCCGGAGCCTTGATGACGGTCGACCTTAACCCCTAACTTAACAAAAACAAAAAACCGATAAGAAATAAACATTCTCTGGTCGGAATAAAGATATCTTTATTTCTTATCGGTTACGTGAGAAATATGAAAATTGTGAGAAGACCGGAGAATCTTTATTTCTCATCGGTTACGCTAGAAATATGAAAATTGTGAGAAGCCCGGAGAATGTTTATTTCTCATCGGTTACGCTAGAAATATGAAAATTGTGAGAAGACCGGAGAATGTTTACTTCTCATCGGTTACGCTAGAAATATGAAAATCGTGAGAAGACCGGAGAATGTTTATTTCTCATCGGTTACGCTAAAAATATGAAAATTGTGAGAAGACCGGAGAATGTTTATTTCTCATCGGTTACGCTAGAAATATGAAAATTGTGAGAAGACCGGAGAATCTTTATTTCTCATCGGTTACGCTAGAAATATGAAAATTGTGAGAAGACCGGAGAATGTTTACTTCTCATCGGTTACGCTAGAAATATGAAAATTGTGAGAAGACCGGAGAATGTTTATTTCTCATCGGTTACGCTAGAAATATGAAAATTGTGCGAAGACCGGAGGAGCCTACCACAATGTATGAAACTAAAACGCATAAATAATAAAAAAAACATAACCACAGAAACTAGAATGGAAATAAAAACAAAACTATTCGAAGACGCCCCAGATTGTAGCAGCGAAACATAGTAAAAACAAAAAAAGAAATATAAAGTCATCTGTGGCCTAAACTCCCGACAACCAAATTATTAACTGCGGCCAGAGTGAATCTTATAATAATATTTCCTATTGTTTCTTATTCTATATATCTCAATGCATGTATATTTTTTTTATCGCCATATAGATGAGGCACAATCAGGTGGCCAGAGTGGAGCAGGAGCTTGTGACGCTGAAACCAATCCAGAACCGGACATGTGCCCCAGAACCGTATCACCAGCTACCAACAACGAACATGTGACGAGCGACAGTGAAAGTTCAGTTTCCAGCGAACCAAACATGGAATTTGGGATGGAAGTCGAACAATTAGAAGTTGAAGAACCAACATCAGGCAATGATGTTGCAACGGGTACCATTGAGAACGCAGGTAATGAGGAGCAGGCCGAAGCAGCAAGTAATGAACGCCAAGAAGAAATCGACGAGATTACTCAAATTCGTGATTGGGCCATTCGGAATAATATGCAACAGAACAAGTTGGACGAGCTGTTAGCTATCCTTCGACAAAGGTTACTGCCGAGCTTACCGAAATCGTCGAAGACATTCTTGAATACTGCTGAAGCAAGTTACGTAATAAGGGACATGGAAAGTTCCGATGGGAGTAAAGGAGAATACGTTTATTTCGGCATAGCTAAGAACATTTTGGCTTGCGTATGTGAAACTCTTCACGAGGATATGACATTGCACCTTCAATTTAACGTCGATGGTGTACCGGTGTTCAATTCTGGTTCAAAACAGTTTTGGCCAATCCTTTGCAAGGTGCACTTCAATCCGAACATATATCAGCCATTTGCAGTGGCTATATATTCTGGAGATGGAAAACCAAAAAATGTCAACGATTTCTTAGCCGATTTCGTCTGCGAACTGAACGAATTGCTAGCCGAGGGAATCATGATAAATGGATATAAATTCACTGTAAAGATTCACTCTTTCATATGTGATATGCCAGCGAGGTCTTACCTGAAATGTACCAAGGGCCACGGCGGATATTCAGCATGCGAAAGGTGCGAAACTCGTGGGGAACGCGTCGAAAATCGCATGATATACCCCGACGTCCGTTGTCGAGAAAGAACGAACGCATCTTTTCGACTTCAAACTGATCACGAACACCATAATGGTCATTCTCTGTTATTGGAGATCCAACCTCATCTCGATCTCGTGTCTCAATTCGTGTTGGATTCTATGCATCTGTGTTTCATCGGGATAATTGAAAGCATATGGTTAACGTTACGTTTCAATACTTATTCATATCTTTATTCCCCAGACGGCATCAGTTTCTCGGAAATGGGACGAAAAAAAAACGCTTAGTAAAAATATAGCGGCGGTTTTGAAAAAATATCTATCGCGCGACGTCGCTTCAGCTTTCAACGCCCAAAAAAGCGTGGCGGGTAAAAAATTATTTAAAACCACCGCGTTTTCTCGCGTGCTGCTTGGTAAGTTCATACTATATATGTATTTAATAAGTACCTAATTAAAATATATTAATTCTTGTGATTAATTTCAGATGTTATTGATGGTCTTGCGGCCTCGAACGCCATACCCAAGGTTTCGGAGGGGGACTATCTAACGTAGCTCGGGGCCGTCTTATCGAACGTAAAAGATTGGGGTGTTCCACGCCATTGTCGACGCGCAACACGCCGAAACGAAAATGATGAAAATAATATCGGATAAGCAAAAAAATATCAAAACGTTTAAAATAATTTTAAAAAAAATTATTTAATATAATAATATTATTTAATATTATTTAATATTAAGAAAAAATAAAACTGATTTATTTTCTAATATATATTGCTGTTTTATCCGTGTAAAATTTATTTCTAGGCTATTAAGCGTCCGAATCCGTCCCCCCTCCCCTCCCCCTCCTACGAGGGGGAGGGGAAATTTTTAGCGGTCAAAATTATATAGGTGGTGGCTAGTCCCTAGCCGGTTTTCCGGGACCGAACGGAGTAACGGAAACCTAGCCAGGGCCTGGCTTATACCGGGACGGAATTTCCACACGGGGAGTTGGTATAGAATTTCGTAAAAATCGTATCGCGCGTTCAAATTTTATTTTATGTAAAATTATTATTGTTTATTGTTATTTCACTCACTGGTCACCAAAACCATTTCTGGTTGACATAATCTTAAAATTTGGCTCGATGGATGTTCTCAGAGCACAAGTAAAGTGAAAAATCCGAGAATCATAAATTTCTAATTCTATGTACAATTGTCATTATTTACTTCACTCATTCACTGATTGAAAACCTATAGGGTACTTTCCGTTGGCGTAAAATCTTACAATTTATAATCTGGTACGGAAGGCTGAGAGCGCGAGTTCTACTCGCAGTAGTCCGACTTTTTTTCAAATTTCGAGGTAGCATTTTTGCCGATCATTACAAGATAAAAGTAAACATTAAAAGTTAGACAGTGAGAATTGATGAATTAATCAAATATCAAAAAACCCAATCAATTTCTCACTGAATTTTCCGAGAAAAAAATAGAGAAAAGACTGATTTTTCGAATGTCACTTGTGTATGGTCTCTCTAGTCATCCGTGACGACTCCTGATCGTGCATTTCCATTCAATGACTTCGCGGAACAATCGATAATATGTTCGCAACTTTTATGCTGTATGTGCGATCTACTTTTATAAACAAACGTTGCTTATTTGTCATAGCTCCTTGATAATTATAACCATTTATTATGAATAACCGGCTGTATACGATTTAACGGAAACTGTAACGGATTTTCTTCTCGTACTTATTTGCTTTCTACAAGTATGATGGGTAGGCCGGAGTGGGGTCGAATTTTGTAAGAATTATAAAGAAATTGTTTTATTTTGGCAAAAGATGATAAATAGATGTTTTATTTTTCATTCAAATCTTAACTCGTGATCGTTTTTATTCCACACACGTAATCATGTTTGTCACATTCACACGCCATTCATTATATTATACTAGTTTTTATTCTCGTAATTTTATTTATTTGAACTCAGCACGTACATTATATTATTTTCCATCCATAAAGTCCAACCGTACAATAGATTCGACACATATCATCAGTCCTCTTATATTTATTTTCGGTGCTCGCGTTCACGATCGTTCTTCATAAGACCGGGTCCAATACAAACAGCACTGATTGTAGTGCAAGTTGCTCCATTTTAGCTCGAAGACGCGGCATCGTCGCGACAAGAAGCAAATGGAAGAAGTAAAATGCATGAATATTTGTGTTCAAACTTTGCTTTATCTACAGGAGACCAATGGGGACGAAATGGAATGGGACGATGCCTCGAGCTCCCCCCAACAATCGAGTTACTCTGATGAGTACTCGAAAGGAACTCAACACGATTCGGATTCGAACATCGAATGTGAAGATTTTCGAGGTGCAGCGAACGGAGAAGAGCAGCCTACATGGTTGCGAAAAACTTTTTACGATGGTTCGAATATGACGATTGGTCAAACGGTTGAACTCGTTCTTAGTTTTTTTTTAAGAAATGCGATCACCAAGCGGTGTCTCGACGCTCTATTAGAACTATTGAGCGTTCTATTGCCTGCACCGAACAATTTACCGCGTACAAGACACCAACTCTAGAAGCTCTTAAAGTCGCTCAATAATGGATGTCGTTCTGTACCGTTCAAAAAACATAAATTTTGTGCAGAATGCACGCAGTTTTTGGGCGACTGGTCCGATAACAATATAGTTTGTCCGTCCTGTTCCGGTACGAAAACAAATTTGTTTTTGTCGAGAATTGTTTGAGTCCCTTATTGACGCATGCGTTTGAGATACGGAACTTCCATAAAATCATGGATGAGCATGCGGTAACTGCAAACGACGATCCTGATTTGATTTCCGATATTTCTTGTGGTGCCGAATTTAAACGATTAAAGGAACAGGTGATCTCAGACAAATACGATATTTACCTGATATGAAACACAGACGGCATTCCAGTTGCAGCCAGTTCGGTTGCTCAAATATGGCCCATCCAAGTGCAAATCGCGAATATACCTCCCGAGAATAGGCGCAATTTTCAATTCGTGTGTGGGTTCTATTACGGTATGACAAAACCGAACATGCTGTCGTTCTTGTCGCCCTTTGTAGCGACAATAAAAGATTTATATACAAATGGTATAAAATAGCGTCACCCTGAAAATAAGTCCATTATGTACAGTAGCGTCATTGCGCCAATCGCTACGTTAGATTGCCCGGCAAGAGCGGCCGTCCAAAACATAAAACAATATAACGGTAAATACGGATGCTCATATTGAGAACATCCCGGTAGCATTCATCGGACAGCGCGAGGATTCAAGCGGGTGTATCCCGTGCTCGAAATAAGTCCACCGCTGCGTACGCACGATGGTGTGATGCAGCAGGCGGTACAAGCGATAAATAGTCACGACACGGACGTTGTTCAGGAAACTTCGTAATTTCGGGAGTCACCGTGGGGGGTCAGCAGCTCTCGGCCGGTCGCTGGCCTGACCCCCGCGGTGCTCCAATTAGCCGCTCAACTGACCCATCGATCAACTCGAACATTCGATCGATTTCCGGGTTCTTCTTCACTTATTCGACATACCTCGCAGTAACCGGACGCTTCTTCTAACATTTCTGCTTCTCGGTTACCGTAAGAACGGTCTACTTCGTATTTTCGGTATTCCTTCACGGCTGTTGATTCGGGTAATTGAGACGACTTACAACCGTCTCAATTTTCGGGTTGATTAAATACTTCTGTTCACTTCGAACCACGCGTCTCACATACTCGACGCGACCACGCGGTATCCTCACGACGCCATTAGCCACGCGGCTACGGCAACCGATTTTTCTGTAATTGTTATTTTATAGTGAATAAACCGATTCATTCAGTTTTTCGGTAACAATTTGTGCTTCGGTGTTTTCTGCATTTTTTGGACCCTTCTTCCGAATCCGGACTGTTAGAAATTTCCCTTCCCCCTTCACGCTCACAACCAGATCTGAGGTCTGTTCCCAGACAGACGTGAAAGGCGTTAAAGGGCCTTCCGTGGCAACGTTAATTCCACATTTTAACGTTGTCACGGGTTTTGTCCCCGATTATATGCATGCCATTTTGCTTGGGGTTGAACGGATGCTGATCGATTGCTGGGTCGGGCAGGGAAATCGACAACAACCATACTCAATTTCAAAAACTCGTAAACGATTGATTGACGAATCGCTTTTGAATATCCGGGCCCCGGATTGCGTAACTCGGATTCCCAGGGAAATAAAATTCATTAAATTTTGGAAAGCCAAAGAACTATCCGCTTTTTTGTTGTTTTATTCGCCCGTACTGCTGAAAGGGAAGCTTGCCGAGCCGTACTTCCAACATCATATTTTATTGGTGCGCGCAACGCAAATTTTGCTGCAATCACATATCAAAAGGGACGAAATATTATTGGCGGAATGTATGCTCAAAATATTCTGTTCGGACATCGAGAAAATGTACGGAATTGACAAATGTTCATACAACGTGCACTAGCTGCTGCATCTGTGCCAGTCAGTGCGACTTTGGGGCCCACTCTGGGCATGGTCTGCGTTCCCATTTGAGGATGGTAATGGGGAGTTGATGAGAATCAAACATGGCCCAAACAAAATCGACGTCGAACTATCGAACACTATGCAGTTGATAAATATCATGTATATTTTGAAAGACTGCTTGAGTAGATACGCGGACTCCGATGCGGAAATTGATAAAAATTATTACCAGCGGTGTCAATTCCCTCACGCCAACGCTATTGAAGCGTTATCGAAAATCGGTCGGTTCTCACGTGACGAGCTTCTGACGACACCGATAATGTTTTATTCGAAAATAAAACTTGGTAATCGAATGCTTACCTCCGTATCGTATGAGAGGCAAGTAAAACGAGACAACACCTGCGTAACTTGGGACCACAACCAATTTTTTGGGGTTGTCCAAGGTTACGCAGAAGTCAACGGTGAATATTACGCGATCGTAAAGCAATTAGTTCGATCAAACGACGAACCCCTCATTAAACATGACAGTACAGGAATTACCCTATCACATGTAATCCCAGTCAGCGAACGTAGCATCACAGAGGCTATTTCTGTGTCTCAAATAAGCGGCCAGCTTCTCCGAGTTTTAGATTATGTATGCATGTTTCCGAATACTTATGAAGTCAAATGAAAATCTGTTGACGTGTATATGAATTGTATATTTACGGTCATGAATTATTTGTACATATATATACATATTGTGATCTGCAACTTTCGGGGCAAACCAGGGTGAACAGGGAAAAAATGGAGAAAACAAAAGAAAATAAAAGAGGGGTTTCAAATAACAAAATTGGCGTAATTTATTCGCTGACAAAAAGAAATAATAACAGGGTGTGCAGAATAGATGGCTGCCTCGATACGAGGTTCTGAATACGATGCGATACAAAATAATAATTGGGGAATGGGCGCCACTCGTTTAGACGGAAACGACACCGTAACAAAAATAATTAACGATAGGAATTAAATATTAACCCAGCGGCTCATCGGGGAACAGGAGACAGGGTCAGGGGGTGGGAAGGAAAATCCTGCCTAACGGCTCTTCTACCGAAGTACCTCGACACCGCGGGAAACAGGATAAACGGGGAAAAATTGTAACCGGGGAACAATTGGGACCGGGGAAAAAGAATAAACGGGGAGAAATTGCGAATTTTGGGCGGAAGGGATCGGGAAGAAATTTCGGGTACTCACTCGTTACAAAAATTCGGCCCACATGGCCTCGGGGCGGAATTCGCTCGCTCGCTCGCTCTATCGCTCCTTAATTTCCGACAATCGGACCCGAAGAGATTGCCGGCCTTTGCCGGGTCCTTCGGTCTTCGCTGGGGAGGCAAGGGGGGGGGGGCCTCACGTGATCGCGAGACGCGCGCATCGCCGTACGTCGGCGTCTCATCGCCACCGCGCTCCATTTTCGCGACGGTGGCGTAAATTCGTTCTCCCCACCGTGATGGGATGGTGGGGGCCTCGTGCGACGGCTACCGAGCCTCGCCGTCGGGACTTGTACTCGCTGTTTTCTCCGGTCCGGGTGAGGGGGTACAGGAGGGGAAAGAGGGGGGGTAGAGCTCGCATGAGTCGGATTGCACACTTATTTTTACATCGCCACCGTATTTCACGGTTTCGGTGGCGATGGACTTCGGGTCGATAAAACGGGAGGAAAAATAGGGAAATTGAACAAAATTTTTTATTACAATATATACCTGTTGTATATAAAAAAATATCAAATGTACTATTCGTGGAGCTGAATTGTATATATATGGAACATACTATTGTACGTAGCACAACGATATGAAATACTGTTGAAATTTGTATACATTTCCTGTATATAGATGGCATATACATTAAGTATATATCAACGTTTATCACCATTGACTGTGAAATACCGTCGGATTGATTGGATATTAATTGTGTCGAGATTGTATACATCTTTATATACATATCTACTGTGACAAATAATGCGTTTGTCACATCGGTCTTAAAGCCGACCGACTCGAGCGCGAGCAACGAAAATACACCTGAAAAGAAATTGTATTAAAATATGCCGATAAACCGAGCACCATAACAGGCCCTCGAGGGGGGATCTCCCTAACCCGCATTCCTCCCGAAATATCACCGCGTAAATAAAATCGTCCAACGCCACGTAAACGACCCAACGGCCTTCAGAAAACCACGGCTGCCGTCCGTAATATCTTCGAAATTATAATATTTCGAAGTTATTCCAACAATACGAGGAACGTTACCTCGGTACGCGAAACAACCGGCAACACCCAGCGGCCTTGGAGGGCCCACGGTCAAAATCGCGGGCACGTGCCAACGGCCGAGACACCGATGGAGGAGGGGACTACAACCAATGAAAAGACGAGATCGAACGAGCGGAGGCACCCGAAATCATATAAAAAGGGCACGCCAAGACCGGAGGAGGATAGTCAATTATTTGTTTCAAAAACCTCCGGACCTCCAGCCATCGCCGTACTAGCCACAGAGAGCAGCCACCGAGCCAGCTAGAGAAAGGGTGGAGTACGAGCAAACAGCCAGAAGGACAGACGGAAGAAACCGCGACATCCAAGGAGGAAGGAAGTCACTCGAAGCGTCAACAATCTATGTTGGAAATCGAAAAGATTCCAAGTTCCCTCCTCTTCTGCTAGATTTGTTACAGCATCGAAATCACGTGGAGGCGCATCGGGAGCGCAAGCAAGCGCATCGATTATCTATCCGTCACCGGCCGAGCGAGAAGCGCAGCCCTGCTTCAAACGGAATCCGCTTAGCTGACGGATCGGCAGCCGCAGCACCGCGATAGCCCAGTCAGCCGCAGCTAGGCCGCACGGAGGGGGTACCGCGAGCACCGAGGTATCGACCATCGATCGAGCGTCTACCGGCAGGAGAGGGGCCACCCCTACCGCCGTTGCAAGCACCAGCTTCGTAGCCCCGCGGGGCGAAGAGAAACGTCGCATCGAGAACAACAACACCCCGTCCCACCCCACGCCCGCCACAATTTAAAGAGCGAAGCGACAGGTGTATGTAGGGGAAGCGATAAAACCCAGATTGTATACAAACGGCGGCGAAATAAAAACGATTTTACCCATTTTCTCGTGTCACTAATTTTCTTGCGTACTCTTGGCCCGAATTAATTATTGTGACGTAATATCTACCGTTACACTACAAAAGCCAAATACCACTCTCTGACCCAACTTTCAGAGTATATCTGTAGAGCGGCAATAGCTAAAGGGCTGCATGTCTGCACGAATGTTCGGGTCGTACAGTAGATGCTTATAGTTGTTACTATTTTAAAATGGACAGGCCAGAAGTGGGTTGAATCTATTTTTTTCGCTGTCTAGAAATTAATATATCTAAGGTACCTGTAAAATTTTTTTGTTGGTTCGAAATATATGGGTTTTTGTGTATTTCGAAGTTTTTTCTTCTTTTAAAGTTATTTAAAAGTCCGAAGTCAATCAAACAAAGCATTCTCGACAGATGAGAACTTTTCTATATGCGGTAATGAAGAATCACCATCAAGTCGATTCAGATACTTATGTCACGATCTGCTAAGAAACTTCTACCGAAAATCCTGAAAAAGTCGGTATATAGTTTATGTATAGCCTATATATAAACTATATATAAACTATATATAATCCATATATAGTCTATATGAGGCATTCCATGCGGTTTCGAACGGTCAAAAAGTTGTCCGCTCTCAAAAAAATTGAAACTTTGTCACATTGTTTAATTATATGAAAGAGAGTAGTGTACATTTTTTCAAAATTTTTGGATCGCATTTTTTTGAGTTTTCCAAAATTTCGAAATTTTCTAAGTACATAAGTAAGTAAGTATATCTTGAAAGCATATGATTAAGCAGAAAAATGTTTCAGACAAAAAAGTTGCATTTTTACATAAGCTTCGTGAACATTTTTTTTTGAATTTTTCGAGTCTAAAAAATGACCATTTTCATAAAAAATATACGAAAATAATTTTTTTCAGTCGGTATGTCATTTTCGATTTATCTCAAAAAATTTCAGAAAATACTCCGAAATGTGCACAATAGACACGTATTTTTTCATGATGGCTTGAATAGTTGTTCCAAAGCTATGCTTTATTTTATTAATAATATATTTTTTGTTTTTCAGAAAAATCGACTATTATCGAAAAACATACGCTCCCAAATTGTTTCTCTCAAACATTGGTTACGTAGATGGAATTCCACTGAACTCGGTCGAGAGCTACGCTCTATAATCACTGGTTCAAAAAATTCAATGATTGAACAAATAATTTTCTGTCCTAACATAATATTTTTTCCTTATTGTTTCAAACATCAATCACAATATAAGAACTGGGAAAAAGTGAAGTATGTACAGATCGTTTTAAGTTATTTAGTTTTCCGGACTCGGTGAGTTACAAAGTCCGAGGCGAGCGAATATATTTTGCATTGTAGAATCCCAACCGGTTCTGGGATAATGCAATGGTATTTTTGGGTCTTCGGTACAGCTTTCACTTGCTTAAATCGCGATTCCAACATTTCTTTTTGCGAATTGTAATCATCAGTAGATGATTAGAGAACGGTGATAGCAGGAACATTCGCGGGTTGAGCTGCCCATTCGTGAAGATCTTGAGGAGTCAAAATCTGTCGGTCCAACGGCAATTGCATTGAAGCTCGAGCCGCAAGTCTCTTCAATGTACCTCCCACGCCGTCACATGGCCTCTTGCCATGGCCACTCGCAAAGAAATGCCATTCCGCAGGAACGCTAAAATCCTCTTCGTGAAGAGACAGATTGTCAAAATTTTTGAAGTTTTTATATTGCTGCGAAGCTCCATCGGAGAAGTAATACGTTCGTATTGGGCTTTCACAGATCGACTTGATGAAGTCTTGAATAACTCTGGTGAAAGTATAAACCGCGATCGCATCGTGGTGAAGACATTCAGAGATTATCACAAGACTTTTGTGAACGACCGTTTGGTTTTCGCGAAAATAAACAACAACCGAATACACGGTAGCCTGGTTGTTATTCCAGTGGAAACCGGAAACCGCTTGTTGCACGACAAAAGCGTAATTTTCAGCGAAATCACAAACTACAAGAAATTCACTTTCTTTCAAGTTTTCTCGTAAATATTTGAAATATTGAGCCTGCTGCTTGGCAATGAACGCGTGGTCTAATAGATTCGTAGCCGAATCACAGAGTTCTTCGATAAACTCGTCAGCGCTTTTGACGATAGTTTCGAGAGTCATTCTCGGTTTGGCAACCCACTGTTTATACGTGAAGCTTTCGATGTCACGACCATCGATAGGTTTTTCCACAGCCTCTCGAAGTTTATTCACTCCAGGACAAACCACGCAGTCACCGAAGTAACATTTCACGCCTGGCTCAGCGCATATAATCGCACTCAAACAATCTTCGTAGCCGCTTATCGAGAACTCCGAATCCTTTAATAGGTTGCGAATATCACAGCCTGGAACCAAAATTCAGTTGTGTTATTAAAACCATTCAGTAAAGATTTGCTAACGCAAGCTTTTACACATTATTTATGTGGCCCGAACCACACCCGAACCTTGCAAGCTAGCATAATAGTAACCGTGGGCAATTACTCTTCTTTCGCGTTTGGGTTCGATTCAAGTTTATTAGAAAATAATTATGGTCAGAAACTTTCATTTATGGCACATAAAATTGGCACGGAAACATTTCAAATGGGATTTAAATATTACTGGACATGTTTTTTCCATTCACATAAAATTTGCATTAGAAAAAATTGACATGGAAATAGTTCTAATTTTCTCGCTGCTTAATACAATCACTTGCAGTCTGATGGCCATTTTTTGTTGCCAATTACAATTATTCGGAGTCATCCTAATTTTTTTAGTGCACAAGTACAATCACTGGGCATAACTTCGTCCGTAACAAATTACGATCACTTGGAGTAATCGTAATTTTTTTCGTTGCCAATTATGATTTTTTTTGTTGCCAATCACAATTACGTCAAACAATCGCAATTTTTTTGCTTGCTATCAGAACAACTTGGAGTAATCGTCTTTTTTCATTGATAATCCAATTAACTTCGAACATGTGTATGTTTTTTGATTGTCTGTTACAGTGATTGTAATTGATGTATCGTTTGAAATTGCCCAAAGTAATTTCAAATGATTGTTTTGTACGATTACAAATACGAGAAGTACTTGTAGTTAATATTTGTTCCTTTTTTATCGCAATTTTGCCCAACTCTAATATGATTGTCTAGAGATTTAAAAAACATTTCAACTATACCTAGTAGCATCAGCTTCATGTTCTGATGTCTTATACAGACCCAACTCGTGTGCGTGCCACTAGCCCCCGCCGAAATACAATGTTTTGGTCTCAGCGATGCAAATTTCGAGAAGCCAACAGGAAAATCAGAATGGGAAGATTTAAAATTCGCGTAAAGCTCTTTCAAATTCGCCAGTAGCAGACGTTTCTGCACGTGGATCCTCTGTCCTTCGGCGGCTCGGACCGAGACGAAGTCTTTCATGCCAGGCATATTAGCACTCACTGCATCATCGTTGTAGAAAGATTCTATTTCGGCGACGATATTTCCCGGCAGCGCTGAACCTGCAAAATAAATCGTTCAATAGTCCATTTTGAGATGAATCTTACCAATGAATAGGAAAACATCAATCGAATGACTAATGAATCCGTGTAAAAAATAGAGAGTAACGAACCACCGACTGGCGGGTTGGGTAAAGCTAGTGCGCCTTTTTCCACCTTCAACCTTTTGGCTTTTCGGACCGTATACAACGGAGCCTCGAATTCCCTTGATATTCTCGCGTGTGACCAAGAATCAGGCAGCGCAGTCAAAATCTGGATTTTTTCCGTTCGTGTCGTATCGTCATCTTGATACTTCCTCTTCAATCCAGTAATAACTTCCTGCAAGGCAACTTTGTCCGGAGATTCGTCATGACAACCCAGCTTCTCTTTCAGGGTACTACAAACACGATCGATTTTTTTCGAAATCAAGTGACCCTGATCCGATTTCCAGGAAGAGATAGGAGATTGTTGTAGCATTTCGAAAGTGGCATTCGCACGTAGCAATTCGAAATTGACATCTGGCGCCGATTCTTGGCTGGCCGAGGACTGAGTTTGACTTGATGCAGCTACTGATTGTTAAGATTTTTTTGCGTTGTTATTAGGGCTTACATAATTGTTATAATATTGAATATTTACCTGTACTCATTTCATCGATTTCATTATCCACTCTCATGGATTTGATCGCCGATCTACACACACTACTCAAATAATTGTGCGCGCTTAGCGATGGTATTTTTTGTAAAACACTGGCCGATGGGCGTCGTAGAGATTGTTTTTTTATGTGTCCAGGATGATTCATCAGTGGATTGCAGCACCGATTGAATTGCGCCGTTACTTTATTCTTTGATTCCATTATCAAAATAATTACTTATAAATCAATTCGTAACAATTGTTAACGAGTTGATTGTTCTTAGCTTTTACAGCTCCTTTTTTCGTCAGGCTCGCATTCGAACTTTCCCGTAAACTCTTCGTAATTCGCGGTTCGTGAATTTGTAACTTCGCAATTCGTAAACTCGCTATTCGTAATTCGTGACTCGTAGATTCGCTATTCGTAATTCGTGACTCGTAGATTCGCTACCCGTAACTCCGTCGTCCCGTTAATCGTAATTCCGTTAATCGCGGTTTCGTTAATCGCAATTTCGTAAATTGTCACTCCGTAAATCGTAATCTCGCATACCCGCGTGCCGTCGTCACGGACGTCTCTCTCCTTCTCTCGCTATCGTCACACCCTCAAGCTCGTTGCTCCGTCGTTCGTTCGTTCTAATACAATACACTCTAGAAACCACCAAGACAATTCAAAGGAAGCGTATGACTTCTCTACTCGGCTTAGCAAGCTAGTGTGAATAAATCGAAACACGCTGAGAACGACGGTAGTATTTTGGCATGGAAGGGGAATATGTTGACAAACAGAAGGAAGTAAAAGACATTGGAAACAATGGTTACATTGGGCGGCTTACGATGCTTTGTATCACATTTTTCATGTTGGACAACGAACATTACTTTGTATCGCAAGGTAAACTTTGTATACCTCACCGATAATTTATGATTAAGCTCAAAAAAATTATTACCCTTATCGACGTTTATTACCTTAAAAATGTGAGAAAAATTTGGCAGAGAATAGTTTTTAATAATAATCGATTTTTCTAAAAAAAAAAAAAAAAAAAATTATTCATAAAATAAAGCATAGCTTTGGAACAACTAATCGAGCCATCATGAAAAAATACGTGTCTATTGTGCACATTTCGGAGTATTTTCAGAAATTTTTTGAGATAAATCGAAAATGACATACCGACCGAAAAAAATTATTTTCGTACATTTTTTATGAAAATGGTCATTTTTTAGACTCGAAAAATTCAGAAAAAAAATGTTCACGAAGCTTATGTAAAAACTTGCAATTTGCTTCCTCGAAATCGTAGGTAGTGAACGAAGATTTCTCTATGATGAATCATTTGTTTGTTCTGAATCTGATAGATTAAACGGAGATATTTATATGAGTGGTAATTTTCTATTTAATCTTTGGCTTCCTCATAGAGGAATCTTCGTTCACTACCTACGATTTCGAGGAAGCAAATTGCAAGTTCCAACTTGCAGCTTGTTTTTGGAAATGTAAAAACGATACAAAATCCGATTCACGGCTTGAATCATGACCAAAATTATAGTTAAAGTCGGGGTTATAGAGCTCGACATGCCTCCAAAATTTGGGAGCCGTAGCTGAAACTGTTCTTGAGTTATACACGTTTGAATCTTGGGAGGTCATCTTGAACGTACATAATAATTCAAAGTGTCCTAAAATTCGAACGCGTTGTTCGGTTTCTACCAAATTTAGTAACAAATGAAGTTGATTGTTGGTTGAAGGGTGTGCATGAATTCGAGCACGTTCAGTCGAATATTTTCCAACTTGCAGAGGTTCGAACTTCGAAATTTATAGTTGCTATAAAATTAGATCCGGTGAGCCGATCTTTGCCAAATTTGGCAGATATCATTGCTTAATGATGTTCCATACTCGTGTAAATTTAGAGCTCGATTGGTTAAAGTTAACGAAAGTTATAGTGACAAATTTGATTTTTTGAAAAATTCAAAATATCATAAAATCGAAAATTATCGATGGATTCGGCCCAAATGCAATACCAACAAACATTATATACGAATCTCTTTGTCAAAAACTATTTAGACGAATATCTCAAAATTTGCGACAGTTATAGTGCGTACTTCCTTTTTTTGGAAATTTGAAAACGACACATAATCCGAGCGACGCCTTGAATCATGACCAAAATTATAGTCGGAGAAGGGGTTATAGAGCTGCACATGCCTGCGAAATTTGGGGGCTGTAGCTGAAACCGTTCTCGAGTTATACACGTTTGAATTTTGGGAGTCCATTACACACATACACACACACACACACACACACACACATACACACATACATCCGGACATTTTCTAAAAATGTGTTTTCTGGACGTTTTAGAACATTCTGAACAAGGTGACATGAATATCTCGAAAAAAAAAATTTTCACCGTCACATAGCTTCCTCTATGAGGAAGCAAAATGCAACTTTTTTGTCTAAAACATTATTCTGCTTAATCGTATGCTTTCAAAATATACTTACTTACTTACGCACTTAGAAAATTTCGAAATTTTAAAAAACTCAAAAAAATGCGATCCAAAAATTTTGAAAAAATGTACACTACTCTCCTTTATATAATTAAACAATGTGACAATATTTCAATTTTTTTGAGAGCGGACAACTTTGTGACCGTTCGAAACCGCATGGAATGCCTCATATATAGTATACATATATATTTTTATTAATTCATTAAAATAAATTTTCATTGATATATTCATTCTAATTACGTTTGTTTTTACACTATAAAATGCAATTTTCAGGAAAAAAGTCTATGAAACCAGGAGTTCGAACTTAAATTATTTATAGTGTTCGCATAATTATATAATTTGGCATTTGTATACATTCCACATATAGTCTATATATAGTTCATATATAGTTTATATATAAACTATGAATAAAATATAGTCTATATATAAACTATATGGGGCATTCCATGGCATTCCGGGTAGTCGCGTACCCTTGACTCAAAATTTTTGCCCCACGATTTTTTCCATTAATCTACATCGAAAATGAAGAGACACGTGTTTCGGGGTTTGCCGTTTTCAGCGCCCGCTAATGAGATGCAGTCGATTGAAGGTTTCCAATTATTGACGATATTCCGAATTTCAAATCGATATATCTCGACAACCGCCAATAATAATTAAAAAAACCAAGGGAGCTTTTTCTTTTGTCTTTACACGGTCTATGCAATAAAAATAAGTACAATTATGTTGCACTGTTTGAACTGTTATTAATTAACAATTAATCGATTAAACATTGAATATCTCAAAGAAACACCTATTTGATTTTTCTTATTTTTTTTTCCTAAATTCTATGAATAAAAACGAAA
>OZ020167.1:3837349-3859087 GCA_963971145.1 Sussaba pulchella | reverse complement strand
GATCGATGGGGGATCGCGACCGTTACAATATATACATTATATATATATGGGATATTATTTTGTTCCTGGTGGTGTTGGAACGGACGCGAGGTTAATGGACGAACTCATGACGTTTTTAGACGATAGTGGAATGTAGAAACTTTATTATATCTGATAATTATTACGAAAACAGCTTTACCACGTTCGGTCGACAGACCATCCCCGTGTTACTCGTAACCAACGCAACTTACAGACTACTCTGAACAAACTCGCGCGCGCTCCGATCGCGATTGCCGAAAACGCTCGAACAATCGTGGCGCTATCGTCGTTTTTCCGATTCCCACACTCGGCCGTCCTGAATCTCTTCATCCGCCCTCGGATGTGGCTCTTCGATGTCGCCTGCGTCGTCCTCCGAATCGGCGTAGTCAACCCATGGCTTCACGTGATCGGCGGCTGTTGAAGTTTGATTTGGGCCCTCGTGTTCTCCAACCTTTTGAACGAGATATCGATCATTACGCAATACGCGACTGATCTCGTATGGACCGAGAAATTTTGACGCAAACTTCAGCCCTGGACCCTGCTGTGTCCTCTTAATAGCGACCAAGTCACCCTCCTTGTACGTTCTCGCCTTCTTCCGTTTTTTGTTGTAACTCTTTTTGTTTTCCTCCTGTATTTTTTGAACTCGTTCCTTCGCTTGGCATCGTACCTCGTCACGCTCTTCTTCGAATAACGTGATGAATTCCTTTTCTACCATCTCTCGAAGCGACACATCTTCTCGTAAACGAGGACGTACTCCGAACATCACTTGGAAAGGCGTGGATCCGATGCTGCGATGGAAAGACGTATTCAGATACTGCTGCGCTAGACTTAAGTATCGAAACCATTCTCCTACTCTCGGTGCTGTCAACTTGGAGATCAGAGGAATTAATGTCCGATTAACCCTCTCGACCTGACCATTGGCTCTGGGTATTCCTGTCGTCGTTAAAACGTGCTCAATCTCTTCTTTCTTGCAATAGTCTTCGAACTCTTTCGCGGTAAACGCGGTACCACGGTCGGATATTATCCGATGAGGATTGCCAAAAACTGCAGCTTGCTTGCTCAGACGATCGATGACTTCGAGCGCTGTCGTAGATCTCGTTGCGTAAAGCCAGGTGAACTTCGTGAATCCATCAATGACGACCAAAATGTGCCTGTAGCTCTTCTTCGTTGATGGTAATGGACCGAGGTGGTCAATGTGAAAAGTGTCCAATGGCGTGATCCCTTTCGCAATGGCGTTGAGATAACCTTCTTGCTTTCCCTGCTTACGCTCTGCTACGATGCAATCGACGCAATTTCGTATTATCTTCTCTAGTTTTTCGCGCAACCCTGGAATCCAATAATCTTTAATCAAAATCGCTTTCGTCTTGGCTACTGAAAAGTGTCCCTTTTCGTGAGCACGTTTGATAATAGTCGAACACAATGACCGAGGAACCATCAAACGTATGTCGTCGTCAACTTCTTTGAAGAGAACTCCTCCGCGCATGACGTATCCCGTCTTGAATCCGTTCTCGACGTCTTCGACAATTTTTTTTAGCTCTTCGTCTTCACGCTGCGCTTTCTTCAGCCTCGCTGCTAGACCGTATTCACGTTCGTCGATCAGCAGACAAGTAGGCAACGGATTCCTACTGAGAGCGTCGACGTGCGTCATGTTTCGTCCTGGGCGATGTTCGATTTTATAATTAAAATCTTCCAAGTAAAAAGCCCACCGCGCTATGCGCAAACAAATATCTTTCTTTTTCATCGTAAGCGCAAACGCGCGACAATCAGTCACGATCTTAAATTCTATCCCTAACAGATAAACTCGAAACTTTTTCAAAGATTTCACGATCGCCAAACATTCCAGCTCGTAACTAAAATATTTTTCCTCAGCTGCGCTCGTCTTGCCGCTCGCGAAATACACTGGATGCCACTTGTCGTCGTCTGCGTTCTTTTGAATTAATACCGCGCCATAACCGTGTTTTGATGCGTCTGTATGCAATTCGGTTTCAGCGTTCACCTTATACAAATTCAAAACTGGGCGAGTTGTCAACGCGACTTTTAAATTCTCAAAAGCATTTCTTTCGTCGTCTTCAAATCGGAATTCTACACCGGTTCTCAAGAGATTTGTCAGCGGACGAGCTATCAGAGAATATTTGGGAATAAATTTTCGAAAATAACCTGTAAGCCCCAAAAACGCTTGGACTTGTTTGACGCTTGTTAATTCCGGAAATTTACGCACGGCTTCTGTTTTTCTCTCCGACGGTCGTACTTGACCGTGACCAAGCACGTGACCCAGAAATTCTACTTCGCGCTGCAAAAAATTACATTTCGACCATTTTAAAATCAAACCCGCTTCGCTCGCAACTCGAAACACGCGTTCGAGGTTCTCGATTCCACTCGCATCGTCTATTGAGGGAATTATCAAATCGTCCATGTACGTTAGTACAACGCGCTCTTTAATCAGCTCTCGGAAAACAGCGTTAATAAATTTCTGAAAAACTGCAGGTGAATTACAGAGTCCGAACGGAACTCTGCAAAACTCATATTGTCCGTCGGGGACAATAAACGACGTGTATTTCCTGCTCGCCTCTTCGACTTGGACGTGGAAAAATCCATTCCGCAAATCTAGCGTCGTGAAAACTTTCGCACCTTGTAATAGATCAAGTTGATCTTCGATAAGCGGGAGTGGGTAGCGATCTTTAATAATTTTTTGGTTCAACAACCGATAATCAACGCATAAACGACTCGAACCATCTTTTTTCTTAACTATGACGATCGGGCTAGCGTAATCGGAATGCGATTCACGAACGATCCCGTCCGTCATCCACTCTTGTATTCGTTCGTTTACCTCGCGCTTTTCCGCTTCGCTCAGCCTACGCGCTCGCTGATATATCGGTACGTCGTCTTTCAAAACAATCGTCATGCTAACACCCACTTCGCGACGTCTTTCCGGCTTGTACTCCTCAATCATACTCGCAATCTTATCTCGACTTTCGCGCACACAAACATTTGACAAATCAGCTGTGTCGATGTCGTTTGTTTCGATCGCTTGAATTCGCAAAACTTCGGGCACACTCGCATTCTCGTCATTCACATCGTCTAACGGTTCAATCTTGCAAATTCCGCGGGATCGGAAAAGCTTAACGCAATCGAGAAAATCGGTACCGATCAGGAGTTTGTGGTCTAGCAATTCTTTTTTGACCACGTACAACCGAACCTCGTATTTGTGATCGTCAATTTCCATCGTCGCGTTAAAGAACCCGACCGTCTTATTTACTTCTTTCCCAACGCCACGGAATGGCGTCGGTTTACCCACGAGCTTCGGTTTACCCAACTCGACGTACTGATCTTCTCGTATAATTGTGATATCGCTCGCAGTGTCGATAATCGCATCCACAATCATTCCATTCACCACAACGCGTTTCGCTTGCTTTTGGTTTTCCGTCGAAGTGTCTGCAAGTACGCACGTTTTCTTCGCCCCACCCGCACCGGGACATGCCGCCGCGATATGTCCGAACTTTTCGCATTTGAAACACTTCCGACCCAATTCTTTCGACGGACACTTTGGGCTTACGTGATCTCGCGCACCACAATTAAAACAGCGCTGTGCAACAACTCGATCTTTTTTATTCACACTTGGCACTGTTTCGCGTTTTTCACTCGACCGGTTCGATTCACTTTTCGCCGGTGTCTTCGTCGCACTTCTCGTCGTGTCGCTGCGATCGCGCAGCGATATTTCTTCGAAGGCCTGGAGAAGCTCTGCTTTCGTCGTAAATCCGTGAATGCGCGCGGCGTCGCACAGGTTGGAATCGGGAATACCGTCAACGATGTATTGCAATATTTCTTCTTCCGACAACCCCAACTTGTTCGCTAATATTGTCTTTTCGTGTGCGTAATCGTTGAAAGTCTCCGTCTTCTTCCAAGTACGCTCCTCAAAACGTCGTCTCACAGCGATTCTGTTTGAGCGTTGGAAAAACATTCCACGCAGCTCACGCAACAGTTCGTTCGTCGTCATTTGGATATACTCAGGCTTAGAGTGAAACCAATCTATCGCCCTCTCTTTCAGCCTCATCCCGATTAATATTTTCGTCGCATCCTCGTCTAATCGATACGCTTCTTTCAGGAAAAGCACTTGCCTCTCCCATCCCTCGTACGCTTCGGTGTTCCCGTCAAAGAAACTCAGCAAATCTGCGAGCATCGATAGACTCATGCGCATGGGGCCTTGATCGTTGCGAACAAGCGTTCCGCTGGAGGTCACCGCGGACCTTGGCTGCCCGCTCGTCGTGCCTCGAGCCTCGTTGTTCGCCTGCCCAATTTGCGCGATCTCGAGCTCTCGTCGTAGCAACGCGATTTCGCGTTCGGCAAGTTCTTTTTCTCTTCTGTACAGCTCCAACATGAATTGTGTCGAAGTGGCACCTTCGTCGTCGTGTTCTTCCTGAATTGTTTCGGGATGCTCTCCGGCTTCTTCCAGAGTCGACATATCGAAACCCTCGGCTTTCGACAAACGTAGCAACAACTCTGACTTATTGCCAACTGTCGATAGGTTTAAGGACGCCAGCACTTCTTTCAACGTTTTCGTCGTACATTTCTTCGGGTTTAACATTTTGCTGTTAATGTCTTTGTTTTCGTACGTTTGACACGCGGTTGCTACCCCGTTTCAACACGTTCTTTCTCGTTTTTTTTTTCGTCGTAACCGTCTTTTGTCTATGCGTCTTTCGTCTTTCTTCTTGCGTCTTTAGTTTTTCGTCTTTCGTCTTTAATATTTCTTCTTACGTCTTTCGTCTTTAGTCTTTCGTATTTAATCTTTATTCTTACGTCTTTATTTCGCACTTTTCTAAACTGTCGCCATACCTTCACGCGTTATCCCGGCTGAGCCCCCAAATTTATGGGATATTATTTTGTTCCTGGTGGTGTTGGAACGGACGCGAGGTTAATGGACGAACTCATGACGTTTTTAGACGATAGTGGAATGTAGAAACTTTATTATATCTGATAATTATTACGAAAACAGCTTTACCACGTTCGGTCGACAGACCATCCCCGTGTTACTCGTAACCAACGCAACTTACAGACTACTCTGAACAAACTCGCGCGCGCTCCGATCGCGATTGCCGAAAACGCTCGAACAATCGTGGCGTTATCGTCCCTTTTCCGATTCCCACATATAGTCTATATATAGACTATATATGCCCAATCCTATATATAGTTGATATATAGACTATATACATTTTTTTACTTGGGCATCATGCTTTGTCTGCTCGTTCGACGGCGCAGGCGTATACCCGTCGGCCATGTTTCGCGCACTCGTTCCGTTCACCGCGTTTACGTGATTTACCGGTAATGCGGCGTTAACGTTATTGGATCTGACGCTTACCGTTGGATAGAGGTCGGTACCTTGTCCGTCGACGGCCTCATCGAAGACGTTCTTATTCTGTCGATCGTCGGCTGTCGATCCATCGCCATTTTGTGTCCCGTCGAGCTCCACGATGTCGGTCGGGTCCGCCATTTTCCGTCGTCGAACACGTTTCTCTCATTTAGCACTCACGTTCACGTAATCCAACGTCCACCGAGTCACGAGTCCACAACCAACACTGAGTTCACTGACACGAATGGGTTGATTTTTAAATGACAATAAATCTTTCGAATCCCACTTCTGATTTAGGTTATACGAGAAATTTTTTTTTTTTTTTTTTTTTCGGGATCACGCACAGGTAATAACCACTCTTCTGTTTCAGGCTACCTCAACGAGATGACTTGCAGTCTTTTTTTTTTTAACAAAAAGATAATTTTGGGAAGCACTAGCTCGATGGCTGTGCCGACGAGGAATTACAAAACTAAAATTAATGGAGTACAGCGACCGACTGCACGGTGTTAAATAAAAAGGAAAAACTGTTTGTAACTATCGACGGATTTATGTCGATGGAATGACGCGCCATTCGAAAGTTACTCAAAATGGCCGCCGCACAGTGGGCTAGATTTCAGCGACATGGGCAAAAATCAAAAAACGAATTTTCGATTTGTGAACATTTTTTTTTGCATTCGATAGAAAACATGTTTCTACACTCGATACTGAAATAACAGGTCTCTTTCGCTTTCGAATTCAGTCACTGACGACATTCAGAACTTGACCCTTTCCTAGCGAGGCGCGCGCAATTTCCCGGTCCGAAATTTTCGACTTGCGCGAAGTGAAATATTTTTTATTCTACGCAGGCGATTTGAGGGAGGGGTTAGGGTTTCAGCGTGAAAAAAAAAACACTTTTTTTGCGATTTTTTTTCTCAAATATGGATTGAGCAATTTTATTCGAACCTTGTGTACATTATTGAGCATACTTTTGACAATGTTGTGTAATTTTATCATGCAGAAATATTGAAGCATAAGCCGGTAACAGAGCTTCCCCCAGAACGTCTTGGGAAAAAAAAAAACAATTTGCGGTGTTCACTATAACTCGGCCGGAAATTATCTGAAAATGAAAAACCATGAAAATTAAGTCAAATTATAATTGAATCTTCCCCCCAACGTTCTTTAATAATTTTTTTTTCCATTTAAAAATTTTTGGCGGCCATCTAAAGTGTGAACTGTTATTTTCCACGAAAAATTCCGCCATTTTGTGGGTAGGAAACCCTTAATGTAAAAAAAAATTTAACTAAACGTTGGGGGGAGGTATTTTATGTGTAGAAAATGTGTACAAAGTTTGAAATGAATCGGTCAAGTAGTTTTTAAATGGCAGTGAACACGGACTTTGAAAAAGTAGTTTTGAGAAAAACGCGTCTAAAGTTTATGAACTAAAAAAGTGAAGAAAAAAAAATTTTTCCCAACTTACACAGAATCATCAATTCCACCTCCATACAGCAGACTTCCTGCGGCATTGTCGAAGACAAAAAAAAAATTCGTTTTTTCGAAAGTGAAAACCCTAACCCAGCCCTTAAAATCGGTTTGAACGACGGTAATGCTAAAGGTTTACAGATTATTTTTGTATCGTCAAATTATTTGAAATGTTATATATGACATATTTAAATGGGCGCTAGGAATGTACGTTTCAAGCATGCTTGAAAATAAAATGATTAAACTAAAAAGTGAAAAAGTAAAAACGCCCACAAGTGCCCGGGCTGATTTTTATTGCAACGGCTTGGAAATCTTATTACGATTCGAAATGCAAAGTTTCGGGTTGCCCTTTTATGCACTTTGGTTTTGAGAAGCAAAATAAAATAATAAAACGTCGCGACGAGTCGTTAGTCGACGCGCCTGTTTGGTGCGTTCGACTGAGGGTCGCCCAGCGGGAGAGAAGCGGCATTTTGTCCCTCGGCGCTCCCCACTCTCGCCTCGGGTCGTGCGTCCCCACACCGTCTAGGCATACACTAATGACATAGTCTACTGTTGTATTGTGTTTGTGTACTGCGGGCGGAGAGAGTATGCGAGCGTCAGACTCGAGTGGTGGGGAGAGTCGAGGCAAGCCGCCCTTCCTCATTTCTCGCTGAGTGACACTCGGTCAGTTCCGTATTCTTTTACATTAAAAGTGGTGAGTAGTAAGGAAACCTTCGTGAAGTTCAGAGCATAGCGTATATATGAAAGTTAAAGTGAGAAAATTCAAACGTTCTTAATGGATACACGACAAAGTAAGTAAAATGTTTTCTTGATTAATGTAAATGACAATTGTTGTAAGTAATTATTAATTATTAATATTGAAATGACGCAAATGTAGTACACACATAGACAAATGTCATAATCTACTGCGATACTTTTTTGAATACTTTGTATGATTATTATATTATATTAGAACTACTACTTCTATATTATGTTATAATCAATACGATATTCTTATTTTATTAACGAAGGGAAAGAATCATACGAACAAATAATAATAACAAATATTATTTATTATTCACATTATTCACTTTCGTGATTTAGAAATTACGCTTATCATTATAAAATCAATTGATTTAATGATTGACTGGTAGATTTAAATTTTTTTCTATTGAAACATAATTTGTGTACTAATATTTATAACAGCGTAGTCCAACCCCGGAGCACTGAGCAAAAACCTGTCAACTCGTCAATCCCCTCTCTTACCCACCGTAAGGCCAGCGCGCGGTAGGCGCGTCGCACTGGTAGGGGATCGGCTCCGCTCGGCTGCATGGCGACCGCAGCCGAACGGGCTCGTAGGCCTGTTCGAGCGTGACGCGGGCGCAGATCGCCATTCTTCATTATATCACGATTCGAACGGGTCTCTCAGTCGCTTACGAAAAATCCAATTCATTGAACTGGAAATTAAGCTCTGATGATATCCTGTCCTTTAACGCTTAATGTTTGATGCTAATGCTTTCTTTCCAATAATTTGTTACGAATCATCAGAAATGCCGAAAGTCAGTACACACGTTAATTCTCCCAAGTTCGATTCCGGATGGGAGCTAAAATATTTATTCATTTTGAATAACAAATATTTTTCAGAATGCGCCATTTGTGGACAAGTGGTGACCAACATCAGAAAATTCAATATTTCTCGGCATTATGAAAAATATCACAAAGAAAAATATGAAAATCATTCGCAAGAGGAAAAATTGAAGTTCATTAAAAATTATCAGATTGAAAATAATAGACCTTCTACTTATGGATGTTCTTCTCTAACACCTCCTTATACTATAAGAAGCTGAGAGACATTGACGAGCACCAATTTTGTCAGCAGACTCACAAGGAAGATTTTTTGGATTCACGGAGGAACATTCGGGAGGTGTTAGAGAAGAACATCCAGAAGTAGAAGGCCTATTGTTTTTACTCTGATAATTTTCAACACGTTGAGCCCCGCGTCGGTCCCTGGGGACCGACACTCGACTTTTCGTCTGGCCCGCGTCGGTCCTAGCGGACCGACACGAGCCGCTCGCCGTCACCGACACGGGATTTTCGCCGTTACCGAACCGAGCCGCTCGCTTCGGGCTGAACGGAAAGCGCAGCAATTTCGGCGCGGGGCTCAACGTGTTAATTAACTTCAATTTTTCCTCTTGCGAATGATTTTCATATTTTTCTTTGTGATATTTTTCATAATGCCGAGAAATATTGAATTTTCTGATGTTGGTCATCACTTGTCCACAAATGGCGCATCCTGAAAAATGTTCGTTATTCAAAATAAATAAATATTTCAGCTCCCATTCGGAATTGAATTTGGGAGAATCAACGTGTGTACAGATTTTCGGTATTTCTAATGATTCGTAACAAATTATTAGAAAACAGAGCATTACCATTAAACATTAAACGTTGAAGGATGGGAATAACATCAGAAATCAACTTTCAAATCAATGAATTGAATCTTCCGTCAGCGAATGAGAGACGTGTTCCGTACGGTGAATCGTGATACGATGCAGAATAGGGATCTGCGCACACGTCAAGCTCAAACAGGGGGATGGTGGCTGACTGACTTTCGCCGATCTGCCTTTTCCCACTTGGGTTTCGTCCCAGTTGGGTTTCGTCCCAGTTGGGTTTCATCCCAGACTGACTTTTGTCACGAGATGAAGTGATCACGTGACGCTCGAGATAATTCGAGCATCACGTGATCACTTCATCTCGTGACAAAAGTCAGTCTGGAATAAAACCCAACTGGGACGAAACCCAAGTGGGAAAAGGCAGATCGGCGGAAGTCAGTCAGCCACCATCCCCAAACAGGTCTACGAGCCCGTTCGGCTACGTTCGCCATGCACGGAGCGGAGCCGACCTCCGACCACTGCGACGCGTGGTAGTTTAAGAAATAAAATTATCGGGAAAGGCGAGGGAACTCACGTTAATCAAGCACCCCGCCAAACTAATAAATAAATTGTGAACTTGCGTTCAAATCCTACGCGCCATAAGCGAGTTAATGCGCTCACCGTAGTCGCCTGTGCGGGCCTGCGCGCATCTAGGCGGAATCGAGCGGCAACGACGCAACGAGAGGAGAAGTGGACGGAGAAAGGGAAGAAAAGCAAGTTAGGAGACGCGCGGCGAATCGTGGTTGGACATCCCTGATTTATAATTTTCGGTATGGATTACACGTGCAGTTACAACGAAATTTTCGAAATACTTCGAGATAACTTGAACTCGCGTTCCGCCGAGCACGTCGCGATTTTGGAGGAGCAAATTGCGTCGAAATTATCGATTCCATTTTCGATTCGTAGTGATACTAAAGAAACCCTACGAAAAATTATCCATAAAATGTATAAGAAATGGCAAGAAGTACATCGACTGAATGATAGGTTTCAGAAGAATAATGAAACTGGCAACCCGTGATACAATGCTTGTCCCTAGCGCCTATTTGATGTCAACCCGCGATACAGTTGTTATCCCGTTCGCCTGTTTGATGATGACCCGCGATACAGTTGTGCCTAGCGCCTGTTCGACGATAACCCGCGATACAGTTATGCCTAGCGTCTGTTCGACGATAAGACGCGATACAGTTATGCCTAGCGCCTGTTTGACGATAACCCGCGATACAGTTATGCCTGGCCCGAGCCAAGGCGCTCGAGGGCCTCGCCCGACGCGACGCGGCTGCTGTACCGCGGAGAGGGGTCTGGGGTGGTGATCAGGGCACCCGTTGTGGGCTGCTGTCTCCACCGTACCGTCGATCGCTCCGCTGTGGATCGAGGGAAGACGCCTGGTACCTCCTGAGGCCCTGTTACTCCGGTCTCTCGATCGGCTCGGCTGGGCTCTTCCCTCGGGCGTCCTCGTTCTTCCTCAGCTTTCTTGGTTGATCCTTGACTGGCGGCGGGAGCTCCCTAAGACAGAGTGTCTTTTCCGCGTCCGATCGCCTCTTTTTATACTGAATCACGGGCTCTTGCCCGCCCGTGATTCGTTCTTTTACCGACCCCCACTCTATCCCGATGCCGCCCCTTATCTCCACGGTTGCCGTCAGCCGCCACCGCTGACTCTTTTGAATCCCAATCGCCCTGAGTTCCGTCGGGTATTTATTATCGTTTGTTTAGCTCGCTCCCCGGGATGTAACGGTAGCCGTACCGTCACAGTATCCATCGTACGAAAAAGTTGTTGCTGCTAAAAAACTGTGTTACCCGTCCGATATCACGGTAAAGGAAACCTCAGCCGAAGTAAAATTCCAGTCTTTATTGGATCATACCTGCAGTAGAATTCTGAAGTTGCAAACAGACGTGATTACATCTTTGAGGCCTGAAGTAACGAAAAATCTGCGATTACTTCGTAAATGGGGTTGCGATGGAAGTTCCGGACACAGTGAATACAAAAGCAAAAGCAAAAGTTGACAAACGAGGACAGTTCCGATGCGAGTGTATTTTTAACATCCATAGTTCCATTGCAAATTGTAGGTTCAGATAATGAACACGAGAAATTAGTTATTTGGAAAAATCCCAGGCCTTCCTCGCCGCGCTATTGTCGCCCTATTAAAGTTTAATTTTTAAAAGAAACTGTGGTATCAACTAACCACGAACGACTGCACGTTGAAAATCAGATCGAGTCTCTGGCCCTTTTACGAGTATTTTTGACGCGAAGGACATTATAGTGAAATATGAACTTTTTTTGACTATGATTGACGGCAAAGATATAAAAAAATATCGCGAATGTTATTCTCGAAAAAACTCGAGAACAGCGGCCATGGAAGACATTTCTAATTGATTCCTGTTAACTTCCGATCCGTACATGTCAAGCATCGGTAAGAGGTATCCGAGGAAAGGAAAAAATTTAGTCCCGGAAGCTCTGCAACTTTTACTCGGTACTGATAGTTTGCGCGATAAATTCAGTCTAGAGGAGACGATTCAATACTCGACTGACGAATCGGAATCGAATAATTCTTCTGACGACGACGGTTAATATTTTTTTTATCCTTCAAATTTATCAATCATGTAACAATGTTTTCACTGTATAAAATAAAAAGAAAACAATCTGAATGCATTGTAAATAATTTCTTCCTCCTACGAATCAACTATATCTATATTTATAAATTCTTATTCAAAATTTCGAGTACAGAACTATTAAAATAAGAAAATATTAATATCTCATTTTAAACAGTTATTTGTTAGTTGTGTCGACGAATACATCAGGTCCACCATTTTCTTCTCTCAAAAATTTTATATCAGATTTGAAATCAGCTAGTACATACATTTGGCGATTTGCTCGAAAATCAGATGCTTTTTAGTAACAAAAGCAGTCACTTCCGGGCCGCCATTTTGTTTTTTCAAAAATTTTATTTTAGATTCGCAATCAGCGAGCTCAAAACCATACATTCAGCGATTTTCCCTAAAATCCGATACTTTTTAGTAACAAAAATAGTCACTTCCGTTCTGCCATTTTGTTTTTTCAAACGGAATTTTTCCGTACGTTAGGGGTTAGCGCCACGTGGGACTTAGAAATTTAGTTCTTAGGAATTTAGTTTAGTTTAGTCGTTCTTTTTCGTAATTTTTATTTTTCGGTAATTTTTCTTCTGCTTCCTCATATTTTCGAGCCCTAATTTTTTTTGCTACTCAACCTTTTTTCAGGGTACGCACAACGAAATAGACATCGCTTAATTTCTTGCCCCGGAACCTGGTCGAGCAATTTCACCCCGCTTCATCGTCTCGCTGGATTGGGTGCTTGCAATAAACGCTTTGGGAAAAGAAATCGCAATGATTGCAGTTTCATTCGTTCTCGGTGGGACTGCGATGAAAGATTTTTTCGAAGATAGAAGAAGGCTCGAGAGTAATCGTCGTGTCGACAATTCCACCAGCAGAGTTTACGTCAGGTGAGTTATTTTCAATTTTTTAAGTTTTTAATTTCATATTTTTCTATTTTTTATTTCTGTTTCTATCTCACTTGCTGCCGTTCGAACACGAGTGGATGAGACTTTTAGCTTTGCTTGGTTACGTAAATTTGGTATTTTTTTTAAATATGTTTTTTGTGTCATTGAAATTTTTCTTTCTGTGGTTCACACGATAGGTAATCATACTAAGAATATGTTGTATGAATCTCAAAGCAACCTGAACTTTCGTTCAAAAGTTAAAATTTTCACAAAATAAAAAAAAAACATCGCTTTATTATTATTTCTTTCTTATTTATTTATTATTGCTTTATTAGTATCCCGCCATTTGTTAATATTCCTATTTTTTTTTAGATTTACTCAACCATGTGTCTCAACTCACCCACGGGAGTTTTCATTTTAACCCTTTCACGGTAACCTGGGGTCGATTCGACCCAGGCCGAAATTTCGAAGTTCCCGCATTTTTGAACTAGGCAACTGAGCGGGGCCTAACCCCCACCTAAAAAATTGTGCTCTAGGGTCGAACCATCCTGCGAAGTTTCGGTTCCCCAGCCCCACTTGGTGCTCTGTTGTGACCACATTAAGTTAGCGTTGGGTCGAATCGACCCACGTTTACCGTTAACGTTCGAAAATTGCGGATCAGCGGTCCAGGTAAGTTTTTCATTTTTTTGTGTTTTTTATGTTATTTGAAGTCTATTTTCACTGTCTATTGAACAAAAAACATGTTACGTGGTGTAGAAATCGAATTTTATAACGAAACGAAATCCGGTATGGATGTATTTGATTTCTTGTGTGGCACTTTTTCATGTGCACGCAAAACTCGGCGATGGACCATGCGATTTTTTATGGGCATGCTCGATCAAGCGTCTGTTAATGCTTGCATATTATATAACTTCGCAGCAACAACGACGCAAACAAAAGATCGTCGTAATTTTTTAAAGCCTTTGCTTCGAAGCTTGATGATGGGACACATGCGAGATCGATTATCATTGCCCTGCCTTCCTCGACAAATTCATTCCCAGATTAAAGTAATTCTCGATGAGCCACGGAATGAATTCGCATCCTCCGGGAAATTAGAGAAGAGAAAGAAATGTGGCGAATGTTCGAGCACGAAAGATAGAAAAACATTGCACTGCTGCGTAAGGTGCCAACTACCACTCTGCGATGATCACCGAAAAAGTTTATGTTCCCAATGCATTATGTATTAATCATCGTAGCTTTTGGAAGATATACATCGGTTTTGTACGTTTTTGAGTCGAAATAAAAACATTTATATAAAAAATGTGTGTATTCTATAGCAAAAACCTCCAAATTCACACCTCGAAAAATTCACATTTTCATGTACAAAAACAAGGGTTCTGATTTTATTGTATCATTCTGCAATATTTTTTTCTTGAAAGGCACACTCTTTAGCTTAAAATTGCTTTTTTTTAAATGTCGATCCGATAATTTGTCTCTGAGTTATGAATTTTTAAACAAAAATACTTTTTTCCCGGAGTTTGTTTGTTTATTGTTAATTATCTTATAAATAAATTCCGGAAACTTCATATATTAAATTTTCATCGTAAAGTGGAAACCCTGAACGACATATAAGAATTTTTTCAGATTTTTTAGATGCTTTTTTCTATTTTTTTAAGGTCTTGGGTCGATTCGACCCACGGTTACCGTTAAAGGGGGCAAAAAAAAGCGTTACCGCGAAAGGGTTAAATACATGAGGTTTTCCTGCGTTTGCAGTTATTTCACTGTGTTTACAAACATGTTTGTAAAATTTTGACATTTTCAGAAAACGTGGTCTCGCAACGGAACAGGCACGCGTAAGCGACGACGAATAACAACCGAGTTCGGTAAAAACCCGTAACTATTGGTAACGGCGACGATGACGCAAGATTCTGACGCCAGTCATGTCGGTAATCGTTCTGACGAATCAACGATCCACTATCTGTAATATCAACAATCAAAGGGATGAGAAACACGTGGATGCGTCACTCAAAGGTACGATACTTTTACTAGTCTAGAATAACGTTCTAATTTTACAAAAACCTTCGATAGCATCAAAAGCTAATCGTAACCTGATTATTACTATTTTTTAATTGACTTTTTCGGTGCGATGGAGCGTTCGCGATATCTAATACAACCTGAAAAGTATCCTCGATTGTCCTCGAACTTCGTTTGATGTCCTATTTTTTTTTTTGCTCCGATGTGAAAATGACATTTTTTATCACGAAAAAAAATGTTCACCAAATCTTGGCTCGATATTTTAATTTTCAGTTGGCACTCGCGTAAATAGCGCCAACTGAAAAATCAAGATATCGAGCCAAGATTTGGTAAACATTTTTTTTTTCGTGATAGAAAATGTAATTTTCACATAGGAGCAAAAAAAAAAAAAAGACATTACATTTGGCACAGTCTAATATATATATGGGGCAGGCCACGCCAACTCAGCCAACTGACAACCTTCTATCCTCCGATCAGGTCGATAATTTTTTTTTAGTATCTCTAGGGTCCTACGACTTTACTAATTTTTTTCAGATTTTTTAGACCTCCCCTTCCCCTCACCCCACCCGATATACAGAAATAGGGCAACCCACGCTATTTCAGATGACTGATTCCCCGATGCGGTCGATGATTTTTTTTAAGTATCTTACGGATCCTACGACCTCACTGATTTTTTTAAAGATTTTTTCGACTCCCCCTTCCCCTTACCCCGACCCCCCCAATTTTTTTTATCAAGAGGGAACGGCTATTTCGCCATTTTTCGATTGAATGAAATTTTTTTCCCAGATACCTTATCGAAATTGAAGAATTTTTTTCATAAAATTGAAGTGGAACTATTGTTTCTAATATTTCATTTTAACTTTTTTTTAATTTTGAAAAATTCCACTTTTTCCGAAATTTTAATATATGATCATGGTTTCCTATTTAAAAAAAAAAAGAAACATAAAATCTCTTTTGCAAGAAATCGATATTCCGATTATTTTCTATAGAACATCCATTTTCCCCCCCGCGAGACGAACTAACCTTGCCATTCTGATTTCTAATCGGAATATCTTCTAACGGAATCGAAATATCGATTTTTCGCAGGAGATTTTATATTTCTTTTTTTTTTTTTTAATAGGAAACCATGATCATATCAAAATTTCGGAAAAAGTGGAATTTTTTCAAAATGGAAAAAAAATTGAAATAAAATATTAGGAACAATAGTTCCACTCCAATTTTATGAAACAAGTTCTTCAATTTCGATAAGGTATCTGGGAAAAACATTTCATTTAATTGAAAAATGGCGAAATAGCCGTTCCCTCTTGATAAAAAAAATTAGTGAGGTCGTGGTGAGGGGAAGGGGGGGTTGAAAAAATCTTTAAAAAAATTAGTGAGGTCGTAGGATCCGTAAGATACTTAAAAAAAATCATCGACCGCATCGGGGAATCAGCCATCTGAAATAGCGTGGGTTGCCCCATTTCTGTATATCGGGTGGGGCGAGGGGAAGGGGGGGTCTAAAAAATCTGAAAAAAAATTAGTAAAGTCGTAAGACCCTAAAGATACTAAAAAAAAATGATCGACCTGATCGGAGGATCGAAGGTTGTCAGCTGGCTGAGTTGGCGTGGCCTGCCCCATATATCGTTCATACTGAGTTGTTTCCTTTTTTATTATATTTATATTATTATTATTATTATTATTTATATTATATACTAAAATATTATTATATTTATTAAATATTTTAACTTCAATTCAAGCAAAAACGATTATTGAAACAACATTACGATACTACGACGATTTAATATTTTTTGATTTAATTTTTTTTTATTCAAGTTTTTTCTGCGTTAACTTTCGATGAATAATCAAATACAACCTGAAAATTATCCTCGATTGTCCTCGAACTTCGTTTGATGTCCTATTTTTTTTTGCTCCGATGTAAAAATTACATTTTTTATCACGAAAACAAATGTTCACCAAATCTTGGCTCGATATTTTAATTTTCAGTTGGCACTCGCGTAAATAGCGCCAACTGAAAAATCAAGATATCGAGCCAAGATTTGGTAAACATTTTTTTTTTCGTGATAGAAAATGTAATTTTCACATAGGAGCAAAAAAAAAAAAAAGACATTACATTTGGCACAGTCTAATATATATATATATATCGTTCATACTGAGTAGTTTCCTTTTTTATTATATTTATATTATTATTATTATTATTTATATTATATACTAAAATATTATTATATTTATTAAATATTTTAACTTTAATTCAAGCAAAAATGATTATTGAAACAACATTACGATACTACGACGATTTAATATTTTTTTATTTAATTTTTTTTAATTTAAGTTTTTTCTGCGTTAACTTTCGATAAATAATTTAATACAACCTGAAAATTATCCTCGATTGTCCTCGAACTTCGTTTGATGTCCTATTTTTTTTTTGCTCCGATGTGAAAATTACATTTTTTATCACGAAAAAAAATGTTCACCAAATCTTGGCTCGATATTTTAATTTTCAGTTGGCACTCGCGTAAATAGCGCCAACTGAAAAATCAAGATATCGAGCCAAGATTTGGTAAACATTTTTTTTTTCGTGATAGAAAATGTAATTTTCACATAGGAGCAAAAAAAAAAAAGACATTACATTTGGCACAGTCTAATATATTGTAACGATGTCCCCTACTGCGTATAGCTGTAGCTTCCCATCTGCGTAAACCTATGCAGTCACTTCGCCTCAACACGTCCCATTTCTCGAAACATCGACATCCAGAATGTTCGAGTCCGTTTCCACGACCCCGAACATTCGAATTCCTTCTTCTTCCAGATTATTCCACACTATTCCCAGCTGGGCCCTATTCACTATAAAAGACCGTCTCCCGACCAGCGCCAGTCAGTCTATATCTGAGTGTACATCTAACAGTGCCATACGGCAACATTGTACCGTGTCCACGCCGGGACCATCCGTCCGACCCTTTGTACGAAATAAACGTCTTCTAACTCGTTCTAAAGTGTAAACCGAGTCTTTTCTTTCACAACCGTGTTCTGAAGCGCGAACCAGTCCCTCGTACCGTAATTAATTAATCCACGATTAAACTTGCGACATAACAATATATATATCGTTCATACTGAGTAGTTTCCTTTTTTATTATATTTATATTATTATTATTATTATTTATATTATATACTAAAATATTATTATATTTATTAAATATTTTAACTTCAATTCAAGCAAAAACGATTATTGAAACAACATTACGATACTACGACGATTTAATATTTTTTTATTTACGTTTTTTCTGCGTTAACTTTCGATAAATAATCAAATACAACCTGAAAATTATCCTCGATTGTCCTTGAATTTCGTACGAACTTTTTACTAGACTCCTTGACCCAGTCAGTTATCAAACAACGATTATAATTAAACTATCACTCCAAAGTGGTTAAAAAAAATTGCAGGACACCCTTCGAATATTTTAGATGATGTGCGTAAAATTTATTCATAAGAAATAAAATGTCAACACGTTAAAGAATTTTTTCGAAAGAGTGGATTCCACCCAGAGTGACGATGAAGCATTAAAATCGTTATTTCTCCAAAACCCTTTTTGATGGGCTCATTCGGTTTTTGTGCCGAAACTACGGACATAATTGTCGTTACAATTCGGCAGATCGAGGATCAAATCTTCGTTTTTCCATAATTACAGCCGTAAAACGTCGACAAAACAATGACGGAACGGAAATCTGCCGGAGAACGAGCCATCAGGTGTCGGCGCGCCCAACGTAGCCGGATAATATTCGAGCGATCATTATCCGTGCCGACAAGGACGAGGACGAGCACGAGTGAGAAAGACGTCGGAAAATAAATGAAAATCCGAGCGAGACGAGCGATGCTCGTTTGGTGGTCATATGCCGATCATTTGGGCGTCGAGCGCGTTAAGGTCGATCAATTTCCGACGTCCGGTATACCAATAATTGGGTTAATTGAGACCTGGTTGAGTCATTACGTGGCCACGCGGGTTTGCATGCCACAAACACTCAGAGATTCGGAAATCCCTGCTGTGATTCTGTTTAGATGTAATTCGTTTTCCACGGTAAAAGATTCAATTGAAAATGTTTATTACAAAAGAATAAAAATAAATACAAAAACAAGATAAGATAAATCGTTAAGAGTTGATTACGTAAACTGGAGAGCAGAAACTAAAGGTCATGTCGAAAGATCCAAGACGAATCGCCAACCGTGTGCTGGATGGCGTAAGAAGAAGTATCTCGAGTGTCAAGTAGGTAAAGGCCGAAACACGTTTGCGAGACCGTCGGACGACTTGAAAAACGGATTCGTTTTAATCTTGCTAACGTAAACCTTAGAACTCAGCTGCTGGTCGGAGATTCGAGGCTTTGTAAAATAGAGATAGCCTTAAATATGTCTGAAATCTCGAGGTTCATGAGATTACAAGGATGTTACGTATCGCTCCGACGATGAACTCCACGCGAGGTTGTTGTATATCGCCGCGACGATGAACCGGAAAATTGCTACGTCGTTCGTTTAAGAAGGGATTTTAGTTTGATTATTTTTTGCTTCCTCATAAAGGAACTTTTGTTTTCGTGAAAAATTTTTTTTAGAGATATTCATGAAAACGTGTTCAGAATGTCCCAAAACATCTAAAAATCACATTTACAAAAATGTTCGGATGTATGTGTGTGTGTGTGTAGCATTGGTTTAACGTTCATAACTTGAGAACGGCTTGAAATATCAAGGTGAAACTTATCACACATGTAAAGGGTTCCAGGTGCCTTGCTTGATTCGATTTCGGAAAAATCCATGCAGTTCTTTTGTTTTTACGTGATTTCAAAATTTTTCAAGAATCGATTTTTTTCACTAGCTCGCACAATTTTCGACATATCGAGCTCAATTTCAGTCAAATGTTGCACTCCTTTAGGAAGATCATTGGTACCGAATTTGAGCGAAATCCATGCAGTGCTTTTCTTTTTACAGAATTTTGAAATTGGTTAAAAAGTGTCGTGCGCACTCTAGCTTGTGCAAATTTCGAGATATCTGGCTAAAATTTGGTACAAAGTCGCACTATTATCGAAAGATGTTTCGTATAGAATGAGCAAAATCCATCTTGGCGTTTAAATTTTATGCGACTTCCAATTTTTTAAATTTGACATGGAATTTACCATATATTTATTCTGGACTAGATAGATTTACGAACGGATTTTATATAAGAACAAGGGTGCAAATCCGAACCTTGCACATTGCTTCCTCATAATTTTTTACATTTGACAAAGCTCCCTCTATGAGGAAGCCAAAATTGATCGGCACAGTTCCTCATAGAGGAAACTCTGGCAAATGTAAAAAATTATGAGGAAGCAATGTGCAAGGTTTGACTTTGCACCCTTATTCTTATATATTTTTATTGAAAATGAATGTGTTCTGGTTGAAAAATCTAAAGTTGAACTAAAAAAAAAACGATCCTTTAATTTTCAGCTCTCTATCTCATTGTTAAGGCGTACTGGTGAATTTAAATTTATTTTACTTTATTATTTAGTTTTCTTTAAATTCAAAATAACTTAGTTCTTGTTGAAAAGTCCAAAGTTTACCTTAAAAGAAGAAGATTCCACAAATTGCAGCTCTTTATTTTGATATTGAGACACGCCTGTGAATTTTTTTTCATTTTCTTGTTAACTTTTTTTTGCAAGTTGTAAAATTTGAAGATGACCTGAAAAACCTGAGATCCTCCCAATTTCAGCTCTATATCTCAATATTAAGGCGTGTCTGTGAATTATTCGTGGTTCGAAATTTTGTATTTTTGCTTCCCCTTTTTCAATAAGATACAAGTATATCGTCTCAGTGGATTCAGTTCGTCGAAAATGGTATTTAAAAGCCTCCCTCGGTCTGTTCTTATAGCAACATATGTATACAATTAATTTTTTCCCCCAAATCGCAGCAACGTCCATTACGAGGAATGGAAATCTCTGGAAGTGGAGAAAAATCTGGAAACGGGAGAAGCAGTATGTGACGGAATAAAGATCGAAGAAGCGCGGCGAGATCAGATCGAAGAGAAGAGCCGAGAACCGCAGTAACAATACAATTCATGGAGAAACTCGAAATAGACAAAGACAAATCAAATAGACCGAGAAGAACAAACGCGGAGGAAAATGTGAAGTAAGATGAACGAACATTTAGGTGGCGACAGCCTTTCTAGAATTTAAGCGTTAGATCTAATGTAGGGATCAATGTGCTGCACTTTTTTATTCTCAATACCTAGTCATTCTACGTTAATCGTTAATTATCGAAATTGGTTTAGTATACGAGGCATTCCATGCGGTTTCGAACGGTCAAAAAGTTGTCCGCTCTCAAAAAGATTGAAATTTCGTCATATTGTTTAATTATATGAAAGAGAGTAGTGTACATTTTTTCAAAATTTTTGGATCGCATTTTTTTGAGTTTTTCAAAATTTCGAAATTTTCTAAGTACGTAAGTTAGTAAGTATATCTTGAAAGCGTACGATTAAGCAGAAAAATAATTCAGACAAAAAAGTTGCATTTTTGAATAAGCTTCGTGAAAAAATTTTTTTCTGAATTTTTCGAGTCTGAAAAATGACCATTTCCATTAAAAATATGCGAAAATAATTTTTTTCGGTCGGTATGTCATTTTCGATTTATCTCAAAAAATTTCAGAAAATACTCCGAAATGTGCACAATAGACACGTATTTTTTCATAATGGCTCGATTAGTTGTTCCAGAGCTATGCTTTATTTCATTAATAACATTTTTTTTACTTCAGAAAAATCGATTATTATTAAAAACTATTCTCTGCCAAATTTTTTTCACATTTTTAGGCAATGAACGTCGATAAAAATAATAATTTTTTTGAGCTTAATCATAAATTATCAGTGAGGTATCCAAAGTTTACCTTGCGATACAAAGTGAAGTCCGTCGTCCAACATGAAAAATGTGATACAAAGTATCGTAAGCCGCCCAATGTAACGATTGCTTCCAATGTCTTTTACTTCCTTCTGTTTGTCAACATATTCCCCCTTTCATGCCA